>JAUMHI010000063.1:16194236-16216716 GCA_032359435.1 Enteromius unitaeniatus | reverse complement strand
ATAATTTGACCATTAATTTTGTGACATTATAGGGGAAGCTGAGCTTCCCTTGCAGTCTTAAAGAAATCGCCACTGACCAAAACTTACCCCTTACAGGAAACTGTACAATTTTTGAATTTCATCAAACACTGTTTAGTATGTTTTTTCAGCCTTTTGTTTTACGGGGACACAGGAAGTGTCTTCATAAACCATGTTAACGTTGTAGTACCCATGTCATTATACACATTTGTGTCCTCGTAAACCAAAAAACTCAACACACACACATTGACAAATGTGTAATTCCACTCAAGAACTGTGAACTGCCTATATAGACATTTATTATACTACCTTATCCTCAGTTTGACTATTTTCTTTGTAGCAATGATGATTCGGAATGCTTTTATTACTGCAATATATATGTTTATATATATACACACACATAAAATGAACCACTGCTGTTATTGTTAACTAACACTCGTGGTGGAGGTAACAAATTACAACTACTCACGTTACTGTAATTAAGTCATTTTTTGTGTACTTGCGTACTTTTTTAAATATTATTTCAGCAATGTTACAGTACTTGTAATTGAGTAAAAATTTTAAGTACTCTTTCCACCGTTGCTAATACTTTTAATTGGTTTTGGCAATAAACCTGAAATTTTAATATGATATTTAAAAAAATTAAGTCCAAGATTTATTG
Source organism: Enteromius unitaeniatus (assembly GCA_032359435.1). Lineage (NCBI taxonomy): Eukaryota > Metazoa > Chordata > Actinopteri > Cypriniformes > Cyprinidae > Enteromius > Enteromius unitaeniatus. Next base: position 16,216,037 of record JAUMHI010000063.1, on the reverse strand, counting down.
CAATTCCAAAATAGCACAGATGGGCACAGAAATTTCTGCAATGTGGAAAATGTGGAAATTAAAGAACTGTTTATTAATTAATTAACAGTTTTGGGGCTTTAAATAATGACACAAATACCACAAACTTTAGTGAATCACAATTGCATAAATTATTTTGACACTTTCTAAGATCCAAATAGAAAAAAAATCTATAGAAATTACAAAAAGCACAAAACAAAATGCTTAAAACGCGATTAAAACTAAACAGTAAATAAAGATGATTATGAAAAGCATTTTTTTTAAGCATTAAAGGTTTTATTTTAAAAATACTAATATTATTCAAAATATTAAACTATTGCATATAAGCAACTAAATTAACTCAACGTTGATTTTAGGATTTGTTAAAGATCACATTTTGTGTACTAGTATGGGTTAAACACAGAGCACATATTATTTGTTTTGTGTTTTGTATATTCTGCTTATATTTCAATTAGAACAGACACTAGTTATGCATTAATATGTGAGCGTTATCAGTTTATACGTCAATTTCTCTCACACACGGTCACAAGTACATCACCGTGTGTCCCTGTAGACTAAGTGGGCAGTTTCCACATATCTCTTTCTCTCCTACTGTCCCTCGCGCATTTATAATTAAACAAGTGTAAATCTATCACTTTGACCGGGCTGCTGCATAAATGCCCATCTCAACGGTTTCTCACTGAAGCTGTGATTGGTTATGTTCAGGTCAGGTGTGAGAACTGAGCCCTGATTGGCTGAATCTCTAATTAGCTGTGTTATGCAGGCACTGCAGACAATGAACTTCATGACCCATCACACAGTCTAACTAATACGCAGAATATCAGAAAGAGAGGAAATGAGTGGGACAGCTGGCCTGGACTACCCTTCATATCACTTTCTTAAACAGGAAGAAGCAAAATTCTCTTCCAGACACAACTACAGTCAATGCGAACTGCTGTTTACAGCCTATTTTTGAATCTGTGAGGAAATACTTGGATAAATAAAAACGGTAACTAGTAGCAGGATGGAACCATACCTGAGCGAAAGTTTGCTAAAACTCCACCTAAATTCTTATTACTTAAATATACATTACTATAATAAACTTAAAAAGAAACCATGAGATTTAGTCTGTGTATCTTATCAAGACTACATATGCAAATTAGCCTTGGGTATCCTGCCAAAATGTATGTCTATTTAAACACACACACACACACATCCACACACACCCCTCTCTTTAATCCTTGTTTACAATTCAAATACCAATATATCAGCATTTCAGCCTCCTCTTGACACGCTGATGTCACTATTAGTCACATGTATCACCATAGTAACAGAATGTGGCTCCAGGTGCATTTATCTCTCAATTCCTGACTGGCACTAAATCAAATCTGATCTCAGCACACCTGCCATGTCTAGAGAGCCTTCCTGGGAGCTGCATAAGTCAGATCTGGAATTCCTCAGAGAGCTAAGAGATCCTGCTTCAGACTACATTTTTTAATAGATTTCTTCTCTCTATGCACTAAAACATACTACTGTTTTAAAACATAACCATAGCCAAACATAACCACACTGCAGTATGGAGTATTGTGCACAGTATGCAGGTTTTCTGTCTGCACTCCCCTGATAGTTTCCTGATCACACTGTGCTGGGTAAAGAATCCCACAATGCAACACGCTTAACTTCATCATACACTTTTAGCATGACAAATATAACTAATTTTGAACATATGTCTCTTATATTCTCATAATACGATCACGTGACAATATAATGTAGCAAATGGAATACGACATTCTTTCACATTCTTTGTTTTTAAAAATTATTAAATATATAATAAACACATGTTGTTCTTTAACCACACAATAATACTGATGTCATTCACTTGTAACTTCATTACTGATTTATTTATTATGTTAGTGATGTAAATTATTGACACGCAGATTGAGTGTCTTGAGGGTTTAGGGTGAGTGTGTGTTTGCATGAAATATTAATACAGCTTAATGATTTGCCGAGTCAGGTCATAGGTCACAGAGGATGATGTGGGAGATTCTGACTGTAATTAGGGCAATTTTCTAGAATATGCTACTTTTCAACTCTGAATATGACAGCTTGTCAAGGCTCATGGCAGAGGTCAGCCATAGACTTCATTATTGTAATAGGAAGTTCATTAAGTATCTCTTCCCTTCTCTCCCGCCAACAAAACAGGACTATTCTAAGCTGTGTGATCTAATATTGCTCTTTTTTTCTAAAATTATTGTTTTGTACAGCAAGGACAGATTAAACTGATGCACTGATGTAAAAAATGTATCACAATTTTACAAATACGTCATGCTAAAAAGTGTTGCATTAATACTATGTATATACAGTGGGGCAAAAATATATTTAGTCAGCCCCCATTGTGCAAGTTCTCCCACTTAAAAAGATCTATGAGAGATGAAATGAGAGAAAAAGAATCCAGAAAAACTAATTTTTAAATAATTTATTTGCAAATTATGGTGGAAATAAGTATTTGGTCAATAACAAAAATTAATCTCAATACTTTGTTATATACCCTTTGTTGGCAATGACAGAGGTCAAGCATTTTCTTTAAGTCTTCACTAGGTGTTCACACACTGTTTCTGGTATTTTGGTCCATTCCTCCACACAGAGCTCCTCTAGAACAGTGTGCTCCTGGGATTTTTGCTCACAGTTCTTGTGATCATTTTGACCCCACGGGGTGAGATGTCGTGTGAAGCCCCAGATCGAGGGAGATTATCAGTGGTCTTGTATGTCTTCGATTTTATTATAATTGCTCCACAGTTGATTTCTTCACACTACACCGCTTACCTATTGCAGATTCAATCTTCCCAGCCTGGTCCAGGTCTACAATTTAGTTTCTGGTGTCTTGACAGCTCTTTGGACTTGGCCATAGTGGAGTTTGGAGTGTGACTGTTTGAGGTTGTGGACAGGTGTCTTTTATACTGATAACGAGTTCAAACAGATACCATTAATACAGGTAACAAGTGGAGGACAGAGGAGCCTCTTAAAGAAGAAGTTACAGGTCTGTGAGAGCCAAAAAACAATTCTTGTTTGTAGGTGACCAAATACTAATTTTACCAAAGAATTTACCAATTAATTCATTAAAAATCCTGCAATGTGATTTTTTTTCTCATTTTGTCTCTCATAGTTGAGGTATACCTATGATGAAAATTACAGGCCCCTCTCATCTTTTTAATTGGGAGAACATGCACAATTGGCGGCTGACTAAATACTTTTTTGCTCCACTGTACATACACACACACACACACACACATATGTACAGTATATATACACACACAAACATTATATATATATATATATATATATATATATATATATATTCTTTTGTGAAATATTTCTTGTTGATGCTGAAAATTCAGGGTTGACATAACAGAAATAAATGTCATTTTAAAATATATCAAAATAGAAATAATATCATATTTCACAATATTACTGATTTTGATGTATGTATGAACAAATAAAGGCAGTCTTGGTAAGCATTCATTTATTAAGTATATCTAAATCAACATCTGCATCTATATATCTATACATATGTGTGTGTGTGTACACTTTAATTTTCTTTTTCATTTCACTTCAGAATCCACATTCTTTATGATTAACATTTGCATATCTTAATCATAAAGCTATATTTGTTAAAGCCATTAGCGATAATGAAATACATAGCAGGCAATTTAAAAAGCAACTTAATTAATGTGAAAATAATATGCAATAAAAAATGATGCATATTATCAACTGCTGTTAAACGGCATAGAGACATTTACTCTATCCACATCACCATCATACCAAAGAGAATACAAACATAATCACATTACATAAAACACAAAACATCTTCCATAAGTCATCCCTTACTCTCATATCTGTGTCCAACCCAGCAAATCTAAGGATTCCCTCATCTCAGTATGTGTGTGACCCGGCCTAAACACACTAATCACATGCATTTGACTGTAATCCCACCAGATTACACACACACACACACACACACACGCAGGGAAATCCCATGATTAGAGAACTGCTGGATTGAGCCCAAAGTAATCTGTGTCACTTCATTACATCAGTAAGGCACGATTATATTACAGTGAGAGAGAGAAGGCTATTTCTATTAATCAATTTTTAAGCTATACCACTATAACACGACTCAGAAATCTGAATATCAACGGAAAAATCACATGCATCGACAAAACTTAATCTCAGTGTCAAGCTCACCTGTTTATATTCCAGTATGCATGACAGCAAAGAAAAATACACGTGGCATATACCCACATAAAAGAAAAAAGACTTGCATTCAAAATAATTTAGCAGCTGCATAGCAACACCCTGGAAACCAACCAAAACATCTGAATGAAGTAAAGGTAGGATCGGGAAGAGTCCAACCAATTAAACCAACAGCAACCAATCAAAACACTTTATCAACTCCATAGCAACTCACTGGCAACCAATCAGAACACTCTATAGCATTAGCGCTCCAGAAAGAGCTTCAAAGAGCTCACATTTCCTACACATTCTTTCAAGACCAATGCTAAACAAATTCATTTATAACTCTATACTCCTACTGAGTCCTTTTTATTTCTCCTAAGGATTTATTGAGATTTTAAGCTGATACTTTAAATGAAGCTTAATTAAGAACTCCTGTAAATCTCCGGAGGCATGAAAGAGCAATAAATTTCCCCTCTGGGAAACCTGTTCGACTTGCATATTCATTTCATCACCTCACCATAGATGCATTTTCAGCATCTGCCTTACCTATTTGCATTTTTGAATCATAACAAACAGTTAAACGTTTCTTGCAGTCGCTCACTCCCACACAGCATCTGCAGCCTAAACGTCTGAAATGATAAGGTACTCAATCACCCCGTCAGCAGCTCCGACACACATATAAACACACTCTGATCAGCGTGATAACACCACTTCCAAACGAAGGCCTGAAATCACCAGCGAAGAATGTGCAAAGAGATTAACACACATTATGTTCTGGGAAAATACCATTGTGAATAAATACAGCTGTGGCGTATCAGAGTGTGTGTTTGGTTGCGTCTGAAGTGATGTTTAGAGCATTCCAGTTTGGAATGAGACAAGGCCGAACAGCTCCAGAAGGCTCGTAAATTTTTCCTCTCTGATATCACAGTGAGACAGGAAGGATCCCGGAGCAGCATGGACCATTTACCTGCTCCACAGCTGGGAAACAAACTGATGGATTGTGGACCGAAGGGAGAAACAGACTGTGTCCTGCTCCAGACCTGAGGTCTCTCTACAGAGTTTGAAGCGGAAGAGTCCATTCAGCAGCAGCTGCAGGGGTGGCACTTTGCCATTAAACTAGAGAAAATGGTATTTCCCTCAAATTCAGGCCATGTCGATTAAAAAGACGGAGTAAAACACTGCAGGAAAGACTGTTGAACACAGTTACATTGAAACACACACACAATGAGACTCGATTTGAAAAAAAAAGGAAATTCCTTCATGGGCCCTTCCCATGGTTCTCAGCACAACATCTCTTACAAAAAAGGAACATGCTGTGGCTTAGGTCAGTGGTGTTATTGTTAACAAAATTGTAAAAAAAACAAAAAACTGAAATAAAATGAAATATTAATATTAGATAAAATCAACTTAGATGAAAGAAAATCAACAAACCAAAAACTAAATTAGAAATGTTGATTTAAAATCTAAGTGAAATAAGTTTAAATACTAAAACCTTCTACAAGAAATAAAATTAATAAATAAATTAGAGCTAAATAGAAATATACAAAACCACTAAAAAGACAATATTAGCGCATAAAAAACCTACAATTAAAACGAAAATTGAAAAACTAAAATTAATAGACACATTAAAAATATTAACAAATACTATAAAAGTATACAAAACAACGAAATAACGTTGGTTCCCACAGTAACATGCATAAATGACTAAAATAAAATAAAATAAAAATAATATATGTGTAAATATTTATAATATTTGTAAATTCGTAAACATTTACGTTTACAATACATTACAAGTGTATGACACCAAGACAGTACTGTTTTTAAATATACGTACGCTAGTACCACTTTTTAAATGTATCTGAGTGGTATATTTATTAATATCAGTCTTACAGTAAATACACCCCAGCAACCATCCATCAAAAAAACAACTGCATAACAATGGCCTGCTACCTACTGTAACTACAAAACCCTAACATCTTGTCAGCTAGTGTGCAAGATACTTTATTCAGAAAGCTCAAACAACTAGTCTGTAAGTGAAGTTTTGTTAGTAAAATGACTTTCACTGCGTAAATCAGAAAAAGTGAGGATACTCAGTCAGTTGTGTATATATCAGAGCAAAATGTAAAAACCAAACTATATGCTGAGCCCTAAACTAACCTCGGGAGTCTTTGCTCTCACTCGCATTCACTCGTTCTCTCACACACCCTCTGAGAGACACACAATTAGCAGCTTAAATGGAACAAAAGCAGCTCTATGGCTGTGTATTAAGACGCAAGGATAATGCCTGCTCTGAGGCCGACGGACTGTGCTGGGCTTTAAAAAGAAGAGAGAGAAAGAGAGAGACTTGTTTTTCTGGTAAGTAGAATGAAAGGAAAAGGGGAGAGGGGGGTGAAGGGTCTCCCAAGGAAATACCTGCTGGATCAAACACTGCTGCCTGCAACGAGAAGTGTATGTATGTGTGTGTATAGATGTGGAAAGAATGCGTTAGGAAGCCCCTCCTCGTCTCCTGAATGTGCCACAATGTATGTTCATCATCTTTACTAGCCATGCTAAAGCCATTACCATCCCACTGTATGTGTGTATGTGGTTTTACAGACAATAACAGTATAAATTACTCTGCGGAGACTGAAAACACCCTCTGGTCAAACTCAAAGGTCATTTTGGGTGGTCTCTGTGAGATTAGCTCATAGGTTATACACGGTTGTTGTTCGTTTTGTAATTTCTATGGTTAAGCTTAACATGAAGAGGGTCAAAAGGCCTTTGGCTCTTTATGTACATATTGATTTCATCTGCACAGAGAAGACTACAGACTTTTGAAGTACATTCGATCTAAATATGATATGAAAAACCATTGTATATCATATATATCATATATAATTCCTTGAAATTACACAAACTTCTTAAAAATTATTTACAAATTTATAAATATATTGTCATGTTGTTTGGAACATTCTTAGTCCTCTAAATTGCAAAGATTTAAATTCTAAAATATAACATTTTAATAAATATTATAATATTCCAAGTTACATGAAAATATATTTATAATGTTTTTTGTTATATTTAAATTTATAAATTAAAAAAATAAATAAATAATAATAAAATATATATATATATATATATATATTTTTTTTTTTTTTTAAATATATATTTTTTACATTTATTTATATATATATATATACACACACATATATAAATATTTGAAGTGGATCAAAAACGTTTCACCAAAACAATATCCGTTTCAGAATGCCAATTTTCATTAACTTTTTTGATCCACTTCAAATGTTGACTATGTATATTGACATTTACATTGTACTCCAAAATACTTCCAATAATACCATGTTTATAAAATAAAGCTATAAAGCACCCTGTGAGAAATGTCTGTAGCTTTATTCATTTCTGTCGGCTCTGTTTCTATAGCAGCGGCCTGTTCCATCAGCCTTGGAACAGATAAAAAGTTAGCTGTCATTTCTTCAGGTATGTCACAGCGAGATGGAAACTCGCTCTTCTGTGTTCTGTTCACACAGAAGGAAGGTAGGAGAGACACAACCTGAATACTGATCACTCTCTCTCTCACATACAGATAGATGGAAGAGTAGACTCCTGTGGTGAGCTGTTTTCATGACCGTGAGACAGTGTGTGATTCAAGGCCCATAGCAACGCTAATACGCTTTATAGCTCACAACACATCCTGATTCTGGCATGATATCAAAAAAGACGACAAAACAATAGCTAAAGTTTTACATTATTAGGGTGAAATGTGAATGGCACCTGTCCACGCAAAACTCACTGCAGTAATGCCAGGGTCTTGTGGATGGTTCCTAGGGTGTTGCTATGCGGTTCTGTCTCATTAGAAGAAAAGATTAAATTAACTTACTATTAAGACTACTCTTAGCAGTTTGTGCAACCAGACCTTAGTCACTACATATGGCTCTCTTTTTACCCATTTTATCATGTAAAGAAAAATTATAACTCAGATTTAAGGTATTATTCACGTTTGTACAGACAACCAATCCAAGACAAATTAACGCACATGTGAAAGTACTTTGGATTAGGAGTTAGTATTCAAATAATAACCCTAAGTATGAGCTATGGTTGTAAGCAACAAAATATTTTTATGTAAAAATACAAATATAAATATTGAATTAAAAATATTTTATTTAGAATAGAAATTATTGTTTATCTTTTATTTTTTAAAAAACTACACTAAATTAATTGAAATTATATATATATATGCTGTAAATATATAATATTCCATATTAAAAATGACTAATAAATATTAATTCATTTCAAAATATTTTAAATATCAAGGTATAATTCGTGTCTGTACAAACACTCAATGTGAGTCAACATAAAAATATATATATTCTTACAGTGATATTGGATATAAAATGTATACAAGCCACACAAAATAAATACTGTTATAGTGATATTGGATATAAAATGTATACAAGCCACACAAAATAAATACTGTTATAGTGATATTGGATATAAAATGTTTTATATAAAAACACATTTTTTTATAAAAAGATTGCTGTTTTATATTTTAAAAATACATTTTATTTATTTTAATACAATTTACTACAATACAATTATATCTCTCATTTTATTTTTATTTATTTAGGTATTGTTCTACCTATTATACATATTATATTTGTATTTTAATGCAAATATTACATTTAAGTCTAAAATTACTAAATTACTAAAATTTACTACAAATAATCTATAAATTTATAAAAAATAAAGACAGACAGATAGATAGATAGATTTCATTCTAGTTGTTTTTAAGGAGGTGGTCATCTATGGATTGTTGAAAATTACTCAAAGTGCCCAATACTGTTCATACCTGGTAGACGGCTCGGACCAGGATATCAGGAGCTCTGATATGTGCGTGCCTCAATCTTCTGAGGGCGGCCGAGGTCACATCCCATAATGCACTGTGCCTCACACACATACTCTCTCCCAGACTCATAAGCATCGCATCCATGACTGACAAGCACACAGGTGCACAGGTGTGTGTTCCAATAATCCCCTCTCAGCACAGGTGTGTGTGGGAGAAAAGGTCCTCAGGTAATGCTGCTCTCCTTTCCGCGTTCTCCTCTTTCATTTTCTCATCCCTTCTTGCTTTAATCCTCAGAAATGCCCCATGGGAGACAGAGACTGTGACTTCTGTGTGACTCAGATCTTGTCTTCCAAATGAATTCGGTCTCACAGGTCTCACTCCCTCCACTACAGGACAAATTCCCAGAATAAAAGCTCTCGGTTCGCCCAACACAAACATTCCCACAAATAGAGAACTATTGGTCCCTCTCCGTCGTTCTCTCCCTCCTTCTCTCTCCCGCTCCCCTACTTGTTTGTTTGTTTTAAAGCAACAGTCCCAGAGCAGGGCATCGAGGGCTTTAAGCTTGCATGATTCTCTGAGACGCCCATCTAGGGCAGAGTGAAGGACAGTCGTCCCTCCCCGCTGGACGGATCCTGCTCGGGTTCATCGGCCCCGGGCGACTGAAGAGATACCCGATATGTGTGTCTCAGCTTTCCCAGTGTGGCAGGGACAGTAGACAGAGCTACTCATGGGAGTTCAAAACTCATTTTCCATAAACAGTTGGGATGACGTACAGATTCCAGAGTTTTGGAGTGGGACATGCCATTTGTGTCAAATTGTCTCAAAATATCCAATCCAGATACGGCCCCTAAACTACAGACTACCTGACAAACATTTACCCGACAAACACCTCCCACATCCCAAAAAAAGGACAATTTAGGGGTTAGTTCAAATCACTGATCATAATAGTGATAGTGATATAAAAAAAGTATATTTTATTAAAAAAACTAATAAATACAGTATAGTTTTAAATTAATACATTTTGTTTTTGTTTAAAATAAATAAATGATGGTTCAAGTCAAATTAACGAACACTTCAAGAACTAGTTCAGGAGTTTCTTCAAATCACGAACTAAAGCAAATCAACATTTTATTGAGTTATTAGTATTTATTTCCATTTTTAACTACACGTTTAAATTAAATTGAATCAATTATTAATGAATTAATTAACACTTCATGCACTGTTTGAAATAATTCTGATCACTAAAGTATGAGCAATAGTATTAGCTAAACAAATAAATACATATATACATAAATAAATGCATAAGTTATATAACAAAAGATTTTTTGACAATAACTGATGCTGTTAAAAATGAAGCCGATAAAACAAAGCATGCTTGGAATATTCAACTGGTGGCTAATCTTATGCAGTTTCTAGCTGCTTTAAGCTTGTTATTTATAGTCGTTTGCTGGTCTAAGCTAGTTTGGTAATGGATAAACTGGGCTTGAAGGTTTAAGCTGGTTATTGTTGGTCAGCCAGTCAGTGGGGACTTTGCAGTGTCATTTTTTACTAGTAGAGATGTCAACTGTACCTTTACTGCTGTAACAGTAAACATACAAATTGTTTACTATTTAATTTGGTTTTAAAGGCCTTATTAGATATGTAATAAATCATGTATATCCATTCAAAATTCCTTCTTTTAATTTTTGTTAATGGGTAACTCCAGATACTGTGATTTACATAGCAACAGCACATTACTCTTTCTGCAATTCAACAGAAAGCCTTGGTCAATAGTAAGCAAAGTTGAACAGCGTCTGATCTTGATTAAAAATGCTTCCTGTCTTAGGAGAGATTTATAGGATTTTCTTTTTGATGCTGGCGTAGCATATGATCAAACTCCCACACAATATCGGATTTACCATGATCAATAAAAGATTTATCATGGTGGCCATAGGTTCAGCTGAAGGTATTAAAAACATTAATGTAATGTAGCGAACAGCAACTACAAAAACTAAATAAATAAATATTGTTAAAGCATCATCCTTTTTTTTTTTCCAAATAAGTTCCATTTTAATTTATTGATTTTATTTCATTAACAATAACTCTGTGGCATTTCGAAGAAATAGTAACCATGGTGATGAACTAAGAATTTTTTGTGCACCACATAGAGATTAACTAACACAGTGCAGGAAACATTGTTTGCTTTTACAATAGTCAAATCATATGATTACAGTGAGTGTAATGACACTGTGTGACACTAAACCTTATTCAATCACAGTCAGTGACAGCTGGAGCCTAATGAATGAGCGCTGAAGCACATGCGTTTCTATTTGTGTTCATGCTTCTGTGGTACTGAAGGCCAAATACAGGGCTATAGAACCAGGACCGCTACAATAACTCATTCACATTACTGTCCTGCCATTATGTGGCTCAATGCATATTGATTTGTGCACAATAAACCCGATGTGGAGTGTGATAGTACTATTGTAAAGCATAAATGTGAAAGTATTCATGGAGGTGTTTGCGGGAGAGAGAGAGAAACTGAATTGCTAAGAACCGTCTCAACTGAATGTTTAATGATCTATTACAAAATGCAGATGTTATTCCTTGATTTCTGTTCAATGTGAAAGTGGGAAACAGAAACTTTAAAAATACAGGAATTTCACATTAAGCTGTATTTAATTTAGGGGGTTTTGTTCAATCGAAATGATTGCATTCGAGGTCTGAAATGATCTCATGTGCATATGTGAACCACAAAAAAGAATGTTTTTTTGTGTAAAATTATGTCAAATCCATGTGGGTTTTCTGGAAAATGTTGCCCAAAAAAAGACATACCAAGATTTTTTTTCAATTACAAAAAAAGGTGGCTAGGGTTGCTAGCAATAAAATAAAATAAAAAGTTGCACATGGAATTCCTGTTTTTGTCTCTGAAGGAAATGAGGACAGAAAACATGTTGTCCAACAATAAAGCAGCATGATGTCTTAAATCGTGAAATATGCAGCGTCCTGTTTCTCCTGCTGTGTTCTATTGGAATGTTCAGAATTGGCTATTCTTTTGAATTTATGAGTCACCGGCTGCTGATTCCTGAGGGGTGAGAATGTCATCTGCTGTCAGTTAAATGTGTGAATGTGTGTGAGCGCCTATTGTGTTCAGGAAGAGGATCAAATATTTAGAAATGGAGGTAGTTCTCAAACTTGTGTGCAAGCCCTCTATTTTGTGGAACCCTGGGAAATGCTTTGGTATTCAGTGATTTTACACACACTTGGGCGCACAAAAGACAGAAAGCATATTAATCACACAGATGTCGACCGTCCACTTTTAACACAAAAGGCTATCTGTTTATTTTGATGTAAAAGAAGCTCACAATAAATGGTGAGACCTCTGAAATGATTTTCATCATCATTTTTTCACATGTTGCTCGTCTTCCAAAACTGAGAGTTTAAAATGTTTGTGCTAATTGAATGCATGCTGCAATACATCCCTCCCAAATTCTGCTTCTCCTTCTCACCCGAACACACAAAAGAACCTCTGGCATCTTCAGTGCCATGTGACAGAAGCAAAAAAGAGAAATGGAGTTGTGAAGGAGAGAGAGAGAGGGGGACTTGCTGTCCCAGTGCACCAGAGCTGTTTGAAGTTTATGTTCACGTGCATATGTATGTGAGAGCGTGCATGTGCACGCTGACCTACTTCATTCTGCATATAGGCTAATAAGTGTTTGCTCCTCAATCTTTCTGCGTGCATAAATATTTATGAGGATTATAATATAATGGCGCAAACCCACGAGAGCGCAGAGGCGGCGGCCGCACACACACTGAGCCGGTGGAATTAAGCCTGGTGTAACTCCAATCTAAGGCCACCAGCAGAAAGCACATACATTTCCTCCCTAAACACCCAAGCGCACCATCACACACCCCCGGAATGGCATGAATAGACTATTGAGAGAGAAAGATGAGTCAAAAAGTGTGTGTAATGCTCTATGACAGGCCTGTTCCAGCGCATGTGAAATGATCCATTTTCTACTCTTATTTTTAGCACAAAGCTCTGTACTTGTTCATGTCTAAGAGACATTCTGGACATTTTGTGGGGGTGATGCATCCTGTTTTGGGGGACGAATGTGACCCTAGCTGACCCTGGGATCATGCACGAGTGTTTCTGGGAAAAGAACACGAGATTTAATTGAAACCAGTAGATGTCAAGTTCACATAGAGGTTGGAGTCATTTAAAAAGCTTTATGTTCTCAGACATGCATGAGATTGTGTGTGTGTGTGTGTGTGTGTGTGTGTGTGTTTACGATTAGGCTGCATTCCAGTCTAATATTCAAAGTAGTCAGAAGGCACTTCATATCTTCCACTGATACGAGGAAATGTGTGTGTTTGTGTGTAGAGCACTTTAATTCTATTCCTCCAGCTGCTTCAGGGCAGCTGATATTGCAGCTTAGCATGCTAAAGTCTGTGAGGGTATATGCTCTTGTGTGTGTTACGGGATGTTTTTTTTCCTTCTAAAGATCAGTTTGAGCTTCAGGGGATGTCTAAATGGAGAGGAAAACAATAAAAGTGATAGCGGCAGCTTGGTGTGTGTGTGCCTGTTTTGAGAATTCTTGAGGGCCCAAGTGGAGAAGCTAGTACGTGATGATGTGACAAAGCCCTAAATGTTCAATTTATCATCTTGATGTCATTATATTTTGACATTTACTTGGAAGGAACCATCAACTCTCCCATGTCTAAGGCCACAAATGTACTTTACGCAAGTATGAGGATGCACTGTGGGCATGCTAAACATTCTTAAAATACATTCTTGCTTTATGTTGGTGAGCTTGCTGAGAAAACCAAACCCCTTTCTCAGAATCGACTGTGAGATCATATTCGAGTCCTACTGATGGATTGAATCAAGTGCCCGCCCTAAAGGAAGAAGAATTTTGCGCTACTTCCATTGCATCATGAGTTTAAAGGGAAAGTCCACCCAAAAATGAAAATTGCGTTATTATTTATTCCCCCTCATGTCATTCCAAACCCATGACTTACTTTCTTATGTGGAACATAAAAGAAGGTATTCTGAACAATGCTTGTATCCAAACCAAAAAATAATCACCAGCATACTGCAAATGATCTTCTTTTTTTACATAAATGTTGACAGAATTTTCATTCATGCACAGCAAAAATGGCTTATCTTACTTAGTATTTTGTCTTGTTTCTATTCAAAGTATTTAAAAATACCTAAATCAATATAACAAATCTCAGCCAAGTCAGTATTTGAAACTAAAGTACTTCCAGTAGAAACATTTAGAAGATTCAGCAATGCATGAAAAGTCTAGCCTTAATGAATACAGATACTACATATTATAGATAAAGAGAAAACATGCACACATTTCTACACATTTTTGAATACAGACATAGCACAAATGCATTAGCAACTGTAAATGTGGCACTTTGGAGCATTTTAAAGGATGGCTGGCATTGCACATTGCATATTAATCCACATTTTGTCTGCATCATGCCTGACCTGCTTCCTAATGGGAGGCAACAGAACGGTTAAACTTAACAAGCCTCAATTAGCACTCTGCTTTAGCCGAGAGTTAGCAAACTGCCCAGAGACAAACTCTATGGAGCACACAAAACAAGACCCAATTAAAGACACACACACACAGAGCAGTGATTCTACCCAATGCAACAAAGCATCTCCAAGGAGAACCCCAGCTGCCTCCTAAACATCAAGGTAGAAAGGAACTGTTTTCTACAGCTAAACTGCTACTGTTGTTTCACTGAGAGCCTTGGAAATCTGGCTTCGAAAACTCTGCAAGTGGTCACACCATATTATAGCAGAGGAACATGCTGGGATAAATTTGTAACTCGACCTCAAAAAGATTCAAAAAGAGGAAACGAGGAGGAGGAGGAGGATGACAAGGAAGCGGGAAGCTGAAAGGACAGGAAATAGAACAGAAGAGCATGAAATGGTAAATGAATGACAGAAATACGTGGGTAAGTAAAAGAGTAGGGCAGATGGAGGAGGAAAAAGAGAGAAAAAGAACAGGGCTTCTTTTATTGTCTCAATCTAATGAAGCAGAAGATATTTGTCCGTCGCAAATGACCAACAAGCGTAAAGATTCGACTCTTATGGAAAGCCCTGCAGCTACATGATTACATTAACCTTCAGTGAAGAAACATCTCACACGCAAACACACTTACACTCAACTCAAGTTATGCATAAGTTATTAGGATAATAATCATACACTGAGATGCATGTCATATTTCACCATGAAACCCAAAAAAAGGCCTTTTAATAGGTCATTAAGATTATTTCTGTGACAAATAAATGCATTTTCTTCTGTCAAATAATGATAAAATGCATAAACATTTGATCTATTTTATTTTAATTGTATCATTGCTGCATTCAAGCTACATAATTAATAATTATATAAATTATATTAACTAGATTATTTAAAAAAAAAATCATAATTAATAATTAATTAGCATTATATTTACTGTTCAAAATGTTTTTTTTAAAGAAATTATTTTTATTCAGGAAGGGTACATCCATTTTTTTATTTTTAAATGACAGTGAATATATTAATAATTTTATAAAACATTTCTATTCCAAATAAATACTCTTTTTGAACTTTCAAAAAAACGTAAAAAAATTAATCACGGTTTCCAGAAATATATATTAAGCAGTACAACTTTTTTTCAACATTAATAATAATATAATAATGAATATAATAATTGATAATAATAATAATGTTTTTTTAAGCACCAAATCAGCATATTAGAATGATTTCTGAAGGATCATGTGGCACTGAAGACTGGAGTAATGATGCTGAAAATTCAGCTTTGCATTACAGGACTAAATTGTATTTTAAAGTATTTCAAAATGCAAAACAGTTATTTTAAATTGTAGTAATTTCACAAAATTACTGTTTTTTTTACTGTATTTTTGATCAAATAAATGCAGCCTTGGTGAGGATAAAAGTCTTCATTCAAACTCATATTAAAAAATCTTGACCTAAATCCTGACCTGAATAATCGAAACTTTTTTTTTACAATGCAAATAAGCTTAATTTTCTTATTCAAAATATTTTTTTTGCATGCTTACACTGTACAAAAGTGTCCTTACTGCCTTAAAAGTTTAAGTATGATAAACTTGGCTGTACAAGTCATTTCAACTTAAATAAGACATTAAACAGACTGGTGAAACATGGACATGTTTTCATGACAGTCACCCAAAACAACTTGTCCTCTCTGACAAAGCCTCTCTGGTTCTGTGATTATCCTGTGGTGTATGTGTGCTGTCTGTGGGAGCTGTGAGTCAAAATCACTCAAACAGATTTAAATGAGAGATGGCAGAGCACAAACACAAAAGACAAGGGGAAGGAAAAAAACAATGAGGGGAAAGAGGGGGGTTTGAGAAGCCTAGTAATCAGAGAAGGAGAATGAAGCCCTTGTTCCTTTGATTAAATCGCTTTGTCTGCTAATAGCAATGGTTATGCCTTATCAACCACTGCTTTCCCTCAAAACCTCGTCTGCCGTCCTCACAGGAAATCCCTAAATTACAACCGTGTTTCAAAAGAGCCAATCAACGCAACCCGGCGAGACAGAAACAGGCCTTTATTAAGACCAGCGTTGGCTCTTAAATCCATGTAGCAGCCTAAAGACACGTTCTAATAAAAACACAAGGTGAAGACAAGAAGATCGGAGTGAACTTCCATCATGTTTGATTAGTTTAAAAGTGACCAGTTTTTGGGTGATTGGCAGTGTCATATTATTCAAATCATCAGTTAGAGTGATTTTGGCTGAATGAACCATTACACTGCCTCGGTTGCAATTTGATTGACAGCTTATAATTGATGGTTAAACAGGACGGTAGACATCTGCACCCTAGTTATGACCCATATGGACATGTGATATATTAAACATGTCTTCTTGCATACAGACAGCTGGAGAAATGGAAGAGAAAGTGCGAGAGAAGGCAAACACAAGATGGAAGACATTACAAGAGAGTGGCAGACATTGCACACACACACATGTATGTGTTTACATATAAAATAGCATAATATGTAAAATTATTGATCAAAATTTCATACAATAAAATTATATAATAAAAGTTTAATGCCACTTGAAGATAGACTAACAAATAAAATAAAATGTATATTTAAAAAAATATATATAAACATAAACAAATAAAATTAAATATAAAAAATATTAAATGAAAATAAAATATTTTACAATATTTATTTTTAAATATTTTGTAAAAAAAAAAAACCTACAATATTTAAAAATAAAAATAAAATAAAATACTACAGCACACCCATCTAAAACAGCCTTTTGGCCCGCATGTATCTGACATGTTTTTACCAGCAGGACTTCAGATTAAGTTTCCAGTCTATTTTAACTTATCTTAGCAGGTACAGTAGTATCTCAGATGGTAGTATGCTCCTGGGCCAAAACTAAGAAGCTTTAATCTCGACTGCCATAGCCATTCTCTCCTAGCAAGTTCTTGCACATGCATTTGATGCAGAGCAGCCTGACTATCAAGAAAATCTCACATTAGTCACAGTAGAGTTTTGCAGCATGTGCTAACGATCAGTTAAGTGGATGGATTCTTCTGCCTGCCGGCTCAGCGTTGCTGACGGTGGATGGAAGAGTGCTTTCTAAAGCTGCTTTTACAGTAATGAAGAACCACAGTGAATCTGAGTTAAATGCACAAACACATTCACACAGCGCTGGATACTGCAGGGAGTGAGCATTTCAAGCCGGTTTGGCACGTCAGTCTGCATGTACATGCATGAAGGCATCATGCCACAATGCAGTTAGGGCTATAATTTCGCCGCTAAAACTCACAGCAGCTGAAGGGACAGCCTCAGGCCACAGAGAGAGAATGACAGCGAGGAGGAGGAGAGCTCTGCAGGGATGCAGTAAAAGTAACGTGCATGAGGAAATCCTCTAATCAATAATTCAAACTGCTATAATTACAAACATCTGTCTCAGCGCAAAACCAGAGAACGAGAGAGACGTAATGCGTACTACGCCATTGTGAAATATTAAACACTTCTTCTAATTTTAGTGCACGACGGGATTCAAATGAAACTGGCACACAACAGCCGTATGAAATAGGCATGAATGTAGGCCATCAGGCAAAAATATATTCATTTTTAACATTTCATGTTTGAAGATTTATAGAAGTTTTGTCATATAGAATGTATAGTTTATAGAAGTTGTCATTTTCAATGGCCAATGTTGATCTGATCAAGAAATTAGTGGTCTATAAATGCATTTTACTGATATTATTTAACATTTTGCGTAATTTACATAATAATTCATAATCAACCTACACACATAATCACGCATAATTCTACAAAATATTTTTATTTAATGATTATCTATCTATCTTATAGATCGATAAGAATAATAATTCCTTATTAACTGTTAAATGTAATATTTAAAAAAACATATATGCATTCTAAATTATAATTCAATAATATCAATAATATTCATAACTATGAAAACTTCTTATATATAAATGACATATTTAATAAATAATTGAATGATATAATAAAAACATGCCTATATAATGGCAACAATTTATCATGTGATATATTTACAAATATTTTATTACATATATTTATACAAATTTATATGACGAAATTATCTGAAATAATCATGCTTTTTTTATGGCACCACCCACACACACACAAACACACAGAGATTCACACACCCACATACAGAATGAAAGCAAACCTATGCGCACACACGCACCCCCCCCACACACACAGACACATCTGTATGGACAGAACTTTTACCCTGTGGCAGTTTCAGTAAATGACAGTCAGTGCAGTGAGGTGAAGCTCGCCGTATTTTTTCTGCTAACGTGATTCACATAACTGGGCAGGTTGCTGCATGTTTTGGGGTAATCACAGTCATGTTTACCTGATACTAGTATCTTCAGTGAACAAACACTATTACACAACACTGTCATTCAAACTGTCACAGACCTCAGAAAGCCACAATCGTGCCAGTGACCCTCATGAGAGCCACATGAAGCATGAGAACAGCACATTCCCTGTAAAGCACTTAAACGGCTGCACATCCATCATACCAACACATAAACGTCTAATTATCTCCATTGTCTCCTCAGCTGCAGACAAACTAACACACAAGTGCTGCCCACTGACAGCCCTTAATAACCTTGAACCAGCGTTCAAAAACACATAAGGCGTCTTACCCTCTCCTCACTATTTCGCCTCAGCGTCCCCACCGGCAGCTTGAGGAGAAGCCTGCGGGTCCTGCCGGGCGTTACGGCCGCCTGAACCACCATGGTGTGAGTGTGAGCGTTCGCCGTCTGCTGTCCCGCCACAGACAGACGGGTTGTTCCTTTCTCTCGCTTCGTCTCCACGGCTCCCTCCCGCCAATTTTCCAGCCTGTCTCTCCTTGTTCTGCTTTTGAATGTGTTCGCACCTTCTTTGTTGGTGTTCCTTGCACTCTTTCTGTTCGTTTTGCCTCTGTTCCTGTGTCTTTCAGCGGTGGACGTCCTCACTGTGGTCTTCAGCCCATACTGTGTCGGCTTTCATACTGCTTCCTCAGGAGAAGCGCATGTGAGTGAGAGAGCGAGCAGAAGGGAGGGAGGTTGTTGTCTTTCTCTCTTTCTCTGAAAGTAGCCGTGGAATGGCGTGTGCGCTCCAGATACGTCAGCCTCGCTTCCTCCAGTCAAACTCAATTCAGGTCACTGGATTAATATGAGTATTATCACATACACACTCGTGAGTCACGTGACGCTGCAGGAGAAGGTATGAATGTGTTTTGTGTACATGTCAATGTTTAAGATGAGGGATAAAGTGTGTGTGTGTGTGTGTGTGCAAAAATATCCATTCTCCTGCTCAAACAGAATATCTGATGTTTTGCCATCTGCTGTTCAGATTAGCTGTAAATCCCATGGCTGCTTTCACCAGACAGACTACACACACACACACACAAAGGGAAAATACCCTCAAGCTGCCAACAAGATTACACACTAGGGATCGTAGCATGTGTGTGTAGGACATTATCGCCTGTATGTCCTAACAAGGACCATGTCTTGTTAAAAACTGCACTAAATGCCTGTCTGTCCCTTTCTGCTCTTCAGAACTCAATGAAGCAAGCAGAGGGCTATGCTCTTAATAACTTTCCATTGCACTAAAGACAAGCGGAAGCAAGTAGAATGTTCTTCACACTAAAGAAATGGTTCTTTTTAGAACTGTTCATTGAATGACATTTCAACATTTTTTCTGGAACCATTATATTTAGTTTTGTGGCGATTGTTTATCTGGAAACTGCAGTGGAATGAGGTGACGAATACTGTTGTGTTTATGATAGAGCTTATATTACAAAAACAATCCTGTAATGCTCAAGAAACCATCTGATTCAATTTTGGAAGATAAACTCTAGTCAGCTGCATGCTTCAATGGCATTTTAAAGGGAGAACTCACCCCAAAATGTCAATTCTTTCATCGCATACATATGTTGTTCCAAACCTGCATGATTTACTTTCTTCTGTGAAAAAAATAAAGGTAGTTTGAAGTTTAATTTTCAGTTGTTTGTTTATAGAATGTAAGTCAGTGCAATTTACAACAATGGACACCGCTGACTTTCACTGCATCAACAAATAAGAAAGAATGAAAGAAAATTTGTAATAATGAGTAAATTATGACAATTTTTGGGTCAAATAGCCCTAAGACATCATGGGTATTCTCCACTCATAAATGTTGTTTCAAAAGGTAGGTAGTAATGTTTTACTGCATTGACGTTCCTTAAAAATATTATAGATGTATATTTAAATGATAAACAAAATATGACTTTGTAGGTTGTTTAGGCAAGTACCTAATTACAACCTATATTTACATTTTAAAGGTAAGCGCCCTCTAGCAGGTGTAACAATAACGACAGTATCATTTTGCGTCTGTCGACATGAAATACCGTATGACTGTGATTCTTAATCAAATCATGCGTGTTTTGTTTAAATACAGTGAGTTTTTACACCAATCTCAACGTGATTAATACATATTTTACTAGGTTTAATTTGTTCGAATGACCACAATAACCCACCCCTAAACCTACCTGTTACGAAAATTTAGCAAAACCAGGATTTATAGGGTTTTATGAGCACATGCGTTCGAACCCATGATTACATCTCGTCTTATAACATATCTCTCTACAAACTGAGCAAGACCAGCCCTGAATCACATGGCCGATAAAATGTTCTGTTGCTGATAGGGCCGCAATTTTAGAATACGCTCTGATGGGCGTTATTGTACAAATGACCTATACAGGTGTATTAGTTGGAGGACAGGTTGGTTCAAATAATTTTACAAAAAAGTTTCCTGGTTTTTCAATCTTTTCCGTTTTCCTTTTCATTGAACATAGTTTTTACTTTTAGAATAACAAACTAAATTAACTGAATGATTATTAATTTATTATATTAATATAATAACAATTTTGTTGTATAATTAATTACTGCTTCTGAAGGTGAGGCTGGATCATGAATGATTCGCACGAACATAAATGCATTTCGGTTGATCAAGGGAGTGTTTCCCTTCAGAACCAAAAGTAATGTTAATCCTCTGCGTCTTCAGTCACTCAGATGTCAAGGTTTAAATCACTACTGCTCTGTTCATTAAAACATTCAACAACAAAACACCTCAATCTCTTAGGAGTGTTGCTTGTCTCTGCGTCTCGGTCTGATGACGGCTCACTCAGGGCGGGTCTGAGGTAAGACACCAGTTCAGTCTGTG
>JAUMHI010000063.1:16164389-16177166 GCA_032359435.1 Enteromius unitaeniatus | reverse complement strand
TGGCCCACATGTATTGGAGAAAAACATTTATTTCATCATGAGTTTTTCTCCCCATTTTCAATTGTTTTACTTCAATGTAGGTTAGAATTGTGTGAATGTTTTGAATGAAAGATAAAAAGGATAAACAGATTTATTTTCACAGCCACCTTTTCTCAGATTTACCAAAGGTTGCCAATATTAGTGGAGGACACAGAATATATATATATATCTAAATTGAGATTTATAAATCATCTGAATAAATTATCTTTCCATTGATGTTTGTTTTGTTAGGAAAGGACAAAAATAGATAATTTTGACCCATACAATGTATTTTTAGCTATTGCTACAAATATATCCCAGCAACTTAAGACTTTTGAACTCCATATATATATATACATACACAATATGTGTGAAACGAAGCTGAAAATCAGCTTTGCATCAGAAGAATACATTACATTTTTTATATATAATTAAAATAGAAAAACAGTTAGATTGTAATATTTCACAATACTACTATTTTAACTATTTCTGATTAAATAAATAGCTTGGGAAAACTTACGGTAAAAACATAAAAAAGAAATCTTAACATCATGGCTAATATTACTTCCAATTCATTCGTATAGCTGGAATTGGAAAGTCAAGTTTGAGTGTACTGCATTATACAGTATTCTATGTAGTGTAATATAGTTAGATCATCATGGAGATGTGCTATACAGCATTCTGCAAAAGTAGTTTGCCATTCCCAATATGAGAGCCTCAATCTGTCTGCATTCATCTCACAGTGCCCTCTTCTGGCTACTCAAACAACGACACTGAATCTAGGTCATATTTACAGAAAGCACTCAGTAATAGTAACAGTTTATAGAGAGAAAATCAGTCACTAAACCCTTCAGACCTCATTTGTCTATTTATAACATGAGTTCTGCCTCTTCCGAGGAGATGCCAGGAGAAATCTGACATTGCGCCTGCAACCTAGAGTCATGCAGCTGTGCCCTGCAGCATGTGTGTGTGTGTGTGTGTGTAGACACTGACGCAGGCCACTGACTGTGAACATGTTACAAGATTAGCATCCACTCCCCCCAGAGGCATGTAAATTTGGAAGAAGGGGACAAAAAGGAGACTCTTCCATTTTACTTTCTTCCGTCCTCCCATTAATCTATGAAAATGAATCCGTTTTTGAGTTCAGTCTCAAATCCTCTTGTCTCAGTAAACACAGGAGCAGCAGACTTTGATCACACAAGACAGAATGCACCTGTCCGGTTACGTCCCAGATCAGGAGCAGAGGATTATGGGCTTAAAAGCGCTTTAAAGACAGGGGCTGTGTCCTAACACACTGCCTTCTAACGTATTTGATGTTCAGGGCATATTATAACCATCACAAATGAGAGCTCTTCAACATCTCAACTGCTTCTTTAGGACAAAAATGAGATTAAATAGAAATGTTGGCTTAAAGTCTGCTGCGAAAAAGATCAGGGTAGTTTTACATATTTCCTCTAGAGATCACAATAGTGTCTCAAACGTAGATCTGCCAAAAAAACAGCCTGGAATCAAAAGTCAAAGATTTTTGTATTTTAAACAACTTTTTGTAATTTGGATGAAATAGACATTATAAATGCCTTTTAATGTGTTTTTTATACAATTTTCGCATCTGCCAGGCAATAACTGCATCCAAAAAACAACAACAACAAAAAACAAATAAACACTCCATTTCCTCTGGGATGTTGTGCAGAGCCTACTGGGAAAACAACATTATCACAACCTCAAGACATTCTGATTTTGATTTTGCAGGGTCTGATCTCATGTAATTAGATTTTCAAATATACTTCCATATCTTCATAATGATGTGGAAACAGATCTCTGCTGGTGCTTCTTCAGTGGATATGATTATAAATGAAAGTCAAATAAAGTCCTCTCTTTTATGAAAAATAGGTCAGTGCAGAAGATAAGTGGCCCTCACGGGGGGCTCGATCTGGACTCATGAAGTCCTGCTAAACAGAGCAAAGGAAACCTCAGGAAATCATGTGTGTTTGTGTTGCACTGCTCTTCTTTTGGTCCTTAAAATAGTCAGTTGAATTCATGAAGAACAAAGTGGAAATGCTCAGAGGGAAATAGGGGCACACATAGGGCAAACAACAAGAGATGCACTTGATTACTCATTAAGTCTAAAGCTTTTGGGAGGCATTCTGAGAGCTTAAATGTGGGTCAGCCTCATTAAATTGAATTGCAGGAGTGTCTCTTTTGACTGTTGTGTTAATGCAGGAGGATGAAATCACAGATCCAGATGTGAAAACTACACTGGCCAGCCTGACCCAGTTCTGCAGGTCCTTCATGAACGACTGTGCTCTCTTGCCTGGGAGACAGAAACAACATATCAAATGCAGGACAGCAGCTGTTCTCGGTGGATGATGTATAGAGATCACGATATCATAGATTAACTGGGACCAAACAGACACCTAGAAATGCCTTAGCAACCACTTACAATACCTTAGTAACCACCTAAAGTCATATATGCTATATATAACAAAAAAAGTTATATAGAGAAGGAAAGATCTTGACTGTCCTCTTTTATTCAGAATAATGGTCTCAGGCCCTAAGACCCTCCTTGCCTACTGCAGATAAGGGAACCATTGATTTGAAACACACACAGTAGGAAAGCAGATTACATTTAGCCTTCGAATGAGATCACCTAGATAAAGTAAATGTTTATTTCAGAACCTTTTTTTTATTAAAACTATGTAAGTAAATGTCAGTGGATTTGATTTAGAAACTGGCAATACCTTACTTGCCTCTAGAGGCACTAAAATTTGCAAATTAGATTTAGAGGTAAAGATTAGATCTAAGACAAGGATTGATGAACGGGTTAAAGGCCAGTTCTCACCAAGAGAAAATATTCTTCCTATAACAAGATTTTTAATTTAAACTTAGCATTCATAAGGTCTTATTCACACCAAAGGTGAAAATGTGTTGTCTCGTCTCAGTATTCAATATGCACATAGGAAAAAGAGCGAGAGGAAGAGTGTTACTCTCTGTCCAATAGGTAAACGGTTCAATTACTCTTCTCCCCAGTCAAGCAGAACATGATGTGCTATGATGAAATTAAAATCACGTTTCTCATGCAAACACATCAATGAAAATACACATTAACTGGGAAACAACACGAGAACCTTCTGTCACTAGTCATTTCACAGCACATTATAGTCATATTACGATAATGTTTTGGAAAATTTGTTTTTCTAAACTAGAAGAGATGGAAAGTTTATAGGTTTTGAATTGAAAATGCCAATGTCTTCGGGAGCCAAACTCATTTTTTGAGTAACCTTCAAAATATATTTCACTTTGCACCATTTGGACTTCAATGATGCTTAATTCTCAAAAACCAGTGCTATTTTGACAGTATATAATCCCTTAGCAACCACTCAGAACACCTTAACAACCATATATCATCACATTTAAAATGTGGGATGCACTAATAACAAAATTAAGATATTCATACTGTGGCCAATAAATGATAAGTATATATAATTCTGCAGGTAAACAAAATAAACAACCTGGAAAACAAAAAAAATGTTTTTATTTTATGGTAAATACTATATTGCTTTTATATTACGAACAATAACAAATATAATTTGTTCAAAATAAAATCAAATGTCATTTTGAATACTCTAAAGTAATTACTGACATATACAAAAACATATGCATTTGTTGCAAATCCAATACAACACATGCAAACTCAACTCACTCAGAGCCCATCAGATTTTAGAGGGATCGTGACATCATCAAACCACTGGCTCACAGCAATAACTTGTCTGTCTCTCACTGTAGACCCTCTGCGGACCCTCGGCCCTTCCATTCATGAATCAAAGCACTTCACACTAATCAGCGAGATGAAGACACACTGGAGTGCAGAGGTGTGTGAGAGGGAGACTGCGTGACACTGGCAGATTTCCTGATGATGAATGAGCCGTATTACTGAGGGCCTGACTCTGCCCCAATCCAGCAGCCCTAATCAAGGCACAGGGAAAACTATATTGAAATGAGGTGTGTGTGCGCGCGCTGATAAGCAGTCTGAATGATGAAACGCTTCTTCTATTGGTCATCTCTCACTGTGACACATTCCCCGTGATGTTAAAATATTCACATATTAGAGTATTCAAAACATGAATTAAAACTTCAAGAGATGACGATGATGTCATGGACATCGCATACAAGCATGTTGTGTCCTGAACGTATGATTACATGAGTGGCATCCACCGCGACGCGGCCCTTAAATCATCACCCCGCTGTGTGAAACTGCGGATCAGATGATGATGGCATCCCATCAGCCTGCCTGCTGTTTCTATGACAACTGCTGGAGTCGCAGGGCTACAGCGAGAGAGATTGGTAAAGTGCTGCAGGTCTGACTGATGCTGATGAGGAAGATCACAAGAGTCCTAATGGAACAGAGGAAAGAGCCGCTGGCTGGCCTGTTACTGCACAGCCAGTTCCTACTGTACAGTCAAAACACACATAAACTCTGAACTGCCACTGGCCCTCTCCTCTCTTGAGATTTGATAGGTTCCATGAACATGTGGGGTAAATTGCTCTGATTCCACGCATCAATCAGGACCCCAGCCTGGCCACCCCTGGGACTGTCCGAATTTGTGCCTGATCATTATTCAGACATTTCATGCAACAACCCTGTAGGATAGGATATGATAGGATAGGATAGGATAGGGAAAGGAAAGGAAAGGAAAGGAAAGGAAAGGAAAGGAAAGGAAAGGAAAGGAAAGGAAAGGAAAGGAAAGGAAAGGGACACTGAAGCAAAGGAAAGGAAAGGAAAGGAAATTATAGGAAGAGGAAGAGGAAGAAGAAAGGAAAGGAAAAGAAAGGAAAGGAAGGAGACACTGAAACAAAGGAAAGGAAAGGAAAGGAAAGGAAAGGAAAGGAAGAGGAAGAGGAAGAGGAAGAGGAAGATGAAAGGAAAGGAAATGAAAAGAAAGGAAGGGAAAGGAAGGAGACACTGAAACAAAGGAAAGGAAAGGAAAGGATAGGAAAGGAATGGAGACACTGAAACAAAGGAAAGGAAAGGAAAGGAAAGTATAGGAATAGGAAGAGGAAGAGGAAGAGGAAGAGGTAAGGAAAGGAAAGGAAAGGAAAGGAAGGAGACACTGAAGCAAAGGAAAGGAAAGGAAAGTAAAGGATAGGAAGAGGAAGAGGAAGAGGAAGAGGAAAGGAAAGGAAAGGAAAGGAGACACTAAAGCAAATGAAGATAAAAAAGAAATAAAAAAATGAAAATAAATGGTAGAAACGGAAGACAAATTAGTCCAATGGAAAGGAAAGGAAGTGGAAATGCAAAAAGAGAAGTAAATATAAAAAAGGAAGAGAAAAAGCAAAGGAAAAGATAGGAAAAAAACTGCAAGAAAATGAGAAAAAATAAGGCAAAACAGAAAAGAAAAACTCAAAGAAAAGAAGTTCTAAAAAGTAAGGGGAGGAAGGCCAGTAAAAGAAAAGTAAACTGGAAATGGAAAGGAACAGTTAGAAAAGAAAGTAAAGCAAATGGTACTAAAAAGGCAAGCAAAGTAGAAGAAAAAGAAGCGGGCAGAGGTGGATAGTAATAAGTTACATTTACTTTGTTACATTTACTTGAGATCAAATGCTTGTTTAAATCAGTGAACTAGTTTGAGAATCAGTTTGATTGATTCGTTCTGTTCCCTGACGCATGCACTGATTCGTCTGAAGCGGTTCTCAGTCAGAGTTGTAACATAACGTTTGAGAACATCAAGAGCGTTCAAGACATGAAAAGAACACCTGCCAAACCCACGTTAGCTCAGTGGTGCGCGACATGTTCCCTTTTCCTAACGTTGGTTAGACAGAATTAATATTTAGGCACAACATTTGTTTACATTTTGCAGAACAGACGGAAGAAAATCCGTAAATGGGCATTTGTTTTGTTATGTTCAGATGTTCAGTAGCGGTCATGTGAGGAGTTTTCCCTCTTCTCCAAGTCAGAGGTTATAAAGGCCTATATATAGCCTATAATATCATTAATATACTTTAAAATATAATTTAACTAATCAGAATTTACATCAGCTGTTACTCCAGTTTTCTGTCATATGAACCTATAGAAATTATCCTAATATAATGATTTATTGCAGTGTTGGAAACAGTTTTGCTGCCTAATATTTTTTGGAACATGTCACATTTTGTTCATGATTCCTTTATGAATAGTTTAATAATTAATAATCACAATTACAATCGCTAGTACAGTTTATGGGCACTCTACCCACCTCTGGAAGTGGGAAGGAAGAGAAAATGCAAAAAAAGTAAAAAGCCAAAAAAAAGGGATGAAAATGGGGAGAAAAAGTGAAAAGTATAGTTTAATGATTTATGAATGTCCGTGAGACTCATTAGTATGAGGACAAAGGCGTTTCTACAGGGAGGGTCTGACAGAGGGTCACGGCCTCAGTGTGTCTCTCCTTTCCTCGTCCTCTGTCCACACACACACACACACACACCGCTTCCCTGTCTCGCTGCCAGCAGCAGTGACTTAAAACAGGCTGCCTCAGTCTGAACACTGACCCTGTTCTAAATAAGACAATATTCTAATCATACCGTTCACAAAGCTTACTTGTAGATTCGCCGTGGCAACTCATTTATGCCAAAATATCATAGTTCATGATAGTTCATAACTTATGCTACTACTGTTAACCATAATTTATCAATATGGAAGCTCTTTCAAACGCTTATCTTTTTATTTACTTTTTTTAATGTTGCTAAGACAATATCACAACTGCAATAACAATAACTACAATAATTAGGGTATTCTTTAAAAAATATGGATATCATGGTAAATTTATAACGGATAACACTATGCAATGAATTAGAACGTAAAGGGTCTTTCATTGCATTAAAAACCAAATATCAAACCAAACAATTAAGCTAGCGCTTTTTTCCAAGCTATATTTTGATTAAGCAAATTCCTAATCTTCTTGTTATGGAATTCTGAGAAACCTGCAAGTCCGTGTAAATGTCACCAATTAAACCAAGTGATCACTGATAAACACCACTGGCGCAGTTTCTCGCAGCACTTCACCCAGATAATCACTTCCTCATTAACTGTCTGTAAACTAGCTGCTCCCTGACCTCCATCACTAAGACCAGTCAGATCCCAGATTCATTACTGCAGCAATGACAGCTGGGAGATGGAGTCGACAAACCCACTTCCAACATGGACACCACCTGCCTGTTACGCTCCAATAGTTTGCTCTTTTACAGAAGAACCAACAGAGAGATGGAGCTAGTTTTTGTTGTTTGTTTGAGTAATTCAATCAGCTGTTTCTTAACTTGTGTTCAGGTTTTGACCGTTGCTCTCTACTTTGACCTGGAATATCCTGCCAGCTGTTTTCCTGTTAATTAACAGAGATGGGAAGGAAACGACGAGGGGATAGAAATGGAGAGACAGTCAGTGGGGTAGATCGAGGTCTGGGCCAAAAAACTCTCTGGTTTTAGCTTTGGGGGTCTGTGTCTTAATGGCTCCATCTGTTAGTATTAGCATGGGCAGCTGTAATGCCGCTTACCACAGACACACACACATCCATTAATGACACCACAAACACACCAACAATCCCACATAAATTGACAAAAAACAACAACAAATTCTGTTGTAGTTGAGGTAACATGACATCATTCACTCACTCACTTACCCTCATGTTTATATCTTCAGTGGAACATCAAATGAGACGTCAGAGCTGCTCTACTCACTGCTCTAGTCTCTTATAACATGCATTTTGGAAAGTAACATGCACCAACAATTTTAAAGGACTTTCTAGTTTTTCACCAAAATAAAAAGCTTGAGGTTTTAACAGCTGAAAGTACGTAAGCCAAGACAGTCATAAATATAAGCATTATACATTTACAGTTGTACTGTAAAATGAAATGAAATATTATTATAATTATTCTAGAATACTAGATTTGTGACATTTAACAGCAAAATAGACTTTTTTATATATTTCTTATTTTTCTTATTTTTATTCAGCAATAATAGTCACTTTATTATTATTATTATAGCAATAATATATATATATATTGGCCAAACAGTGCATCCCTACAAACAAACGTAGTAAAAAAAAATAAAACATCCTATAGAAATCTAAAACGATACAAAAACTTTGTGTGAGGAACAGGCAAAAATTTAAGTCATTATTAAATCTCGGTCACCATTCACTTTAATGGAAAAAAGGGCTTTTGGGACATTCTGGTAAAAACGTAGTACTCAAAAGAAAGTAAGTCACACAGGTTGCAGGATGACAGGATGAGCATTTTTTTGCAAACTTTTCCTTTAACAGAAGGATTTTACCAGGAAATTCAGCATTCTGTGCACATCTTTTACACCCATTGCTCAACTAAAGCATAACCTCATCTAAAGTCTAATTACACGCGCAGACACACAAAATCACACACACTCCCTCAGCTCCTTTCAATAGTTTCTGACATGTAATCCAAGATAACATCTGCTCATTGATCTACTCGGAGTCTAATGGAACTGATAGAAATCACCTTGTCTATACTCCTACACATCACTCAGAGCTGAAGACACACTGTGCGAGTGTGCATGTGTGTGTAGGTCAGCACACAGAATTTTTTTTCTCATTTTTGATCCACTGGCCTATATACATACATTAAGGAGCCAGACAAACCTAATCTTGCACATGAAAAACGAGAGCCGAGGAAAAGCAAGAAACTTTGCTTGTGTTCAGAGTCAAACATACTTAGCCTCACTTAATGGCATATTTTAAGCTGTAACACAACATTCCACAAAACTGCCACAGAAAAAAAGCGAATCTTAAATGAATCTGCATTCACAACCTATTTTGCTTCCATTACTGCTCTAGCTGAATTCAGTTTTTGTCAGTTAGCATCTCTAGTTCCACTTCCAGCATTTTTTTGCAGGAAATAACATCCGTGGTTAGCACTAGTTCAATATATTTTCACATTCTACAATTAAATACATCCGTATAATCCCACTTATAATTTCAAGCTTTTATGTGTCTTGAAAAAGGCAATTGATAACAAGTGGGACTGCAGCGGTTGTCGGGAACACTAAATGTCATCACAGCAAACTCCTTTACTCTCCAATCTGCTTTCACAGCCTTGTTGTTATTGTTGTTATATACTTCTTCTTTTGCAACCAGAGCTTATTTTCTGCAATAATCAAAAAGCTATGGAAAAATTGTCCTTTTGGCTTTGCATCAGTGGAACCCGGGTGATGCTAACTTACAGGTTGGCCTACAAAATTACGTCATTCCTGCAGCTCTCTATTGCAATACACTATAGAGTTGTCTTCTCCACAAGGATACATGCGATGCCTTGGAATAAAACAAAAACGAGGCAACATAATGTTTCCTCCTCCCTTTGGGAGCAGTCTTCGTTTCAGGAGCATCTATCATGCTCTATGAGGTGGGCAGCAGCTCACTAGGGTTTCATGTGCTGGCAAACACTGATGCTGATCTAATACAATACACTTTCTACTGAGTGTGTTTCTATAACTCTAAAGAAAGTCTCTAAAACCCCTGCGGACTAAGATTGAGGAATAATGTATTACATTTCTGCTGTCTGCTCGCATCAGACAAGACTGCTGACATCTCTTTATCTCCCTTTCTCTCCATCTCTGTTTTTCATGCACGGCTAGACTTGACTCATTGACAATTGCTGCATCAGCACCACAATACAGTGTTGGATCTCCACACACACAAACACACACAGATTATGAAGACCATTCAACAGTATCATAAGTTGCACTTTGTAAATGAATGTGTTAATTAAATGAAATGGAATTCTCCTAAAGCTACACAGTTTGAAATGGTTTATAATAGAAAGTAGAACAAACATCCTGCTGTGCTGGCAATCTGTTGGCCTCACGTAAACACACACACACACACATACACACCATGAGCTGATAGACTGATAAGCAATAGCAAAAACCAACAGCATGATTAGAGACCAATCACAGCCTACTCATGCTGCATGATGACGTTTTTTGTGAATAAGTATATATACTGTATGTCTACAGCGAGATCCGAAAATCTCTCTCTCTATATACACATATGTACACGCATACATACAGTACATACATACATTATGCAGTATATGCCATAATCTGAATTATATTCATATCATGCTGTTCATTAAAGCAAAAGCAGGACAGAAAAAAATGTAATTCTGAAATGCATAATGCTTTTAATTATGAAACTTAATAAAATTTTAATTAGTTCTAATATATAACCTGCTGTTCAAAGTTAGTGTTGTTATTTTACATTAAATTGCTTTATTTGAAAAATTGTAGTTAGATTTTTTTTTTTAACTTTATGGGCTAGTTTCACGGATTGGAATTAGATTAAGCTAGGACTAGACCTTTGCTAATTTAGGACATTTAAGAATTTTTAGAAACATATCTTACAAAAATGCATTATCTGTGAACATTTTAAGATCAAACAATGACAATAATATGTTTTAAGATATCTCAGTGCAAGCTTTTTCCAGTTTAGACAGCTCTTAACATTTATTTTAATCTAGGACTAGTCTTAAACCCTGTTCGGGAAACGGCCCAGTGTAGATACAGTATGTTTTTTTAAGTTGCTTCGTTTGAACAATTCTAGTTCAAAAAAGTTATTCTAAATTTTATATTTATATTAGAATGTTTTTTTTATTATTTTTTTTATTTCAACTGCTTTATTTGAAAAATTCAAGTTCAAAAAAGTTCTTTTACACTTTATATTTATCAAAAAATCTCACAAGAAATCAGTTTTGAAGGGGACAACAGTTTTCAACTTTAATAATGCAAAATATCAAAATATCATGAGCGCCAAATCTGCATATAAGAATTAATTCTGAAGGTTTACCTGATTTGAATAAATTCGTAAAGATATTAAAATAATTTATATTGTATAAATGTTTCAATAATATTACTGTTTTACAGCATTTTTAAATCAAATAAATGCAGTCATATTAAATTCATAACTCATTCCAACTATGGAAGTCAATGGTGACCCAAAACAGCTTGGTTACAAACTTCTTTTTAAAATATCTTCCTTTGTGTTCGGCAGAAGACAAAAATTCATACAGATTTGGAATTATTTGAGGGTGAGTAAATAATGAAGGAATTTTGAACTGTTTCTTTAATTCCTCTCAAAAACTTCCAACCCTTAATGATTAAAAAGTACTGTAATTAATACTACAATAAATAAACAAAGAAACAAATCTCCGAAATCTTGGATCTGACGGTTAAAAAAAAAACATATATGAACGCTACTGTTTTATAGCATTTGTGAGGCATGAAATAATCTCTCATAACCTTTTTCAAATCTCATCACAACCAATTCCCCTCTCACACACACATACATATTTATTAAGGTATTAAAGTTTGAAGTTCCACTCTGTTGCTATCTGGAAGGCTTGTGTAGATGCATCACCTGTATGATTATGATTTCTATAAACTCACTCCCACACACACCGCTGCTGGATCTGCCTGTCGCACCAGTATGTGCTCACACACTATTCTGAAAACCACACACGCATTTAGAGAGCGGGATGGAGTACGCCTAAAAAAAAAACACAGTGAGAGATGAAATGAAATGTCACAGGTTGACTCGGATCACTGGACTCAAATGAAAATCTTTATGAATTCAATATGACTGTTTATACTTCTGCATCTGCAGACGATGATCGAATGACACTCAATGATCTCTCTTTTCATCCTATCTCTGCATTTGCATTCAGCATCAAGCGCACAAATGGACACACACACACACACACACACACACACACTAAAGTCTGTCCTAGACTTCACCTCAACTTGCTGTTCGTGAATTCTACCTCTAAATTTGGCATCCACCTCCACACTAGCTCTCAAAAATACTAGCATGAATGTTAGAAGCCCACACTTCATAAAAAAACTAAATAAAGCTACTACATCTTTTTAATATGGTCACCTCATGCTTTCTGTCCTTATATGCTGTCTCCAGGCAGAAACGGACATTATAAACCCACGTTTTTACCCACACTCTCTCTTCCCCCTCTCATTCTATAGCATTTTTCCCGTATCCCCCGGCAACCAGAGCACTTACCCGTGTGCGCATGGGAGAAAGCAGCCCTTCCATGTCTTCTGCTCATTCCTCAGAATACCCACAATCCTTTTACTTGGCCATCATCGCTCTGGTAACGTATCCAAACTGGTCCACGCTCACCGAGCAATGAGCGCAGCTCTGGGCACACACTCATGGACGCTCACACACACATGCATGCACACACTCAACGTCAGAGCATCCCCCACCCCTGCAGGAAAGCCTCTCTGAGTGAGTGTGTGTGTGTGTGTGTGTGTGTGTGTGTTCATAAACCGTAGGACTTTGCACTGGTACTAAAAGGTTGCTGCATTGTGTGTGTGATAAACAACCACTAGCATTATTAGCCTCTTTTTAAAAAAAAAAAACACACAGCAATTCTTTTTCCACTTTCCTTCAAAATCACCGCTGCTAGAGGACATGTGGACTGATTTGAAATGAACATTACTTTGTTCCAAAGACACGTCAACTGCCTACCTATGCAAATAATTAAGACAAAATTTTATTATAAAATTATTTATTAAAAATAAATAAATAAATAAATAAAATATATATATACACTCATTCTAAAAATGAATTATTTTGTGTGTGTGTGTATATATATATATATATATATATATATATATATCATTGCTGAATAAAAGTATTGGTTTCATTAATAAATAAAAATAAGATAAAATAAAAAATAAATAAAATAAAAAAA
>JAUMHI010000063.1:16141311-16164289 GCA_032359435.1 Enteromius unitaeniatus | reverse complement strand
TATATATATATATATCATTGCTTAATAAAAGTATTGGTTTCATTAATAAATAAAAATAAGATAAAATAAAAAATAAATAAAATAAAAAAATAAAACTTTTTATTGAAAGAATAAAAAAACATTTAACAGTTTCCAAAAAAATATTAAGAAGTACCAAAGTTTCCAAACATTGATAACAAATCATTATGTTAAAAAGAATGAAGAATGTGACACTGAAGACTGGAGTATTGGCTAATGAAAATTCAGCATTGTGTTACAGGAATAAATTATATTAGTATTTTAAAACTGAAAACAATTGTAATAATATTTCACAATAGTACAATATTTACTTTTACATAAAGCACTTTATAAACACTGAAAATCTTATTGAGCCCAATCTTTTTAACAGCATATTATTCATTTAATACA
Organism: Enteromius unitaeniatus; assembly: GCA_032359435.1. NCBI lineage: Eukaryota > Metazoa > Chordata > Actinopteri > Cypriniformes > Cyprinidae > Enteromius > Enteromius unitaeniatus. The sequence goes on along the minus strand of JAUMHI010000063.1, from coordinate 16,163,881 downwards.
TGATACTGTATATTTACAAAAAGTTCATCATAAGCATTCCCTCTGGTAAAGGTTGTTGAAAAGAGTATACAGCACCATTATGCTCTAATTTGGCCAAAATCACATGTATACATCAGAAGGATGTCCCAGAATGCACTAGCAACAGGCTCAAAAGCAAAAATAAATGCAAGATGATGAACAATGTAAATACTGATTATACTGTGAATGGGGTTATATTATATTATATTAAAAATGCACAACTGAATTAAATGCATTAAAACCTTCACCCAATATCTTTGTGCTTTACATTAAGTTTACTCAGAATCCATTTTTGTGCCATGACTTGTAGGTCTTGTGCTATATACGGAGCATCGCTTGCTAAATCAGTGTCAAGATTCCATTCAACTTAGTATGCTCACTACGTAGGGCAGTAAGTCAGCTCACTAGGTTTTAGCACAGAGCTTCTGTCTCTCATTAACGCAATCGTTCTCACATCCTAACACACACACGCTCACTCCATTCCTCTCATCTCCTGTCCCTAGAGCCTCAGCCCCGATTCTCGGATCTGAGAGATTTCCTTGCTGTCACAAGCCTGATCTTTCAGAATCAATTAAAATATGAACTGAACCGTTTGTAGCTTTACCGACAGATACATCTCTCTCTGCTACACATTTGGGACTTTTAGTGTATCACTTCACTTCATTCAAAAGTCACAGACATGTTAATGAGTTTCAGCAGCAGCTTCGCAGTTTTCCCTCATGCACACACACTCAACTTCGTCGTCTTTTAAGATTCACGCATCACGGTCACCACAGCACCTTGCATTTACATTTTCAAAATCCACTTCCTCTCTAGGTTCGCTACAACGGCTCACAAGACGCACTCTACAAAGAAGCAATAAAAGCCACTTGTTTTCAGTCTGATGGTTCTGGAGCTGGACTTTAATCTGTCCTGTGTCGTTTTCTGTCAATTCAGAGGCTTTTCTCCACGCTGACCTTTCGAAAGCCAATGTGGAAATCAATGAACTCTCTAGAGATCAAACTAATCTCTGTTCTTCAGCAGTCAAAGCACCTGTCATCACTCTGTTTACGTTACATATGACCTGCGGACCAACCAAGGCAGCGTTCATATATTTGTGACTATGTGTTGTGCATTTACAGCTAATAAACCTACTGCATACATATGCTTAAAAAAATCTAACTACACCTATCTGTATTACTTTACTAAAGTTCAGATATTTGTAATTCATTTGAGGTAGCAACTCAAACACACATTTTTTAAAGCAAGTGCACAAAATTAAAGGGACACTTCAACCAACAACTTATATGAGTTTCTTTATTCATTTGAACAAAAAAGAAGGTATTTTGAAAAATGTCTGTAACTAAGTACAATGGCCATTAACTTCAATAGATTTATTTTCCAGCCTGTACAGGTCAATGGTTACCATGTATAGCAATTGTGATGCTTTAGCTAATAAAGTAAATCAAACAAGCAGCAGAAATATTTTAGTGTATCTGATGCAATATGCAAACTTATCAACAACTCATGCATCGTTGATATTTTCCCACATGGTTCATGCACGTGATAACAAAATACTGTGCATTATTTATATATACTTGATGTAAATACATGGTGACATGAATTACTTAAGGTTTGCTGCCATTTAAGGGTTCTTAAGCAATCAGTTCTTAAAACTACATAAAGTATAAAGCATTCACGAGTATAAAGGAAAGGCGGAATTGAGTTTGCTTCATTCCACCGAACCAGCTACTGCAATTCTATAAAAAAAACTCAATAAACAACTGAAATCTGATTCATATTTACTGAGCCAAATCATTTGAACATAAATTTGCTACAGCAAATTTCATTTCCACTACCAAGGTTTTTTGCAGTGTCAACACTGAGTGGCAAACTCATCAATCCTTGTGTTGACAGGAAGCGTTAAACTGCTTAGGATACATCCTACCACACACACACTTTATGTCAGAAGAAAATGAGAAAAATCTGACCATAAATATCTTTTCTATTCTTATCAAACATATTTTTAAATATTAAAGAAATGAAAACAAACAAAAAAAAACCACACACACACACACATATATATACACACTGTATCTATACATGTTAGAATAATTCCAAAAATATATATTATTATTATTCTAAATTATTCTTAAATTTTAATTTACACAAAAATAAGATTTAAAAGATTTAAAAAAATTATTTAAAATAAAAGAATAATTTAAAAGAAACAATAAGACAAAATAGTGATAACAAATCAAGAGTTTATTTAAAAGATTTACAATTTTCAAAAATAATATTTTTTTATGTTTTTATTGTGTTTTATTATTTATTTAGTTATTAGTTATTATTATCAAACTAAGTTTTTAAGATTAATTGGAATGCACAATGAAAAAACATGATTTTTGAAAATTGATTAAAAACTTGTCAAATATTTTCAACATTGATAAGAATAAGAATAGCAATCTGTTTTTGAAAATTACCCCTTGAAATATATAAAAACAAATATATTTAATATTCTTTACTCATATACAAATTAAAGGCGTGTGTGTGCATGTTCCGGTTACATGACCACTGTAAATATATTTTATTCATTCGCCAAAGCCAGTTTGTACTTGCGTATGTCAAGTGTTCATTTTGAACCATGTATAAAGCTGAAACAGTTCAAGCAGCCCCTCAGTGTTGTGATGGCTGATATATGTTTGCTTAAAACACACAGAGCACCCTATGAAAGACACAAAAGATGAAGTATTTACATCATCGGTGGCTGACATGGAAATAGAGGGTTGAACATTGTGTCTCTGGGTAAATATTGACTCTGATATCCAGACAGATCCAGGCTGGAGAACACAGAGGAGTATAATTTTCTCTAAGTATGTCTGCTGAAGGCTTTCATTAGGATCTATAGAGCATTCGGATCCTGCTAATGGCTCTTCGCCCCTGGAAACAACAGAGAAACAGGCTTCACAGTGGGACAGCTCTGGACTAATGGCTGTAATCATCAATTAGTCGCCATTCACATAACAAGCTAAAATGAACCAATTAAGAATTCATCAGGCCAATCGCTTTAAAGAGCGAAGGTCTCGATAGGAATTAGACTTCTTTATTAATTCATTGTGGATGCCAGTTTGGGTATGTTTGTAGGATTGGAGAAAGCTTAATTAATTTTCTCCTGCTAATAGAGTATTGTACAAATATATGCAGGAGTTGTTTTTTTAATTAAGAATTGCAAAAAAATTATTAAAAACCTGTTAGTGGTACTTCAATTTATATACAATCTGTAATATTCATAATTAGACTAGATTTTTATTTTAAGTAAATATTTAGCAATTTTGACTTTTTGAGACATTTTGAGAAAAATTATAATAATTATATATATATATATATATATATAATATAAGATAACCTACATAGTTATATATACGTTGGTGCTATTATTTATTTCATTTTTACTTAAAGCTCATTTTATTATTATTATTTTAGTGCAGTTGTCAAGGAAATATTTAGAATTTTTATTCCAAGTTTTTTTATTTATTCTTTTTTATCTACATTTATTCACTATTTTATTTTAGATTTTAACAATAAGTAACTGAGCATATTTTTACAAAAGTGCATACTATTTAAAAAAACATCCATAATATTAATAATGATTTTTGGACAATTTAACACTAATACAATGATTTTTTGGTAAATGGTACAGGATTTGCATTCATTTTGTTTTTATTGGTTTAGGTCAGTAGCTTTTTTATTTATTTATTTTTTAGTTTTAGTATTATTATTAGTCTTTTTCATGTGATCTTAATAATTTTTTTGTTTACTTTTTACATTACCAATTGGATTTAAATTCTTTTTATTTTGAGGTTTAATTTACATTCAGTTTTACTTTCAGTGCTTCAACTTATTACATTTACCAAGTTTTTCATATAATATTTATATTACATTTTTAGTTAATTTACTTGAAGTACTAATTTCGATTTTTGGACAATTCAATATTAATACAGTGATTTCCTGATACCTTTGAAAACCACATGAGGACTGTAAAAATATATAAAAATGGCAATCATTACTGTAGTATTAGCATCTAGTATCACGGTGTTCAGGACACTCTTAACACAGGCACAAGCAGCAGAAGCTACGTGAGCAGCTCCGTCGCCATGGCAACCGGAGACAACAATGAGCTGTGGCAGAATCGATGCGCTAAAGTGATGATCAATGACGAGCACACGTCCCTATGCAGCCAACAGCAGAGCTGTCATATTATCTGTCAGCAGTTCCAGCCTCAGGGCCGCATGTGTGTGTGTGTTATTGATAACTGCACTGCTGGATTGATTGGATGCTGATGCTGATATTTGGGCTTCGGGCTTGTTTGAAGAGCATTAACATGTCTGTTCCTGTTCCATCACACGCGTGGACCATGTGAGGCACACATGTATGAACTAGCAAATCAATCTGAGCTTCATGATGAAACCCCTGCACAACTTGGATGGCTGTGAGTAAATATACTTTAGAGATGTGCTTTTTACTAGTCTCTCTCTCTCTGAACGTTTTAATTTAAGCACAGGAGCGACTCTAGATTTTCTTTTTTTTTTAACCACATGTATCCAAAAAAATTTGAATGAACCAAGTATGAAGAAATATTAAAATTCTGCCAAAGAAAAAAAGAATATTGTTATCTGCTAAACAACTAATACTGACTTTTTACTGTTTTGTGTATATAATGTAAAAAAAAATGAAATATAATATGTATAAATAAATAAAACTAAAAATAAATGTTAAAACAATTACAGAGCACACTCAAGTTTTTACATGCAAAATTAATTTCACCATTGAAACATTATAACAGAGCTGTGGCTGTCCAGCTTTATCAAGCCCAAGACCAGGACTAGTGGAGTCTGAGTCAAGACCGAGTCCAAACAAGATTAAAAAAAAAACCTATCTCATATATCATTTTGCCTTCTTATTTGTAATGATTAAAAACAATGTGCAAAATAACAAGGCTCTCCAAACTAGAGTTTATTTCCAACTGGCCTTAACACACACATCTGGAAGTTGTTGGTTTGTCTAGCATAAGCTTGATTAGTTGGTTCAGGTGTGTTTTTAGGGTTGGAGGCAGGTTTCTGCAACAGTTTTGTGGCAAAATTTGCATGTTTCTTCTTCTGTGCCCTGTCAAAGAATTCTCTGTGGTTTGTAAAACCATACTGTATAATGCTACTGTTAGCTGACATCATGTCTGTGGTCAAAAATTTAAATGACTGATGTCTACACACAGCACGCTCATCCAAAGTTCGGGATATGCTCACAGTTAAGGCTAGAATGGGTATGTTTGGCTCTACTGGGCATGCGCACATAAATGCAGTGTCACAATGTACAACAATAATTAGTATTGCTTAGCAACGGCTTCAGAAGAGGCTGCGTTTACACTTGACCAATGACCAAGTCCGAGTGCAAATACCAACGAGTCTGAGACAACTGCCCTGCATTATAATATAAATTAATACAATTATTTTAAGATTTGATGAAAACAAAACTTTCAACATTATTCTTTTTTTAAAGTTAGTGTTAGATGACTGTGAAGGAAAAACAAAACACATTATTTTATAATAAAAAATACATTAATTAATATATTAAATTATCTAGCTCTCTCTCTCTCTCTATATATATATATAGATAGATAGATATTACAATAATATGTAATATTAATAACAACAATAATAGTAATAATACTATTAAAAAAAATCTTAATTCTGGTCAAGCGCCTTTCCTAAATATGTAGTTACTGTTGGTGGAATATTTGCTATTTTAAGCCCCAGCAGCTATTAATGAGCCAATTAAAATAGAATATATTTTTCATATTATCTTATGAAATCATATTTTATATGTCCTCAATTTTGTATTTTCACTTAAATGAATGGAATTAAAAATATGAGATATGGAGGACCACTGCAACTCTATTTCTGGGTCTGCTACTCATTATATACGAAATAAATACCTTTTTACCAACCAGCAAGGCCAAATTCTCACTCTTACCAAGCTTAGGGGTGAGAATGCGTATGTGTTTTTGTTGCATTTTTACAAATTTGTGTTTCTGCAATACCCACTCACGCAATATCACAGTGTGTTACTGCAGGCCATGCGTTCATATATCATTAAAGGTGACGAAAATACCCAGTAAAGCGGGTCCTGCATGCTGCGCTCTCTCTGTCTCACCCTGTGTGTGCGGAGACCCTGCAAACACTGAAGTATGAAGTCACTCGCTCCACAGTCTCCTAGCAACTGTCGTCAGGGGCAACCCCTGCCTGGCTTTCCAGACGGCAAGCAGTGATGGCTGGATCTGCGCTTCTTCTTCGCTTCTCTCTGATTTTTTGTGTTAGTGGGGGTGGGAGACAGCAGGAAACAAGCGGGACAGCGCAGTCTGTCCGTCATCTCTGATCTCCGTCTCTCTCCCGCCTCCAGTGCCAGGGCAAACACACACACAAATACACACACCCACAAACAAAAGAAGGACAGCCAGCCAGTGTCTGCTCTGTGTGACGTCCATTTATTCGACTAATGGCAAAACATTCTTTTTCAGGCTGTTCTTCTCCTTTCAAAGACTTTCAATCCATCTCTGCTCAATCGTTTAACGTCATCACTATATTCACAACATTAGCAGATGCAGTCAGTTCTTACGCATACTGTACGCACAAGAAGTGGTTCTTAATTGGTGGGTCGCGACACAAAAAAAGGAATTGGTTTGCAAAAAAAACCCTGAATGCAAATTAGAAAATTCAAGTATGTTATAGTGCATGACAGATTTTGAGCAAACATTATTGTTTATTAATTAATAAACAAAATGTATGAATATAATTATAATATAATTCTTATTTTTAAAATTATATATTTTTATTTATTTATATATTGTAGCATACATTATTTATATATATTTTACTAAAATACTTCATGCTGAAACAAACAAAATTAATTTTGATGTATTATAGATTTTTATAAAAAATATTAAATAAAAGTAAAAAATATTATAAAGTAACATTATTATTACATTTTTATTTTAAATGTGACTGATATTTTGTCATAACGATATAATTTGGGTTTTTTGCAACTATCATAATTATACAAATGAATGCATTATTTTGTTTATATATATATATATATATATATATATATATTTATGCAATTAAATGGCTTTCTCTCACTCTCTAAACATTGATAATTTGCACAGATTAACCTAGATGTATGTTTGATTTATTTATACAAACACAAAATTGTACATTTTTCTATACAAACTTTTCACATTTCACTAATTAATTCAGGTATTTGCACCTTATAACCATATTTTCATATCTATAATTTTATGATATAATATAAAAAAAAAAACAATTAAAAGACTTGCCAAACAAACTCTATTATTTTACATATATGCATTTACAAAACAAGATTTTTTTCTATTGGCCATTTGTGTCATGTCAACAACATAGCATATAATGTGGACTTTTTGCACTTTGTGATCATATTAATACATTTTAATTTATAATTTTAAGGTCACTACAGCACCTCTTCAGTACTGTGTTCAATGTCAAATCTGCTTCCTGAAAGAAAACCTCTCTATTAAACCACCAGAACAAACTGTGTGACTTATGTGGAGCAAGACACCTGATTTCGGTCCCCTGCAGTATTGAAACAGAGAGATTTTGCCTGAATGTACAAGTAAGAAGACAGAGCTTCCACATGTCATGTTGTGTCGTTGAGTACCAAAGGATTCAATTAAAAGAAATCATTCCCTCCCACAACGGAGAGATTACCGTTATCCCCACAGAGTGAGTATTGCAATACATTTAAGGAGATAAAAGAGGACATAATGAAATATCACTCCCCTGATAGTCTCACATTACTTTCTATATTAGCAGAGGATTTTTATCCCTGGTCATCTACAGACTCAAAGTGCACTGCTATTTTAAGATTATGGTAATATTTAAAAAGCATGGTCTGGGTTCAGTACAAGTTAAGCTCTAAGCTAGAGATGCTGCTGATTAACACAGACAATGATTTGACTTTAATTAAGGCAAGAAATAGAATGCATGCAGAGCTTGAACATGAGGGCACAGAATTAAAATTAAATTTAAATTTAAAGTTGATAAATAGAATAATAGACAGAACAACAGATGGAATGGACAAACATTACATACAACGAAAGACAGATACAACGAATTAACGATAGATAGATATGTGTGCTATAGAATTATAAGAGAGTAAAGCAGCAGTAATATCCCTGTGCTGTGAATGAAAAGTCACCTATAGAATACCTGTAATGAAATATGTGTCTGGGCCGGAGCTCAAAAGCCAGACCTAACTCATTTTTATGGGGCCATTTCTTGTCCTTTGGAAAAGAGATCTGTTGCCATAATTCGAAGCAGTAACACTTTCTTTCACATCTGCACTGCCATCGTAACTCAGTCCAGCATTACAGTGTCATTTAGCACTGCACGGGCCACACAGGCATCTCAGGCCGGGAGATGGCATTACACACCACTGACATGTCATTTATACACACACAGGCTCTTGGACAACTCCCTAGAGACTGTACATATGTGTGTGTAGGTACGTAGTGATGCATTGTTTCTGACAGAGGGGGATTTCTCTAGAGAAATGCAGAAGTCAGTGTCACACACACTAAATACTCAGAATAAGACAGCAGAATACAGATTCTGGTGTCTGTGAATAGATTTTGTCACGGGAGGAGCTTACGACAGATACATTGGGAGTGGCGTCAGGCCTCAGAGAGTGTGCAGGGGAAAAGTTTCCAAAATAAAGAAGGGAACTGGTGTCCCCGTCGTGCTGCAGGGGTAGTGAAGGTCAGGCAGTGTTCGAGGGGGAAGGGTCCAGGTAAGGGGCGGAGTCCCGGCGGCTCGCACGCGCTCCCCTCTCGGATCTGGGGTGCGAGAGACAGCGGCTTCGTCCTGCTTGGCGCTCACTGAACGTGGAAGGAGACTCAATGGCCCGGCATCCTGGCCCAAAGGACATTTCACATTTCGCTCGTGTCTCTGAGCGGCATGGCGATCACTCAACGCACCCTTCCTGCACCCACGAGGTTATCAGCGGGCATGTATGGGGGAAGAGACCAGTGCTGCATCCGAAATCGCATACTGCTTAAGTAGGTACTACATTTAAAATTGAATGTACTACCCGACCGTTAAAAAGTACGTTCTACTCGGACGTACTATATCCGCCATATTGATGATGTCACGCGTCGTCACAATTTAAACTTTCAATGAGTCATCCGTTTTTTAGATTGTGTAAAACAAGTGTAATTTAATCACAATAAACAACGCTTTTTTTCCTGAGGTGCTTACACTTGAAATGAGCCGCGTCTCAAATTTTTCGAAAACGATCCTCTCCCGGAGCCTCATGGGATTGGAAAGCGTCCATGGTATGCCTACTATAGAATTCGGAAGCAGTAGATCATCCAGGGACATACTACTCGCCTCGCATTTTTCGCATACTATATTGTAGAAAAGTAAGCGATTTCAGACGTAGCATAGGTTTCCTGAGGAGAGGGGCGCTGTGCTTTTAACAGAGACGGTGATGAGGCTTTATACATCTCAGGTGTGCCCCATCATGCACCACCAGACCTGCTCGTTCCTGCGCCCCTCCTCTCTCACACACCCACTCCTGTCAGGAGCCTGGTGAAGGGAGGCGGATGAGGGACGGGGTGGCGATGATGGCTAGGGGAGGCGGCGGACTCGTCACACTATAAATAATGTAAAACAAGTGACTAGGTCACTAAGTCCCCATATATTCAAATGTATATGCAAATAAATTGAAAACTTGCCACATGCATGCGAATCTCTTGGAAACAACCACAGATAAAATGTCTTTCACATCTGTTGCTATTAAATAGCAACAAAATTCAATAGAAATCAAGTGAACACAAAGTGTCCTGCTTTTTCCCTAAAAATAACCGCCTCAAAATCAAACTGTCAAGACTGGTCAAAATTTGCTATTAAAAGTCTTGATATCTTGATATGATATTATTCCATTTCTCATTAGATCTGTCAGAGACTAAATTCATTTGTTACCCACAGCTGTTAAATAAAAGTAAAGCAATTAAAACTGAAATTTAAGCTAAATATAAAAATCAACAACAACTAAAAATAATATAAAATAATATAAAAATAAATAATACATATTAATAAATAATACTAAAATAATATTTTTCATAGTTATGTATTCTTACTCGGTCTCATTTAAGCTCTGAGAGAAAACTGCATGTGGCCTCATGAGAAATAAAAAAGCAACCTCTGAGCATTAAATATTCCTCTAAAGCAGGTATGCAAATAGATTAACAAATTAATTATTCATCAGTTCAGTACATATATCCCCAGTTTCACAGACAAGGCTTAAGCTAGTCCCATGTCCGTGTCATTGTTCTGTATTAAGATGCACACCTGTAATATTTTCTTATAAGGCATTTTTGTAAAAGTTGCTTAAATATCTTAATTAAACTAATACCTAGTCCTGGCTTGAGCTAAGCCCCGTTTGTGAAACCGGGCCATAAAGTACATTATCCAGCTCTGCATCATTTCACACTGAATAGTGACTCTATCTAGAGTAACACTACTTGTTACCAAAATTATTATTTTAGGACTGTTTTATGATGGTTGTATGCTATAAAAAAAAAAACGAGCATTGAATGAAAAATGCTTTTTTCTCCCCCAGGGTGCGTTTAGAGATGAAGTGACCTTAAAAAAACGAGCAAAAAAACATGTCGTTTGGCCCTTTTGACCTTTCACCTTTGAGCTTGGGAAGAGGGATTTGGAATGATTTAAAACAAGCAGACAGATGGAAACACACACTCCCAAAACAAAACCACACAAAAACAGGAACTTGAACAGTTTAAGTGCTACGAGCTGCAGCTTAATGATCTGTGATGGCCACATTTATTCATTTTAGAGGTTTTACAATGTGGCGTATTACAAAAACATGCTCTTATATGCTAAAGTGACCCAAAAACAGATGCACTTCTCTGTTTATCATAAGCATATCTCACCCAACACTCACGTGTGCAGAGGTTTCCACACAAACTCCCACAGGTAACTGACAACAAGTTGTCAAACAAGCATCTGGTCACACAATTGGTACAATCATCAAGGGACACACACACACGCCTCACACTCCTGAGGTCGATTTCTCATTTTAGCCGAGCAGGAAAAGACATGCAGCATGGAGGGAACGGAAGGCAACGGAGATGGTAACATCTGTCAGGATTGGGGAGCCATCTAGTGGGACTTGGTTAATTAATTTGGCTCATTCTGAGGGTTTGTCTGGGCTTGGTTCATTTGCATCAGCAATTGTTTCATTTAAATAATTATTCATTGACAATAATTGTCCCTGGTCTGGATTGAAATAAATAGGTTTCTGGTTAGCAGCACTAACCAGCTGCACCTTAATCATATACTGCACAACACAAGAACTGTAAGAAAAGCAAATGCTTGTCTTCAGCAATGAAATATTTATACATAACAAATATTTTAAAACATTATGTATGATTATATTATATATAAATATATAAATGTATATATATATATAATTAATTAGATGTTAAACATATATATATATATATATATAGAGAGAGAGAGAGAGAGGGAGAGAGATAAATAGATAGACAGAAATTGTAAATAGATAGATCAATTATTATTGTATGTTAAAGTATTAAATATTAGATGTGTGTTAAATGAATATACTAAATGCATATAAAATATGAATTTAAAGAAACCGTTCACCCAAAAATTAAAATTCTGTCATCATTTACTCACCTTTGAGTATCAAACCTGTATGAATTTCTTTATTCTGGCAAACACAAAGGAAGATATTTGGAATTAAGTTTGTAACCAGGCTGTTTGGTCACCACTGACTTCCAAAGTAGGAAAAAAAAAAAACCGATGGTGACCCAAAAAAGCCTTGATACAAACTTTCTTCAAAATATCAGCAGAACAAAGAAATTCTTACAGGTTTGGAACTACTCGAGGGTGAGTTAATGATGACAGAATTTTCATTTGGGGTGAACTGTTCCTTTAAGACCATTTTAGGACCTGCAGAAACCTGTGTCGATCAACAAAGCACTTTTCCCACACCATACTGCGATTTTAGATAAATCCTAATAATCCAAATACTTTCTAATTGTTCTATATGCATTATGGATAATATGACAATATGAATGCAGCGTCCCATCATCTTTCTCAAACTTACAGGATGCATGTTTTATCATTGAGCTCCCTCTAGTGGAGAGATTCACCCCATCAGACTTTTAGAAAGCATTTGTAATGGTACTCTCACAAACTGATAGCTCAGTCTACACACAGTCTTGTTGAGCTTAATGACTTTAAGGACAGGATATTTTCACTGCAGAAGAATTGCCATATTGTCTTGTTATTCAGATTCGCTTCATGTTGAGATTATGGGACTACAACAGGCCATATAAATCCACGGAGACAAAGGTGAAGCCTTCTGGTCTTCTCTACATATTTACAGAGGCAGAGAAGTTTGGGATATCATGAAGGTGATTAAATGATAAAATGATCATTTTAAAGCTCCCAAGATGCTCTCTGGATCTTAAAATGGATCATCAGGTTTTACACAAACACGCAGAGTTTACTTTCACGCCAACTGCCATTTTTAAGCAAAAGGGTAGATACTAAATACTAGCGCACTTTAAAATGGCAGATTATTTTTTTCAGGATGCCAAACAAGCCATCAGAACAGCTGTCTAAAAACATGAGCCATGGTACAGCAATCATATTTTATATTCTGTACATTCTCTTCCATCTGTCAGAAAATCTTTATTCTTTCCAATGTTCTGACTGTCAGATACAGGACTGTCAATCATAATTTCAGTGTGAATCATAGACAGATCTGCTGTTGAAGCTAGGCGTGTATATTATGCATTCACTTCCAGTGCTGCTTCATTAGGACGGTGTCAGATGCAGCTCATTTTGACTGACATAAAACCCCCAATCATGCACGCGCATCCCTAAATACCTCCCACTCCATGCAAACCCTCCAGAGTCACATGACAGTTCATCCCATCCATACCCCGACATTTCAAATTCCATCAGATTACACCAAATGCAATATTTACACACTGAGACATAAACAAGAGGAAATGTCAGGCATCAAATGCATTGCGTGTAACTAATGTATTCTTTATAATCATGTCTTCTGCACTGTGTTATGCACAGATACGCAAGAAAAGCAGATAAAGAAAGAACCTAATCTGTAATATGACATGCAGGTGGATAATTCAATTTGTAGCATTTCATTTGAGGCATTAGGATGTGTTCTCTGTATAGACACCCAATTTAAACGTAACATGATTTGGTCGGCTTTCCCTCGGTACCACAGCGTGGGTTTCAGTCACTGACATCTGTTGGGTCTGTGAGGCAGATGGTTTGATGCACACACACAGAGGCATGGCATTCTCTTCACTAATGCTAGTCTCCTACTGCTGGAGCAGAACCCGCCGAAACGACCCTCTGCACCTGATAACGGCATAGCTATACTGTAAGAGTGCATACTTCCACAAACTTTAAGAAAGCAAACTGCAAATGGTTGCATTTTTTTGCTCTGACGAGTGGATGGTTCTGGACCATAATAAGCTGCAATGTAACTGGTAGGGTTAAATGAAAAAATAAAAATAATGACTGAATTGCTAGATACACTGCTCAAAAAAGACAAAGGGAACACTTAAACAACACAATGTAATTCCAAGTCAATCACACTTCTGTGAAACCAAACTGCCCACTTATGAAGCAACACTGATTGATAATCAATTTCACATGCTGTTATATAAATGGAATAGACATCAGGTGGAAATTCTAGGCTGACAGCCATTAGGTACAGAGTTGAAATCCTCAGACCCCTTGTGAGACTCTATGCCGGTGCGGTTGGTCTTGGGTTCCTCCTCATGCAAGACCTCATGTGGCTGGAGTGTGTCAGCAGTTCCTACAAAAGAAAGACATTGATGCTATGGACTGGCTGCCTGTTCCCCAGACCTGAATCCAATAGAGCACATCTGGGACATCATGTCTTGCTCCATCCACCAACGTCACGTTGCACCACAGACTGTCCAGGAGTTGGTGGATACTTTAGTCCAGGTCTGGGTGGAGATCCCTCAGGAGACTATCCTCCACCTCATCAGGAGCATGCCCAGGCATTGTAGGGAGGTCACACACACTACTGAGCCTCGTTTGACTTGTTTTAAGGATATTACATCAACATTGGATCAGTCTGTAGTGTGTTTTTCTACTTCAATTTTGAGTGGGACTTCAATTCCAGACCTCCATGGGTTAATAAATTTGATTTCCATTAATAATTTTTGTGTGATTTCAACTATGCAAAGAACAAAGTATTTAATTTCAAAAGAATATTTCATTCATTCAGATCTAGGATGTGTTATTTTAGTGTTCCCTTTAGTATTTTTTGAGCAGTGTATATATGTATGTATAATTAGTAATGTAGATGTTTGATCAAATATTAGCTGCATGAATTATAATAATTAAAAATAATAAATAATAAAATACCCTCTTTTGTCTAAAGTCGTTTGGGGTGCATCATACCTTCAAAAGTTTTCAAAGCAAAATAAACACAATTTTTCTAACTAAATCACCGTCCACAAACACATCATTAACTAACAGACACAAAAAGTTCAATTTGTATATTATTAGTATATATTTCAACCCAAAAAAATTATAAATTCGATTCAAATATTACATAAACCATTCCAACAAATACCCAATACAAAATTAATTCAAAGATTAAACCATTATTTAATCACAAACAATTAGCTATTTTACCTCCCAAACTGGCAAATAATCAAATTACTCTTTATTACCCTTGAAGCAAAAGACTAAACTACACTAACATACAATTAGACAAGTGTATTGCATACATCGACATTAAGATTGAGGTCCTTTCCAGTCTTAATCGTACTGAATTAAATTGCTTCACATAGTTTTTGCAGCTTTTTTCCAGGTAAAGAAAACCAAGCCAATTACATGACTACATTTAACATGTTATGTGAACGCTTGCGGTCCGAATCGATTACTCTTCATGTCAGAGGGCTCAGGCAAAACGTGTCGGATATATTTTAGAGTGTGGGAGTTTCAAAGTCTGTTTCTGAAAATATCCAACTCACTCGCCCACCTCGAATCCCCCTGGGTTTGTTTCTGTGTGTGTTTTCATGTGTAGGCAGCCTAGTGGGTGTCTGGAATAGACTGAGGCTGTTTACTGATTAAAATGATTTTTTCTTTTCTTTCAAATTCACGCACTTGCTATTTCAATTCTACAGAGCCCACTTTACTATCACGCACAGTCGCACACATACACGTTGCATT
Organism: Enteromius unitaeniatus; assembly: GCA_032359435.1. Classification (NCBI taxonomy): domain Eukaryota; kingdom Metazoa; phylum Chordata; class Actinopteri; order Cypriniformes; family Cyprinidae; genus Enteromius; species Enteromius unitaeniatus. The sequence goes on along the minus strand of JAUMHI010000063.1, from coordinate 16,148,501 downwards.
TCGCTCCATTGTCTGTGCATCTTTCTGTCAGAGCTGATTATGGGTTGTCAGCATCTGAAAGGAGACCAGTCGAACATAGAAAAAAATCCCAAAAGACCTTCAGTGCCACAATGTATCTTTGCATCTGTGTTTGTGTGTGTTTCATGTCTTTGTAAAGATCATATCTCATTATACAGGTTTTAATTGGCCCCTCATGATGAGACCATCTCTGTGTGCCAGGCTAAAGTGATAACATCCCACAAATACACAACGAGACACAGAAATACTGTGACGATATTAATATGTATAGGATTAGCCATAGAAAATGTGCATGCAAACACCAGAAGTGCTCCATTAATTCATGAGGCTCGAGTCATTCAAAAAACGTCAAAGATACTCCCACAGGATTTAACTAAGCGGCTACAGACTGTTTCCTCTCCTCCCTCACTGCAGACCTCTAACACTGGCAGAAACAGTAATTATTACTAATAACTATCCTATCACAACCTCTTTCTACTGATGGATCCTCTTAAAGGGAGAGTTCACAATTCTCTCACAATTTAGCAACATTATGTCATTCAAAACATGTATGGATATGTTCAAATAGCTAATGTGTCACTTGAAAAAAGCGAAATATTAAATTAGAAAGAAATGTAATAGTTTCAAAAAAGAGAGAGCTCAATGATAAAACATACATCCTGTGAGTTTGAGAAAGATGATGGGATGCTGCATTCATATTGCCATATTATCCATAATGCATATAGAATTAATAAAAAAGTATTTGGATTATTAGGATTTATCTAAAATCATAGCATGGTGTGAAAAAGGTGCTTTGTTGATCGACACGGGTTTCTGCAAGTCATAAATGGTCTTAAAGTAATAGTTCACCCGAAAATGAAAAATCTGTCATCATTTACTCACCCTCAAGTAGTTCCAAACCTGTAAGAATTTCTTTGTTCTGCTGAACACAAAAGAAAATATTTGAAAAAAAAGTTTGTAACCAGTTTTGGGTCACCATTGATTTCAATAGTATTTTTTTCCCTACTATGGAAGTCAATAGAGTCCCAAAACAGCCCGGTTACAAACTTCAAAATATCTTCCTTTGTTTTCGGCAGAAGATGACCGAATTTTCATTTTAGGGTTCCTTTAACATTATTTAATAACATTAGTTAACATGAACGAACAATAAGAATGAACAATATTTCTACAGCATATTTCTACTAATGCATTATTAAAATCACAAGTTGTTTGTTAAATAATTTTAACAAAGATCAATAAATACTGTACTGAACGTATTGTTCATTGCTTCTGCTAGTTAATACAGTTAACAAATGACACACTATAATACATATATATTATACATATATATACACACACACACACACACACACACACACACACCGTACATGCTGATTTGACCATGTTAAGGATCAATGCCAAACAGTTGATTATCCATGGTAAAAATTGGACAATTCAGTTTTTTCTTGCTTTTCTAAAACCGTGGCGACATCAATATAATAAAAAAATTACAATACATTACATATTTTTCATATATTAAACTAGAATCACAACTGATTAGTAACATAGCTCATTAGACACTGTAGATTAATACATTTAATACTTTAGTTGTGCAGTTTCTGTTGTTTTGCTTTCTTTTTGTATCTTTAAGTCAGAAAATATAGTCAATAAAATATGTTTGCTATTATTTCTTCCTGACTGTGCTAAAAATTGTGACTCTATACACAGGAAAAGTTCAACGCTGTCTGACCAGAATGCATTATTCTACTACCACCTCATCCATTATAATAATACCCTATAAATAAACCCCAGTCCTGTTTGGCTGATCTGGTCCGATCTTTCTCTAGGTCAGCGCTGTGACTCATGGACATTAACCTTTGCCTTCATCTCAGATGCATTTTTCTCCTCTATTGCTCTTTGTCACACACCCTGGGATATCTTCTCAGCATTAGCAAAGGAGACAACAAAACAAGTTGATTATATATGAACATACAAATATGTTTTTGGTGGCTTGCTCATGTAGTGTAAATTAAACCGGGTTCTTTAAGGGGTCATACGGTGGTACATGCACTTTTTCAAACAGTTTGGACTGAAATGTGTGTTGGGAGTGTGTGTACACAACCACCCTACAAAGATAAAGATCCACAGCTAGTTTTCTTTTGATTTAATAAAAATAAGTAGCCCCTTCTGAAATCAAGCCATTCTCAGATGCATGTTGGTGTGACGTCACACCGACAGAGGCCACTCCCACAATTGTTGATTGACAGCAGCGTGTCACACAGACTGAACTGGTGTCTTACCTCAGACCCGCCCTGAGTGAGCCGTCTTCAGACCGAGACGCAGAGACAAGCAAGACTCCTAAGAGATTGAGGTGTTTTGTTGTTGAATATATTAATAAACATAGCTGTAGTCATTTACCCCCGACATCCGAAATGCGTTTATGTTCGCGCGAATCATTCATGATCCAACCTCACCTTCAGAAGCAGTGAGTATAATGTCTTTTAATGAATCTTTGCAAACAATGTGCTATTTAGCAAGTTTCATGAATATGGCTGAAAAAATATCCTCTGAGAGCGTCTGGAAAAGAGGAGCAGAGTCAGCAGAGTTCGTGAAGATTTAAAGGGGAAGTACACAGAATAGAGTGATTTCTAAAGAGCTGTTTTTGACAGGGTAAAATCAGCATTTTTAAAACTATCTTTGAGAAATTTTAAAACAAACTATATTACAAACTTTCCATCCTAAATAATCATGCTAGCTTGTGGAAAACTGGGTTTGTATGACCCCTTATAGGCCCAAAATAGGTGTAAAATTAAATGAAACTTGAATATAAATTTGCACTGGATGAAAATCCACAGAGGAACCTTTGCTTCATTTCAGAAAACCACTAAACACACACACACACACACACACATACACTTCCATTGATGTTGTTGCTTCTGCTGCTTCTATTTAGAGCTGTTTGCCATTAAAAAGAGTGGGAAGAGTGTGAATGCTCCACTAACCTGTGTCCTTTGCACCAAGCGCTCAGATTTTTATTTATGTTCATAACTTAAAGAGGAAAGCACCTGGAAAGAGTCCAGAGGTCTTCCTACTGCAGAGCTCTGAACTTTAAATCTGAATTGCTTCTATGCTTAACCATGTGTTAAATACGCATCTGCTTTGAAAGACACACACAATCTGCTACACACAAATATGCATAAACTCATACAGCCTGCTCCTGCACTTCTCCAGGATCAAAAGAAAAGACCAGTTTAAGGCTCTGATCGGGGAAGATGAGGTGAGATGGATCCACACCGTAGGACAAAAACCAGTACTGTGTTGTTGCTTTTTGCACAGTTGGTGTGAACGCTGAAAGACTCGCCGGCAGATGGGATTTATAATTATCTGAGGCTCTCAAACGTTTGGGGGTCCAGGATTTTTACAAACACTCATGGATGCAGACACACTCTGGCACATGTGAATATACACACAACACGTATGCACAACATAAAACGAACATAATCCACATTTACACAGCAACAGAATCCACGTTTTTGGAAGGAATCTGAATAATACATGTGCTATTGCTTTTCTAAGCGACTGGATTTAGGATTTTTTACCTGGAGCACAAAAAAATCCCTGAGGCTTTCACTGAAAAAGGGAATTGAGCCATATCTTAGAGACTAGAACATCATATACTGGGTTGGCATCCAACTATTTTTCTGCAAATTGTGATTTTTTTCTGCTTGATTGGTGCATTAAAATGTATGCGTTACGCTGAGGTGAATATTCTGGAGTTATGCAAGGGAAATAATAGTGCTGAAAGCTATTTTCCACTAGTGGAAAACATTTCACATTTAATTTTTAAAATGTCAAGGGTTAAACATTTGGGCACTGACAAGTAGTTGACAGCTTTCTTTTAATTTATCCAATAATAAATAAATAAATAAGGGTAGAAGTGTTTAACCCACAGCTGCTTGCATTCTATTATTCCATCTGAACTGTTTTGAGCACTGGCAGCATTTATTATGCGAGCTATTTCTGTGAATCTCCTGGCAGCATTTAATACCACTATATATAAATGGTTCAGTATGGCAAGTGTAACTCTCTAAATGAAGGAGTTCATTCAGCTGCTCCAGTGACACACAACACAGGTGGGCCTCCAATATAATGAGCAGAAGAACGTTGATGGAAATCTGCAATTTTTAAAGCATTGCCCTCAGTTAAATTTTCATAAATGTGCTAAAGAAAATTCAAAACATTTAAATGGAAATTGAGAATTCAAGCAGTGAGCAATTAACTGAAGTCTTTTCTATGCACTTGACACAGAATTTACAATATTTAAGTAAAATAATAAAAAAAAGAATAAGGGGGAAAAAAAACACAATGTAAAATAAATACAAACCTCATTTTATTGTTTTGGAATATTTAATTAATGTTATGAAAAATTAATTCCATACTTATATATTTGTATACATTTTATATAAACATTTTAATATTTTTTTTATAATTTTATATATATATACATATACAGTAGGGCAAAAAAGTATTTAGTCAGCCACCAATTGTGCAAGTTCTCCCACTTAAAAAGATGAGAGAGGCCTGTAATTTTCATCATAGGTACTGTATACATCAACTAGTAACACACCGCGTCACCAGGGACTCAAATCTTTGAAAAAAATCTTGAAAAAAAATTTTCATTCCTAAACAAATCGCTGTAGAATAATATTTTTTATTAAATTTGCTTTTCTGTGTACATTTGACAAAGAAATAAATGTTTCATACACTCCAGCACCATACAGGAGACACACTCTATTCATTCCTCCTCTTTTCTTTTCTTTGTCACGTTAACTCACTCTCTCCCCTCCTGCACACAAACACAGCAGGACAGGACAAAGCGCTGCATGAGGTGAGAGGTTGAGCTCCGCAGTGCAGGGAGGAAATCTATAAGGTGTATAAATATAGAGAGTCAGAGGAAACAGCACCCCATTGATCATCTCAATTACGGACAGTGATATTTAATCCACAGTCTCTGCTGCTTTATACACACAGATTAATATTGATCATGGCTCAGAGATCAACACATACCGCTGGTCGCTGGTGATCCTGCAGCAATATCATAACCTCTGTCTTATTGTTTAAGCTGCACATCCTGAATGAATTTGCTCGTGGGATATGAGCTGACGACTCAATAGTGAGACTGGCGGTTTTATTACAGGGGCGAATTCATTAATTATATTCACACTTTATAAATTTTAATAAGGAGGAAGTTTTATTTGGTTCACAGCAGCATGAGGTCTCGCCAGCAGTCTTGTGTGTAGAAGGGAGGTATACTTCTCAATAGTGGCATTAATCATCCTCTCTCTCTTTCCTTCCACTTAGACCTTCTACTACATGATGTCATTCTGCAGAATATCAAGTAATACACACACACACCCACAGGACCAGGACTCTCAGACTACACCGTAAGCATGTGCAATTGCTGGCTTAAGCATATTTTTCCACTTAATCTGTAACTTAAAAATTTACTTTCATGTTTGTTGAACTTCCAAGATTTTTTTGGTTTCAAATGTTAAATGTTTTGTTCTAATTATTCCAATTCAAACTATGCAGAGCAAATCAGGTGTAATGTGCAATGATTCAGTTATACTTCAAGGGATAGTTCACCTAAAAATGTGTCATTATTTTTCCATGAATTATTGTTTTCCACAAGGAATAAAGTCTTTGTGTTTTTAAGCTTTACTATGTACGACGGAGCTTTAGTGCCACCAAAGAAAAAAATTCAAAAACTACGAGAATTAAGTCGTAATGTTACGAGAACAAAAGTCGAAATACTACGAGAATAGCTGGGGAAAGTCGAAATATGATATTTAGTATAGTGCACTTGTAAATGACCCGGATTGAGAGAAGGACACCATATTTGAATATTTTTGCGTCCGAGCGGCTGCTTGATGTTACTGGGATGAGATCTAAGAACTCGCGGAAACCGCTTAATATCAAGAATATGATATTTATTAAAAGACTGCACAGGAACATCTTTTGATCTTAACATCAGCTCACACATGGGTGGCGTGCTATAACGAATCCAATGGAAGACATGAAATATTGTTTCCAAGCAAACTGTCCCGCGAATATTACACATTCTGCTAATAATCCCACATAAATGTCTTTAGTTTATTAATAAGGGTTAAATAAGAGAGCTTCAGCGCCCCCCAAAAGGAATGTGAACTGAGTGTGTGAGCTGATGTTAAGATCAAAAGCACTTTAATAAATATCATATTCTTGATATTATGCGGTTTCCGTGAGTTCTTAGATCTCATTCCAGTAAAATTCTTGTAATATTACGACTTTATTCTCGTAGTTTTAGATTTTTTTTTGGAGGCACTAAAGCTCCGTTGTAGGTCGTCTGCCAGAGGGCGGAAAATAGAGAAATCTGTATTTATACAGAAAAATCACATCCCTGCTTATGACAATAGAGTCACACTTCGAAGTAGGTAGTGTGTCATCAATGGCAGTAGCTCATTGGAAAAGGCTGAAAATGCCCTTCATTGTGTTTGCACTAATAAATGCTGCTGCAATAATCAGTAAAATGCTGTTCCATATTGTGAGTTTTTGTATATTGTCATAAATATCATTATAGCAAATATTTTTGAAAAAATTGTGAAACTCTGGAAGATCTATGGCAGACAAAATTTCTAATCACAGCAGTTTCTAAGATTAATTTAAATCGATTTGCAAAGTGCGACGTTAAGTCAAACGCTCCTTTTGTGTGGTCATGTGATCTCAACATCTGTCCACACGAGGAGACCCACTTCATGACAAATTAAACCACTTACATCACAACAATCTTATGAGTTTCAATAATATCATTAATAAGCATAAACTGATTAAGTTCAAACTAACCTGTTTGTTCCTCAGTATCTTCATGTTTGACTCTGAGTGCTTCTTCAATCTTTAGGTCTTCACTCTCGTCTTTAATAAATGTTATACTCCTTGGTTCCTCAGTATCTTCATGTTTCAGACTGAATATTTCTTCAATCATAATGTTTTCACTCTCTTCTTTATTAAATGATATTTTTCTTGGTTCCTCAGTATCTTCATGTTTCAGACTGAATACTTCTTCAATCCGTATGTCTTCACTCTCTTCTTTAATAAACTCAGTCTTTGTTTGTTCCTCAGTATCTTCATGTTTGACTCTGAATGTTTCTTCAATC
>JAUMHI010000063.1:16111311-16135318 GCA_032359435.1 Enteromius unitaeniatus | reverse complement strand
ATAGATAGATAGACAGAGATAGATAGATAGAACGATATATAGAAGGATAGATATATAGATAGATAGACAGATAGATAGATAGACAGAGATAGATAGACAGAACGATATATACAATGATAGATAGATAGAACGATATATAGAACGATATATCATGTACCGTATGAAAGTGAATATGTTTTGAATTTATTGGGTTCAAATTTATTTATTTATTAGCAGCGACTGATGTGTTTGGTTGTTCTCTTTACTGCACATGTTTGAAACAGTACAGATATGCTTCTCGTATCAGTAACAGCCTAAATTCCTACTCCACTGCATCCCCGGATGGATCTTGCAAAGCAATTGTGATTTGGATTTGATTCCAAGGTATTCTGAACTCCAGTGTCAGAGGTGATAGAGAGGGATAAAAGAAAATGAGAAATAGAAGATGAAAGCTTATTTGCAGAGCACTTTGCACCATCTCTCTCTCTCCCTGTCATTCTCACCGCCTTCCTCTCAACATGTCAGAAAGAGCCGTGGCCTATCACCATGGAGACAGACAGCTGTTACAGGTAGGGCAGAGGGGTGGGGCAGTGACATGCTTTCTCCTTGTCTTTCCAAAGGTGATCTCACACCACACCGCCTCCCTCTTTCAGCTTCAGGACCTCTCTTTACACCTCTCAAAAGCACAATACACCTACTAAATCACGCTGAAACAGGCGCACGCAATCAATAATCCTTATCCACCTGATTTCACACAATTCACAGACTGAATCCACCTTATTCAGCGAAACGCAGAGAGTGCGCACGCATACAAAGTCAGCGAAACAAAAATCAGCACTATTAAAAAGAAGCCCATCGTGCAGTAATGAAACCCCACTGTTCCAAAAGCACTCTCTTTGCAAATGTGCGTCCGGCGAAACTCTGGCTTTCTCTCAAAACTGAGGCAGTAGTACTAGAGATGACACATGGATGCTGATGTCAGGATACCTGTCAGGTTTCTCTGCAATGTTAGTGTGCTGTGCTGCAATTCGGTCAGCGTTTGGTAGCGGTGCTGCAGAGTGCATGTGCTTCGGCTTTTGTGTGTGTGTGTGTGTATGTAAAGTAAAAAAGACAAATTGAGCTGCAGTCAAATCCATCAGGTCAGATGTGACAGATAGTTCATAACTCAATCCTGAGGGTGTTTTTGAGTAGATGTGTGATATTCAGAGTTGGCTTTGTACTCACCATAAGCAGGCAGACGGCAGATTCGGGCATCAGTTGCACAGCCATGATGTCTTTACCACAAACAAATGTTTAGGTAATGTTCAAGTAGTGTGTTGGAACCTTAAAGGCAACCGTTGCGCTCTACAACACCTCAGAAATTGTCCAGGTCACACTCAGTTAACGCTTAAGTAACGTATCATCTACTCTTTCAGAGGACACTGTACGATAGTTTCCCGCTACCGTACTCTCTCCCCTTCCGTTCGGAAATCCCAAAGCACTGTTCAAGCTCCGTCCTTGATCCAAATGAAATGTCTCTTCTTTGATCTCCAACAGCCTGTTAGACTCCCTCCTCCCTGAGGACGGAGAGCTGGGACGGACACACACATGCACACACTCGCACACACATACACGGTCCGGGAGTAGGCAGAGACTGCCGTTTCAAATGACCAAGCAGCACTGCAGACACACACACTCTCTCACGTTCACCAATCCAACTGATACAACCAAACACGGCGCTTGGAGAGAGAGTGGGAGAGAGAGGGAGAGAGAGAGAGAGAGTATGCAAGCACACACACCCATCAATGAACACAAAAATCATATCAAGGACCACGAGGCCACTTAGGATATGAGCAAACACACACACTATACTCTAAATGACCTGATTTGCATGTGCCAGTAGACAGCTGCTAGCATCACTCTGCCTAAATGAAAAAAGAAAATGAATAATGCAGAATTAATATTGGTCATACTTAAATTATATGATTATGTAATCATATAATTTGTGCTTCAGACATGAGATGGTGTAGCACTTTTCTAAGTGATCAGACTTGATTAGACCTGAGAATAGATATTGTACATTTTAAATTTGTTTTAACTTACCATTTTTTAAAATTGAATTATTATTAGTTTTTCACCGAACTCATAACCACTTTCTACAGTTCCTTTACAAACCCATTTTTGGAAACCTAGTCATAATATAATGCTTCCTACACATGTTGTTGATAACATTTGTTACATTTTTTGTATTTTTATGTCGACATGGTGCAAGGTTATCCCATTTAAATCAATGTAAAAACAAGATAAGCCAAAAGCAATCTAAAGGTAGTCTTATTATATTACCTAAAATGTGTAATGTAATGGATTACATTACTAAACACAATCAGTAATGGATTGCAATACCTAGCGCCCACATCATGCTTTAAAAACCATGAGAACACCTAATGTAAATGAATAGCAACACCCTGGTAACCAGTCAATATACAGTAAACACTCACACAACACTATAGCACTATGGCAATAACTTTTCAACAGGAAAGAATAACTCCTGCATTATTCTTTAATTAGCAATTACCCATAACATCCTAGTAGCTGCATATCTTAGCTAGTGCAAAGCAACAACCTGACAACCACCCACAACACCCTTTGCTGTCATCTGACATTCAATATTAATAAACACGTTTAATTTAATATTAAACGAATAATTTTAAAAAAAGTTTAAATATTAAATATATACATTTATATATAATATAAATGCTATGTATATATTTTCTGTATATACTGTATGTGTGTATATTTATATATACACAATAGTTATACACAGTATAAAAACACACTAAATAAAAGTCGTTTGACAGCACTAATTATTTTTTGTTTTATTGACATCTATCTATCTATCTATCAACCACCACTCATGTCCTCTTTAGAAAAAATAAAGATCCAGTTTTAATCGGTTCTTTTGTTCTTGGTGCAAACAATGAATTAATGTGTAAGAGATTAAAAGGGAAAAAGAAAGAGAAAGCAATAGTAAGAGGAGCCTCAGGGGACCTAACATACTTTCCCCAAACATATGATTAGATCCAGCGACTCTCCCTCTCTTTTTCACGAATACACCGAATCCACAAGGTGAGAAGGCTGCACTTTCCTCTTTTTAGATTCTACTGTATGTCTCTCTGCAAGATCTCGTCCCATGTGACACTACCTCAGTAAGGGTTAAAAGCACTATCCCTTTGAAAAGATTAGCTTTCTGTAGTTTTACTGAAGCTCACACACCTGGGTCTCTCGCTCTCTCTCTCTCCATGCACACACACACACACACACTGTTTCTCCTTGGCTGGTTCTTCCAACCCACACAGGACTAATTAGCCCTCCAGAGCAGCAGTGGACTAACAAAGATAAATGAAGTCACACTCTCGGCCTGACTGACTGACTCGAGACACTGGGGCGGGGGGTGTCCAGGGTGTGGCAGAGGGTCTGTGTTGCCATGACAGAATCAAAACATTATCCCTTTTGCTATAGCTCTGCCAAACAAAGACTGTCAGTCCAAACAATACATGCTGAGGTTTAATCTATGGATGTGGTCAAGACATGCTTTAGATTTTATCTGATTCAGTTAATAAGAACAGACTGTGAAGAATAACATTTCCTTGGATCTTTTTAAATAAAAACACTCAATGCATAACCTAGTATTTTTAGTAATTTTAGCTATATTCTAAGATATTTATAAGATAACATATACAGTATGAATATATTTCTAATATATTCTCTTTTATGTCTCTATGGAAGCCCGTTTCCGCCACTGAATAAAAAATAAAAAAAGGTTATTGCGACTTTTTATCTCACAATTCTGACTTTTTCTTCTCAGAATTGCGAGTTATTAAGTCAGATTTGCGAGATATAAAGTCAGAATTGCGAGGTTAAACCGATACAAGGTTTAATTGCTGAAGTTAACGTGTTAGATTTAAAATATTAATCCTTTTTAATAAATAATGTTGGTAGTTGTAACTGCTGGTTTATCTTGTGTTTTTTAACGGATGGTAGGTTTAGGGGCAGGTGTTGGGTTACGTGCCCATAAATGTATAAATAAATGAATATAAATAAACCTGTTGTGACCGTTTACAGTGAAAAATCACACCCCAATACATATGCAATAATGCTAATATCATTACCCGATATTTGAATCCAAATCCGTGGTTAAGAATACGTGGTTATTTCACGCAATTCTGTGAGATCAGGTTGGTAATAATGCCAACAGCTGATCTATAAAACTTGCCACTTCAGCCTCATCTGTTTTATTGTGTTTTAAGATTTCTCTATTAGTGAAACCACGCCAAAAAAATAATCTTCTATGATCTTTTCCATGGTTAATGTCACGGCTGCGTGTGGCGAAGCAAGGAGGCAGATAATTTTTTAATTTTTAATTTTTTAATCATCCAAGTGACAAAGACACAGACAGGCAGGGAATCCACACTAACAGACGCTGAATAACCTTAATGACCGGACAACATGAACTAAACTGAATGTAACCTATATAGGGCAGCCAATGACACTAATTAACAAGACACACCTGGACATAAAACAACTAATACAGAAACTAGGTCACAGAGAGCACATGGGGAAATGACAACAAACACAGTGCGGGGGCGTTACAGTTCTGAGAGAACGACCGACCAAGGCGGAGCCGGTGGACTGACCCGTGGTGAGACCAGCACACAGATGGTGGGCTGAGGGTGAGCAGCGGGGCTGGCAGAAGACAGCGGTGACATGAGCATGACTGGGTGGGCGGGTGGGTTTTTAAACTGGCGCGCGTTAAACCCCACCTCTTCTTGCCGGTTGTTTGGCTGAAGTTTGTTTTTGTTGTGGTGCCCAAAATGTTTCTTTCGGTATTGCAGCCTGTGTTGTCTTTCGAGAGCGGGTTTTTTCCCAGTGTATTCAGAGGGCAGACAGCAAGACGATCAAGGGGTGATACATACAGTTTGAGATAAAAATAAAATCAAGCTAAAATCCTACAACATCGCATAGAGCACCTTTAATAACTCGCAATTCTGACTTAAACACTCACAATTGTGAGATAAATAGTCGCAATAACCTGTTTTTTTATTATTCAGTGGCGGTAACAGGCTTCTATATCTCTCCCCACTTTTAGAAATTTCTAAAAATTCATCCATCTATTTTGTGCAGTAGAGCAATATACAGTGTCCTCCACTAATATTGGCACCCTTGGTAAATCTGAGCAAAGGTGGCTGTGAAAATAAATCTGCATTGTTTATCCTTTTGATCTTTCATTCATAACATTCACACAATTCTAACCTATCACTGAATTAAAACAATTGAAAATAGGGAGAAATTCTCATGATGAAATAAATGTTTTTCTCCAATACTTGTTGACCACAATTATTGGCACCCCTAGAATTTTTTCATTTATCATCCTAATACACAGCGAGGAGAAGAGTTTGAGTGACTAAAGACTCTTCAAGGACCACAGCTGGAGAATTGCAGAAAATAGTTGAGTCTCAGGGTCAGAAAACCTTTAAACAAATAGTCAAGCAGCCTCTACATCAGCACATGTTGTTTGGGAAGGTTTAAGAAAAATTCTCCTTGCTCATCCAAAAATAATGAGCTTTTTAGCAGCAAATACTCCAGATGGGTTTAGTAAACACAAGGATAAAAAGTACTCCATGTGTACAAAGAATATACTGCTGTGTTTTTGATGTTGTGGGTCTATATTTCAGCTGGAGGTCCTGGACATCTTGTTTAGACGCATGGCATCATGGATTCTATCAAATATCAACAGATAACAAATCTAAAACTGACTGACTCTGTTAGAAATCTTATAATAGGCCATGGTTGGGTCTTCCACAGGGACAATAATCCAAACACAAATATCAAAATAAACACAAGAATTAGTCACTCAGCACAAAATTAAGCTATTTTAATATATTGGAAAATGTAATTTATTCCTGTGATAATAAAGCTGATGAAGCATCATTACTCCAGTCTTCAGTGTCACATGATCCTTCAGAAAGCATTCTTATATTTTGAATTGCTACTCATATTATCATTATACGTTGAAAACTGTTTAATATTTAAAAAAAAACCACAATACATTCTTGTCAAGATTCTGTGTTAAATATAACAATTCAAACTAGAAATCTTTTGTAGCATTATTAATGTATTTACCGTCACTTTTGATCAATTTTATGCATCCTAGCTAAATAAAAATATCAATGTCTTTAAAAAACATCCTTCTGACCCTAAAATTTAGGAAAAAATAGGGCATATGTATCTCCTTTAATAAAGATTGCATGTTTAAAAATCATGGGGCCACTTACTGGGGTAGTACAGGTAAGAGCTATCCTGTTGAAGACTGCTGGGAACGGTCCGTCTTTTCACCTCCATCTCTCCTCTCAGTGGGGGTTTTAAATGTCAGAAGAAGAAAAGATCTAAAATCACAACCAGAAGAGGGCAAAGGCCAATCTTGATACGCTTGAAGTCAAATCCTGTTGCAGTTTTAAACTGTCTGGAAAATAAACAAGATGTGTCATATAAAGGAGTGGAAAAGGTCTAATTTACATAAACGATTCAGCTACTATAAATGAGTTTTGGCATCTGATATCACCGTTTAGACTACAGCTACACTCACCAAATACACCTCCGATTTACAAATTATTTTAAGTGAATAAATAAATAATATAGCATAATGCACATCAGCTGTTTGTAAAAAAATCTGCATATATAAAAATGTTCTGTGACACATAGGACTTGCTCTGCAACAAATCTCAACACAAAGCCAATAAATAACTTCCATTCAACTATATACTTAAATTAAATTAAATCAAGTGAAACCTGCTGAGAATATAAAGTACCTCTTGGGATCTGTGAAGACTACAAGTGGGAGGAAAATCAATACTGTCTAGTACTGCAATAAGATTTTATCACGATACCAAATCAATGCACAGACGCCAGGTATTGATTTCAACTATTATTTTTGTTTTGCAATTTATTTATTTATTTTGTGTGTGTGTGTCATTAACATAATGCAAAGCTCTTAGATATGCCAAATGCGTCATACTCCAGTCAAAAATAAAAAAACTCATTAATGGAAATTCACGCCGACATGCATTGCACAGTATTGCTATAAAATACATTCTATTCATCATAATGTTCTCACAAGCTATTGAGTGTCAGCTGGGAGAAAAGAGCATTTAGAGGTCTATCATGCAGCCATTTGTAGCCAGATTTGTATTGATCTTGTCACTGGACAAATAAATCATTCACACCTGGCCACATTGCACCACAGGCTGATACAGGATATGCATGCACGAATTGTTATATATGTGTTACTTATTAGGTTATGCATAATAATTTGGCGAGTAATCCATCATCAAATGATGAATGAATTATTAACGCGTCACCACCTAAGAAACAGCTCAATACTTAATTTTTCTGGTTTTCCAGACAGTGAGGAGGTTGGAAACGCTAATGCGAAATGTTTCATGCTTTTACATTCTCCGTGCCTTGAAAAAAACACTGAAAGTCCTAAAATCACTTTTAATACAGTAGTAGAGAGAAAGAACCCTACGCTAGTGTGATTTGCTTTCTGTGCCCTATTGATTTAATAAAGCATGCCTTGCTCAACAAAGAATCCAATAATAATATCACACAATAAATCTGGATTGCATCTCAAAGTGCTTGTATTGTGTGGCTGCTGAAGGACATGCTTTTCAAAACTCTTATCTGTGCAAAGTGAAGTGCAAAATGGTTTTGCATTCAATAAAGCTAATCTTAAACAGAAAAATACTGCATGACCTTCAAAATACAGGATTTTAGATATATAATGATTAACTACATTATTTAATCTCAAATTAGACAGAGTTGAAGATGAAAAAAGCAAGCTTTGAGGATGCATTTTTGTTATAATTTTGTTGCATTTTGCCAGCAAAACCTATTAGAAACTGGAATCTTGATTTATGTGTCTAGGGGACAGACAAACTGGAAGGAATTATTTTTTTTTTAATCAACAGTGCCCTCTGCTGGAGTTGGATAAATTAAATCTCACATAACTGTAAATGTGTAAGCATGCAATAAGACAAATCTCCTAATTCACACAAAGCTAAGCAATAAAGAAAAACATAAATATATGCATATACTGGCGCTGACAACCAAGCAGTAAAAGGTGTCTGGAAAAGAGCTGGATGCACTTTGACAAAATTCAGTACTATCATTTTCTGAATTCCATTCTTTTTGTTCCTACCCTTACGGAAAACTGAATAAAAACTTACACAACCATATAACTTCACACAGATAAATGGATTAGCACATGACTATAGACATTCACAATAATGCTCATTTGCCTAGCTCCAATAACCAAATGTTGGTTTGCACAATCCAGTTTGATATATGTAGTTTAAAAGATAAAGCAACCGCAACAACAATCTCTAAACTACTTCTAGTTCACGTGACACAATAGTTAGATAAACAACTGTATTGAAAGATGACCGTATTCACATACAATATTGTTCCAATATCTTGCTAATACCTATAAAAATGTAAATAAGTAAATAACACTTATTATTCAACTCGGGTGTTTCCGTGAACTGAAAAATGTTATACCTGAGTTGCACGTGCAGTGTCGATAAAAGGGTTCGATAAATAAAAGGGTTTTAAAGGTTTTGTTTCAATGAATTGTAGGTAAATATCTACTCAATTCAGCAAATTTGTCTCCCGTGCTTTTTTATTTTTTAAATCTGCGTCTACCGCATTCATTTCGGAAAATGAATATCGTCCAAACAACTCGTGAGGCGTCTGATTCTCCGCAGATTGATTCAGAGTCAGAAACCTGAACCGATTCAAACCGTTTCATTGAAAAGAACTAACGAAATTATAAATACACTGTGCAAATTAGCAACTAGTACCAATGACCAATGACACGGGTGCATAGGCCTTAATCGTACTGTAGTTACTTTCAAAGTCACTTTCACCAAGACGTCAATGACCATACTAAACTGGATTAGGTCGTCATCTCATCACGTGAGCGTCTGAATCGTTTTTAACCGGAATATTTAGTCAACTAATGTTTCCACAGACACACACACACACACAGATTAGAGTTAATAGGGCAGATGATTCTGTCACATGTAGTATAGCAAAAAGAAAATGTGAGAAAGATGACAAGCCTGGATTGAAAGAGGTGCATGAACAATAATATGATGGGCCTACAGATTTAAACCTACACATGACTTCTTTACACACAAAGCTTTCCAGCAGATTTATTCATTCATAAACTTTAAGTTAATCTGCATGCAGTAGGCTGTAGTGTGTGTGTGTAGTAAACCTGCAGTCTCTCAGCAGCATTGGGAAGCTGCAGTCAGTGCCTATAAGAGGCTTTCCTACCGCAATCCCCGGCAACTGTCACAAGCACTCTGTCACTTACAGATGACACTTTTCATCAGACCCTTAGCAACTCTGCCTTCTTGTTAAAGTTGATGAGGTTGTTTGGTTTAGCTATGTTTATGAGGGCCAAACATCCTCACTGATATTAAGTATCTTAAAAAACAATCTGTGAAGATATTTTATTTGTCCTAATTATTCAAAAATGTTCATACATTGGCTAAATCATGTTAATATTTAAATCCAATAATACAGGTTTCTGTGGGGGTTAGATGTAGGTCGTATTTTTGTCTTGGGTTTCAGTAAAAATATTCATTCTGTCATTATTTGCCCATCCTCATGCCATTGCAAACCTGATTTTTTTTTTCCTGTGGGACAGAAGGAGTATTTAGATATCTAATTATTTTGAACTATATCATAAGGAGAAGATGTCTGTCAAACTTCATCATGAAAAAAACCCCAACACAGTATAACAACAAATTAGTACGTATTTTGCGAGGTGGCAAATTTGTACAAATTTGTATGGCCTTACTCTGGGTTGGGTGTGGCTCATTCATACAAATTAATACGAATTGGCAATTCGTAAAGTATGCACGATTTAGCAAAAACGTATGAATTCGTTCGAGTGAGGTCGTATGAATTAACCACCTTGTTAAATATGTACGAATTGCATCAAGGTCAGGCTGCTAAAAACACCATAAATGTACAATGAAGTAGGCCTATGCTCAAATTTGAATCTGTTCTTCTCATAAAACTACTGTATAATTTCAGAAGACAAATAATACAGCACACAAACTCAATTTAACAATACATTTAGGATTTATGCTTTTTTGTCATTTTTGACATTTCACTTTCACTGCATGAAAAGGGGCCAGGATATTCTTCAAAAATTACGTGTTTTTGGTCCATAGAAGAAATCGAATCAAACATGGATTGGCTCATAATAATACACATAAATATTAACAATAATAATGACAGTAAAAATTCAACACGCATACAAACATCCTGCAACAATACTGATTGAAATAAATCATATTTTTCCCAGTGTACATAACAATTGTAAAAGTTTATTTGTTTTTAAAATGACAAAATGTACAGTATATGTGTAATTATATGCCCCACCAGGGTGTTTGCTGAACACACAGTTCATTAGTTTCCAAGAATACACACCCCATCCTGTTCTTTTGGAGGTTTGCCCAATGGTGGCAGTGTAGAAACAATTGCCTTCCTTACATAAGTTCATTCTTCCTGCTTAGTGATGGGGAGACTCAAACATACGTCAGGGGTATTTGAATACCTGGCTGACCCGTCGACAACGTAACATCCTATGACACAAACACCTGTTTGTTCACCTCTCCAAAAACCCTCCCACAACATGCAGACATACACAAACCACACACCTTCAATCACAAGCTAATTGCCTTTTCCTCAAAATAAATGGGTCAACACAAGTGTCTGATGTAAGGAAGGACACTCGTTTAACACAAACAAGGGTGCATGTTTGTTCAAGTCATGGTTTTGCCAGAGCACTTCTTGCAGTGCGTCTGCATGTAATTACTGTAGCCCGTTAAGAGCCGTTTCTGTTGCTCCAACCCGAAACCTCTCCAGGGTTGACACACTCCATCAGTGCACCCTGGGATTTGACTTTGTTTGTGAGAAAACCGTTTCTAGGCTGTGTGTACACGTAGTGACAGAGGCGTATGCATGCATGCATGCGCAAAAGAATGAAAATGACGCCCTAAAATAAACCGTTAACACATATTTTATTCATCACAAATGCATGCTTTTCATAGCCACACAAAATCTCAAATATGCACTGCAATGTTACAATACCTTTTGAGAAATAAGAGGTGGGGCATGTAAAACCCATCCCTTGTCTATTAGTGAACACCACAAGTCCTCCCCCTGTTAAAGCACACACACAAACACACATACACACTTAATGCTGCAATCCTCTTTGTGAAAGTGACGCGCTTCTGTCAGAAACAGAGCTTAGCTGAAGTGAAACAGGGAGAGAGAGAGAACCAGGCTCATTCAATTTCTGCTTGTCTGCCATCCGGTGAACTACTGTCTGAGGTTCTGTGATCTGGTTTATCTTGCAGGTTGGGACTACGAAAAAGCTCTTAAAAGCTTCTCATTTTGAAATTTGGGATTGTCAGTTCCTGATCGAAATCTCAACTTTTTCTACAGGTAACCTGCTGTGCACTCGCGCAACTCTACAACTTCAGCCTGTGGTTTGGAAGATGCTAATAGCTTATGCAAATTGGATACAAATCTAACTGAGGTCTCCTATACCTAGATTTTGTATTCTTTTAAACTTTGTGGAGAAGTTTGAGTCCGAGGTATAACCTGGTGTGTGAGCACACAGCTGCGACTGTGAGGTGGTCTCAGGTGAGGGGGTGAGACAACCATCAGGTGTATATTGGAAGGGTCGGTCGGGCCAAACAGAGCCACGGTGGAGGACGACCCGCTGGATTTTGCTGATATGGATGGGCACGGGTATGACCGTTATACTGATGGAGACAGGGACAGCTACCAAATTGATTACCGGCGTATCGTGGGAGACATGGAGCCTGCCAGGCCTCCGATGTCTTTACGAGACTCGGATCATCACTTTCATGGTCCATTTACCCATAATACACTACACGGGCATGGGCATGGGCATGAGACGGCTGCCCAGCGTTACAGTGCTACCCGAATACAGGCGGGATATGAACCAGAGAGGTGAGAACATGTAGAGTGTAGGTCTACTTATAAAGAATGAATGATTGAGCTGGTCTTGGTTTCTTTTTCTCAAGTGATCTGATTTAACCATTCTAAGACATGGTACATTGTTCACATTCAAGGATGGATATATAAACACACAAATAAAAGAATCATATATCAATAGTGGGTATAGAGATAATTTTGAGTTATACACTATTGATATATGGTAATTTAATTGTACACACAAATAAAAATGGTGTTATTTACACACACACACACACACACACATATATATATATATATATATATTTAGTGCTGTCAAATGATTAATTGTGATTAATCAAATGCAAAATTCAAGTGTTTTGTTTACATAATATATGTGTATGTTCTATGTATATTTAGTATGTATGAATACACACACATGCAGTATGTATTTTGAAAATATTTACGCCTGTATTTATATTCATATAATTTATATTATAATTAATTTAAAATATATATAAAAAAAATCTGAAATATATATATATGAATGCCTGCATATTTATATGTACATAATAAATATACACAGCACACATACTGTACATATTATGTAAACAAAAACTTTCATTTCGGGTGAAATTAAATGTTTGACAGCAAATATATATATATATATAATTTGTTTTTTGCAGACATGAAAACCAAAAACATGGTATATTATAAGATATTCATACTACAATAGGAATTTTATATATGATGGTAAAAATTATGAACTGATGACCAACTAAATAATTATGATTATTAATAATGTATTTTGACCCATCAATATTTAATGCTGTTTTGGGAATAATTCATGTTGATTTTGGTCCCCTTTTGTGTATGCTTATATATTAAACTTGTGTTGAAAATGTAGATGGAATAATAGAAAAATAACAGCTGTGAGTGAATGGAAGGAGTAGTAGGAGTGGGTGGCTCTGTTGTGTCTGTGTTGACCTCTGTTTTGTCCAGTCAAAACAAGTGAAGACAGTAATGTATTACTGATGAGCTGTAAAGAGTCAGCAAAATAATGAATTTCTAAACAAATAAGTATTATTTAAGCATTTAATCATCACTGAACAACTTTAAATTGGGCATTCATAACAATGAATTAACAGATGGATATTAGTTATGTTAAAGTGTTTATAATAACTCTACTGACAGTTGTTCCAGCTTCTTAGCTTGAGAACTATTGCAATGGATAAATGATACTATGATATTTTGTTACCTAAGATGGTGACATTCACGTGTCCAAATATTTTTTGGGTCTGCTGCATCAGTCTCATTCCCAAATAACAGTTGGGAATGCCTAAGCAACAGCCTGCGATGTTGTTTTGACTCTCAGGAGACCTTTTCAGAAACACCATGAGCTTTCAGCTGGCTCTGACATCACAGCTTATTACCTCATCCCAGCGTTGACACCGACACCTGCGACACAGGTGCTTTTCTAAGGGTCAACCCTGGGTCTACACCTCGGCGGCTACATTATCTGCCTCAGAACTGCAGATCTTCAACTATAGTTCAAGGACCATGTGAGAATGTAAGACATGACCTATCAGTCTATAGTGTATCTGCACGCTCTTCAAAGCTCCTGAAGCTTATGTGTTGTGCAGCATCTGAAATGCTAATGGTCCATGGTTCATGAAGCTCATTGCTGTAAAACAACTGAAATCTAGAGGGACTTTGTCATTTTTCTACCACATCTTTCCTCTTTCTCCTTAGTGCCAGCTCTCTCGACAGATGAGAAGAGAACTTTAATGAAGGATTACATTGATAGAGCACTCTTTAGGTCTAATCTGCAGTTTACAGTATAATTCCCACTAGGAAAGAACAGCACGTCTGTGTATGTTGAGAGGGCAAGATTAAACGTCCATCAGGAATAGATTCAGCTGACGGCATAACCACTTAGAGTTATCTGGGTGTTAGATGCTGCCTATACTTTAATGGTTGATTTTGTTGAACGTATGTGCATCGCAATTCTAGTGCAAAATGCTTTACAAATCCCATGTTGTAATGATAAATGATAAAAACCACTGAAGGCCACTGAGTTGTTAAATA
Source organism: Enteromius unitaeniatus (assembly GCA_032359435.1). Lineage (NCBI taxonomy): Eukaryota > Metazoa > Chordata > Actinopteri > Cypriniformes > Cyprinidae > Enteromius > Enteromius unitaeniatus. The sequence goes on along the minus strand of JAUMHI010000063.1, from coordinate 16,121,194 downwards.
CAAAAAAATGCAACACCTCCAGGGAATTAAGTTTTGTATGATAAGTGCCTTCAAATGTAGGTTTTTATGCTCAGAAAATGCTTACATAAAATATTATTTTATCCAATATTTTTTGTCTTACACATCAGTTTGTTTTTCTTTTTTCATTTAAAAATAAATATGCATGCAATAGTAGACGGGAAATGACCTAAATAATATCTAATACATTTGATATAAAATTAAATAATACAATAAACTATTACATGTCAACAAAATACATTGCATCCCAAAACAATATAACAAACAATTATAAAATGATAGCACAGGTTTCGTTTCAAATAACAGGTTCCAAAAATTAAATAAATAAAAAAGAAAGAAATGTTCCTGACATCCTGCCACAGGCTATTTTATAGCTGTTTTTGGCATTATTTTAATAAATATTTATAATATAAATTATATTTGTTGTAATTGCATTTGCCCCAGTTCAGCGTGTTGCATTCTAAAGATTACAATAAAAATAAATAAATAAATAATAAGCGACTTGCAGGCATGATTCAAACATTGTTCAATTCAAAAGCATGTTAGGTCCAATGAACCGCTCTAAACTCCACTTTTTTGTTTCTTAACTTATTTCTCGCATCTTGCGCATCGATTCAATCGAAAAGATACAAAACTCAACAGAACGATTGGTTTAGCTTAGTGTCTGTAAATGCTTTCTCTTTCTCTCTCTCTCTGGACACCTGTTTCTATATCACTCAGGTAATACGAACATGTATAATTGCATGCGTTAAAATTGCTTCAAGATAAGAGTAGCGTATGTAAATCCAGAGATATTTAAAAAATGACGACTAAAAGAAAACGTGTAAAAACAGGTTTGGGGAGTGTTTAGCTCAACCTTTCCTGTTTCCAAGCGTTAAACTGAGCGGGCAGCATGTGACAGATCACACGGTAGACGGTCTTTGGTCTCACCAGGAGACCCTTCATACAGAGCAGCCTCCTCCTCCTCAGAACGCTGCTGTACGGGACGAGAGCCTGCTGCTGATCCATGCATTGATCTCTAATGCACTTTAATACATCCGTCATCATGTGAGATACTGTACATGAGGGTGAATATTCAGCAGAAGGAAGTGTTTGCATAACACTGTTCCGAAAAAGAAAGTAACTCGATACTGTAAGTTGATTCTCTTTGTTTTTCTATTTAAAGCGCTTATGAACATATAATACGTTTATTGCGTTTTTAATTTATTGGTATTTTTGACATCTATCTCGCCTAACTATCAGTAGCGTTGTTCCTGTGTTTACTTCTATGTAGTAGAAGTTTATCCAAGAATGTGTGTGTATTAAACTCCAGGAAACTGTTGTTTTTTGCCATTGTAACACCCCTAACCAAGTCAACCACTCTCTGTATTGGTTTTTTTAAGTTGTTACATTAGTTTATAGGTACAACATTGTTTGTATGCACTGTAACACAGTACGTTTGGTGTGTGAATGGTTGAAGATGAAACCAAATGTCATGTTACAAACTCTCTTTTGTATGTTTGTAGCATGGCAGATTACCTTATCAGCGGTGGAACTGGGTACGTTCCAGAGGATGGACTCACTGCCCAGCAGCTCTTCGCCATCGGTGATGGTCTTACATACAAGTAAGTGGAGGATCACATGCACAGAAATCTTTTCTAGATTCCATGCTTTGTTGGTAATATGTACAGCGCAGGTGCTATCATGTGTAGTTTCACTCTGGCGCACACACACACACACACACACACACTCTAGGTAGGCATCTTCCTGGACATCTGTCAGTGAGATGGCTCTCGGCTCCATGGCAACCCTCTGTGCATCTCCATAGCAACGGGGAGCTCAAGTGCTCGGTCCCAGCACATGCAACCTGTGTTCATGGGACAATGCAAAACCAGAGTGCATGTGTGGTCCCTTTTGTCCCTGTGCTTTAGTATCTATAAATGCAGAACAGGGTTTTATAAACATAAAGTCCATTTTAAACCAATGCATTAAATGAGCTTGTGTTTGTGTTCATGCTTTCCCAGCTTTATGAAAACTTGTTAGCAGAGCAGTGGTCTCTGGATCTATTTTCGTCATGCTGGCTGGAGTGTTTAATCTGGTCTAATGGAGGTTTTATGAGCGTTAGGCCACATGGGGCGGGACACTGAACAGTGGCTTCTCACACATCCTCCGGAGGCAGACAAATCCGGTCCCATTTTTCCTGTATCAAAACATTATCATGCTTTAAAGTGAGGGATATCGTTTAACACCTTCTATTTGTAGCCCTGAAACAATAAAAGTGCTTTTAAGTGAAGTTAGATTCTAACAACACTGATAACATGCTTTTGTGTATCAGGTTTTGAGTACCACTTTAAGTTCGGGTCGGATTATTTAATACTTTTACCCAGCAAGGAGGCACTAAATTGTCAAGTGTCTTTTTTTATTTGCACACACTTTTGTAGCATAGTACCACTGCATTAGAAAGAGGCTACGTGTTTGTGCGTGTGACATTGGTGACACGGTTAAGAACATTAACGGGACGTCTCAGTATGCCACATCTTAAGTAGATTATATAACTCCTCTTGACAGGACCAGAGACGTACTGTATGTGTGCAAGTTTGTCATTTGAGGCTTCTTAAAGTAATAATGTACAGTACAAGCACATTCATTTGCTCAGTTTTTTGAAAGAAGTCTCTTATGCTCACCAAGGCTGTATTTATTTGATCAAATTCAGAATGATTGTGAAATATTATTACAATGTAAAATAAATGCTTACGGTTTTAATATGTTTTATATGCTGTGATTCAAAGCTGAATTTTCAGCTTCATTACTTGAGTCTTCTGTGTCACATGACCCTTCAGAAATCATTCTAATATTCTGATGTAGTGTCGCATACATTGCTGTCATGTTTGCATAATCTAGCCATACTAATACCCGAAATTCTGAATCAAATGCTTGGTCTGTTTTTGACACTGATTTGAGTGTTTAAGCATTTTGTAATTTTGATAATGTTCTGTTTCATAAATTGTTGACATAAAGGTCATTGTTGCCTAACTCTGCCATCTGTCCTTCCTCATTCAGTGATTTCCTCATACTGCCTGGCTTCATTGACTTCACATCTGATGAAGTGGTGAGTACCGACATTTATCAGAGAGGTTATCAACAACTGGGTGGTACAGATATCATAAGCAGTTTTAGGATCATTTTTGATCATGTCAGTCAACTCTGATGCTAAGCTGATGGAAAACGAGCTCTTAAACTCTTAGTGAGGTGGAAGATCTGCAAAGGACAGTGTTTGTGTGGATGAGAGGTTAACATGGCTGTGTTAGCATCCACACAGTCCCTGGTGTTCAGGGCATGTTGTCACAAGCAGTGAAGCTCAGGTGTGTGCGTGAGAGAGACAGAGAGAGACCAGGATGACACAAATATCAGTTCCCCTGGAACCACAACTTTAAACACATTTTTAATTAAAGATGGAGCAAATTCTCTTTCCTGTGATAGATTATAAACCAATTATTTCGTTAAACAGGGAAGCAGGTTGTACTTAATAGGTACTATTTCAACTTAGTTTGTTGAAAATCTCATATGTTGTGGTTTAGGGTAGTCAAAAAAAAAAATACTAGCAGGGCAGGTAGGTTAGCTTCCTGCTGATGTAAATGCTGTTTGTGTTTTCTTTGAGCACTTCTGAGATTACGCTGAGCTGTGGATAATGATGGGACACAGGTGTTAGAAAGAAAGAAGAAAAATAAGATGTGACAGTGTTTATTTGTTATTACAGTATTTATTATAGTGCTGTCAAGCGCTTAATTGCGTCCAAAGTAAACGTTTTAGTTTACATAATTATGAATGTTTTATGTATATATAAATACATACATGCATATATACATACATGCATATACATGCATAAATATGTTCTAATTCTAAATAAAATATTTATATATTTGGCCGCACTAATTCATTTCTTTAATGTGATTTTGTTGGCTTGTTATATATTTTAAAATTTCTATTTAGCTATATTTTACAGTTAAATATTTAAATCAGAAGAATTAAAAAAATAGATTTAAAATAGAATCTTGGTTACACTTTATTTTGATTGTCCACTTTAGTCATTTTACTAACTATAAGCATCTTTGTAGCTACATGGCAACCTTGCAACTTTTCACTGGCTTTGATGCCCAGGGTCACCTTTTTATATTATTTTTGTCAAATTATTAGTTTTACTTGAACAAAAACAACACTGTACCGTAAATGTTTTAAAGAAATCGTTCACTCAAAAAATAAATTTTTGTAAACCTTGTTCTAAACCTGATATTATTTTATGAAAGCATGTCATTTTTACTTGCACTTAAGCTCCTAAAATGAACAAAGGCTATAAATTAGCTTTGCTTAGTTGAACATGTCTAATCCATCCATCCAATGACTTTTTTGTAACGGTCATGTGTTGTCATAGGATTTGACATCTGCCCTGACCCGCAAGATAACCCTGAAGACACCACTCATTTCCTCTCCCATGGACACAGTCACAGAGTCCTCCATGGCCATTGCTATGTCTGTAAGTAACAATCAGAGAAACATTATATATTATCACTTGTACTGAATCGTAATTGCTTTTCCATTTCATCCACTGGTCTTTCCCATAGCTCATGGGTGGAATAGGAATTATTCATCACAACTGCACACCTGAGTTCCAGGCCAATGAGGTCCGGAAAGTCAAGGTCAGTCACATGAATGTTAAGGAATTAATAAAAAACAAGTTTGATGAACTGTAGAGTCTTGATATAGGTTCCAGATATAATGAGAATTGTCTGTATAATTAATGTGTTGTGTGTTTCTGTCATATTGGCAGAAATTTGAGCAGGGCTTCATTACGGACCCTGTAGTGATGAGTCCACGGCACACGGTTGGCGATGTGTTCGAAGCGAAGGTACGGCACGGTTTCTCTGGCATCCCAGTTACAGAAACTGGCAAGATGGGCAGCAAGCTGGTGGGCATCGTTACATCACGAGACATCGACTTCCTGTCAGAGAAAGACTACGACAGGCCACTGGATGAGGTTTGTGTATGTTTGAAGTTTCTAAATTCGAATTTATTTTTTAAGTTTACTTCTAATTTAAGTGATGTTTCATAATCTAAGTAGTCACTTAACTTTCATAAAGTGTCATTTTGACTGAAACTAAATCTTCAGTACATATTACTATTTTTTAGTGTAGTTGTGATAAATGAAATTCAGCCTTGGTGAGCATATGGGGCTTCTTTTGACCCCTAAACAATGTATATAATAATTTAAATGGCATTATTTTTGAATGGCAAAAAAGCATTGTTCACTGATGAATCATTCAAAGTAAAACCAGTTGCTTTTTTAAAGAAAATAATAACTTACAGGGCTCTAGACTAACTTTTTTTCTTAGATGCACCAGCACAAAAGTTAGGTGCACCCAAATTTTCAACCGCATCACATTTAACACCGCAGTTTTACAAGTTCAATTTTTTAATTTATTTTTTTTTAATCGCTGTCCAAAGATTATGGGGCAGGTAGTGAGCGGATCGTGAAGAAAGGTCAACTGAATCTGACACTTTATGTTTCAGGCTTGAAATCGCTTACAGAACTTTTAATAGTCACGGAGTTTCACCCACCCCTCGAACGGCTGGTCGCACTGGTGCAGCTTTAGATTTTTTTTAGTCGCACCATTGAGAATTTCTAATGCTACTAATAAGCATCAATGATTTTCTTGAATCCTCCAGGCAATGACAAAACGAGAGGATTTAGTGGTTGCTCCAGCAGGTGTAACGTTAAAAGAGGCAAATGACATCTTACAGCGCAGTAAAAAAGGTATGAGGCTCAACTTCAGACCTGTTTATGTTGTGATGTTCAGCGCACACTTGCTGATCACATTCCTGCTTTTCTCTCTCAGGTAAACTGCCTATAGTGAATGACAGTGATGAGCTTGTAGCTATAATAGCACGAACCGATTTGAAGAAGAACAGAGATTATCCTTTAGCCTCCAAAGACTCTCGCAAACAGCTGCTGTGTGGCGCTGCTATCGGCACCCGAGAGGACGACAAATACCGGCTGGACCTTCTCATGCAGGCCGGAGTGGACGTGATAGTTCTGGTGGGTCCTAAGGGGAATAGGATGACATTAAACTCTAGCAGAACGCAGTCCTGTTTCTGGAGATCTAGCTTTTTGCATCGCCTTTGCTGCATTCCATTGAAATGTCCAAGGCCGCCCAAAATGAGTTTGTTTCTTCGTCAGAACAGAAATGTAACATCACATACATGCATTGGATCCTCTGCAGTGAATGGGTGCCGTCAGAGACCAAACAGCTGAAAAAAACATCACTAATCCACCAGTATATGTGACTTTTTCACCGGAGAAAGCAATACTATTAGTAGGCAGCTAGCAGTCCTTTGAATGCTGGAAGCAACATCTTAAAAGTTAAAAACATCTTACAAACATGCAACTTCTCACTTGCTCACAAGACATTGAATGATGCACCAGAATTACTTGTGGATTATTGTGCTGTTTTTATTAGCTGTTTGGTCTCACTTTTTTACGGCACCCATTTACTGCAGTGCATCTATAGGTTAGCAAGTGATGTAATACTAAATTTCTTTCAAATCCAGTTCTCTCCAAACTCATTTACATCTTGGATGGCCTGAGGGTAAGTACATTTTGAGCAAATGCCCTTTTGGGTGAGCCATTCCTTGAAAAATGAATCAGCGAGTCAAATTTCCAACATGACAAAAGAATACCTTTCAAACCTGTTTAGGAAGCAGAGGCAAATGTGTCAAACATAGTTAATGATCCTCTCTATAATCATACACCTGCAAAAAACATGTAATGGAGAGTTTGTTTACAGTCAAACACCTGCAAAGCTAAAAATAGTGTTTCCATTTTATTTCTTTGTTCAGGTAATGTAATACAGCATTAGAATGTTTTCACGCTTGAGATTTTCAGTTGGTAAACTGTATTGGGATAAAGGTTTTTTGAATTACACAAACAAGAACATCAAAGTGGTTTGTGAACTGCTGGGAGGCCTGTAATGAAGCAAGTGTGAGACACCCTTAAAGTGTGAACCAGATAAACAAGACGTTTGACTTGGAAAATTTTGGCAGGTGTTTGAGGAAAGGGTGGCAATAAAATTCTGAAAGCATGCAAAATAATCCATTCACATTTGCTTCTAAGAAATATTTCTTAGTATTGTCAGAATCTAGAAACTAGAGCTCAACCGATGTATCGGTTTTGCCGTTTAACCGAAACTGATTAATTGCTGGAAGTGTGCAATAACGGTGAGTTCTCGACTTCCCACTGCACTTTTATTTTGATTAGATAAATAAAAGCAGTGTAAGACTATACATACAATATCCATATAATTGTAATGCTATAGTCTTTGCGTATATATTCAAAGATGAATGTTGAAATGAAGTGATAACACTTTAAAATCCAATTATAACATTAGGATTAATGAAAGCTGAGTAAGTATTGTTCCTTGTTAGAGTGTGTTAATTAAAATTTTGTTCAGTATCCATTTTAAAATCAAATTAATTAATTAATCAGTATCGGCCAGTGTTGTCCAACCTAGCTATCGGCATCGGCAAAATTGGTTGACTTCTAGTAGAAACTGTGATGGATTTTTTAGGATTCTTTGATTAAAAAGTACAAAAGAATAGTATTTAATTTTAAGAATAACATATATAATAAATGTAATAACATACAAACCATAAACACAAATATAGTAAATGTCTGCACTCACTTTGATCGACTTAATAAATCATTTTTGAATTTAAAAAAGTATTCATTAATTAAAAAGTACAAAAGAATAGTATTTAATTTTAAGAATAACATATAATAAATGTAATAAAATACAAACTATAAACCCAAATATAATAAATGTCTGCACTCAATTAAATTTAATACATTATTTTTGAATAAAAGTATTAATTTCTCGCTAACCTCATAACTTATCAAGTTTCCAACTTGTCATGTAACCAAAATGTACTGTTACACCTTTTGACTGCATGTTCAATCAGACACACCTGAACCAGCCAATCAAGTTCTTTGATTTTACTGGGAAATTAATTCAGTTTGATTAGGGCAGGGTAGAGCCTCAATTCTACAGGACTGCAGGCTAGAATTGCATCAAGCATTCAATCATTGTCTCAGACCAACAAAACCCAGGCCAAGTATACACACTAGTTGTTTCTTTTAGCTCATAAGCCTGCATGATATGCAATAGTTTTTCTGTTATTCTGTCTCAGGACTCTTCTCAGGGGAACTCAGTGTTTCAGATCAGTATGATCAACTACATCAAACAGAAATACCCAGAACTACAAGTGGTGGGAGGAAACGGTGAGGCTTTTTTGTCTTTTGTGCAGTTCGTTTCTGTGTAACGTGAAGACAGAATGACAGAATTAAACATATTTAAGATGCATGGTGCTTAAATGGAGTAACAGCATATTCTTTGTGTATTCTCTTTCTCTTGTATACAGTGGTGACTGCTGCTCAAGCAAAGAATCTTATAGATGCCGGTGTTGATGCTTTACGAGTGGGCATGGGCTGTGGCTCCATCTGCATCACACAGGAAGGTATGTGTGAGCTTTTGGCTGATTTGGAGGACAAACCTGCTCTGGAAATTTGTTACTATTTGTACTTTTTATTTTAATTACAAGAAAAAAATGTAGTACTGTATGCATGTAGACATACTCCATAGAAAATAGAAAAATTATTCTCATAATTATGTTTTTTAAAAAGATAAAAAGAAAAAAAAATGTATGTATATATATATATATATATATATATATTAAGACTTTTGGGATTGTTTTATTTTATTTTACTTTATTTGATGAAAAAGCAAAAAGAAATTACTTATTTATATAGCAATTAAGGCTGCACAACTATGACAAAAATCATAATTTTTGATTATTCCCTTGAAATTGTAATTGCAATTATTAATTGCAATTATCACAATTTACACTGAATGATCTTTATACCATTGTTTGAAGCAACTGCATGCCATTTTTTACAAGACATGTTTTTCTACAGTATAATGCACAAATAAAGCACAACTGCACATTGGATCGGTTTATTGTATAAATAAAAAAACGAAATAATGAATGGTATTATAATGTTATACTAAAACTATTGAAAAAATGGAAAAACCCTTAAGATAACCATAAGATAAAAAAATATCATAAGTGGAATTTAAATGATAATTTGCAACTTTGAACATTTACATAATTATGACATCTGTAATTGTAATTGCGGTTAGAAAATCATTAAAATGCGCAGCCCTTAATAGCAATGCAAAGGTGTATAAATTGTAAAAAGTACTTTTATTAATGGATCAAAAAATATTTAGGTATAACAATTATTGTTTTATTTCATTTTTAAGAACGGGACATATTTAATTAGATATTGAACAGCAATATGAGTATGTGTACATGTTGTGTGTATCGTACAGTGATGGCGTGTGGGAGGCCGCAGGGCACGTCTGTGTATAAAGTGGCTGAATACGCCCGGCGTTTTGGGGTCCCGGTCATTGCAGACGGTGGCATTCAGACTGTTGGCCACGTTGTCAAAGCCCTTGCGTTGGGAGCTTCCACAGGTGTGTGTTTTTCTGGATGATTTGCCTGAACGATCATTGTTATCAATGGCTGGGATTTGTTTGCCTACATTTTACTGTCTGTGCCAGACCATGCCCTTCCCTTCTGCCTGTTTTGTTTTAGTGATGATGGGGTCATTGTTAGCGGCAACCACAGAAGCACCCGGGGAGTATTTTTTCTCAGATGGCGTACGACTGAAGAAGTACCGTGGCATGGGCTCTTTGGACGCCATGGAGAAAAATAACAGCAGTCAGAAACGTTACTTTAGGTAAACACTCTTAAACTCAGGTGGGCTCTCGTACAT
>JAUMHI010000063.1:16091002-16111211 GCA_032359435.1 Enteromius unitaeniatus | reverse complement strand
ACATTGGGTGTATTATACTCATATATGCTCTTTATAATTTTAAGAGTAGAGCAATGATTCAAATGTTGTATTTTTAGGGTCTAGTTCCATAACAAGGTTAAAGCAATAAAATATATACATATATGATGTAATGATGATAAATAAATGATGAAAAATCAAAGTGGTGTTTTGTATGCAGGGCATAATTGTGTGCATGTGTGTGTGTGTTTCAGTGAAGGTGATAAAGTAAAAGTGGCTCAGGGAGTCTCTGGCTCAGTTCAGGATAAAGGCTCGATACACAAATTTGCTCCTTACCTCATCGCTGGAATTCAACATGGCTGCCAGGATATTGGTGCAAAGAGCCTGTCCATTTTGCGGTAAGTGTGACATTTTCCCATATACTGTAGACATCTGACAAAAGACTTTATGGAATCAAAATTGCAATTTTGTGACTTTGAATTTATGTTTAGTAGATCTGTGATAGTATCTGCTGTATTGCAGTCGTTTTTAAAAATACACTTGCAACTACTAAATGAGCTTTTAGAAGTCACACTTCCTTTCTGGACTGGAGAAAAGTTTGGATTTATATGTTTTCAAAAGACATCACCAGCTCAGTACAGTGCAGTAAAACAATAATATTGTCAAATATTATTATTTTTTATAAAATAGAACGTTTTCTGTTTTAATCAATTTTTAAAAAGTTAATTTAATACTTTATCTACCTATTTCTTTGTATGCTGATTATTTTAAAAGACCCAATAAAATAATGTAATAATAATGACAATAACAAGAGCCATTTTTAATAATTGCTTTGCCATCACAGGGATGCATTACATTTTTAAATATATTAAAACTGCTTTTTTTGTTGTTGTTGCAATAATATTTCACAATATTGTTTTTACTCTCACTTTGAGAGTCTGCTTAATATACTTATTTCAAAAATATTTAAAAATCTTAATCATTCCAAACGGTTAGCTGGTAGTTTTTTTCTTCTGCGGAAAAATATATTACATACAATATAATATACTCATTCTGCACTAAAAAATTTATGTTCAATAATTCTCTCAAGAAAAAGAATATTGCTTTTCCTTTTCTTTCCTACATTCAACTAGCAGTAGATAGTAGTGAGTCATGGTTAGCTGTGTCTTTAGTTGTACTAATGCTTCTGCAGTATTTTGTTTAAACAGAAACAACAGAAATAAAAAGAATTGAATCATTCTTATTGCTTTCATCCATTGAAACTGACAAATCTTGATTTACCAGGCTGTAATGTAAGCCAAAGGTTACTGGCTTCATAAAATAAACAACAAGCTCTCATTTACTTGCTTTTAGTGACTTGCAGTGAGGGAAATGAGATATCATAAGACCAATAAACACAAGCAATTCATCATAAGACAAGTGCTTGTTATACAAATTTTCAGTCATCATTCAAACAACAAGAAAAAAAGCTAGAACAGGAAGATATTAAACAAAAATAAGAGCAGAAGAAAAAATGAAGAAGGAAATATTTCTTCAGACTCAACTTCCTGAAAGAAAACGTCAACACGAAAAAGAATGTGGTTCGTTTTTACCTACACCTGTGTAAGTCTCACCTGCGTTACATATAGATCGATGATGTACTCTGGAGAGCTGAAGTTTGAGAAGAGGACCATGTCTGCTCAGGTTGAGGGCGGAGTTCATGGACTGCATTCGTAAGTCTCCGCCCACTCGTTTAACTCCACACACTTGTCCTACCATCGTGTTTCTTTCCTCACAGCGGATATCCTCAAAAAATGGATTTCACATCATTAGAATTCTTGTGGTTCAAATTAAACTAGAAGTTTAGCAATCCCCTCTCTGTTTTTTTGAAGTTCCTCTCAGACACCCTCAGTCCATCCTTTCTTACGTTGTCATGGAAAAGTAGAGTTTACATGTGAAAATGTCTTCTCTTCCTTTCTCTTATGCTGTCAACATAGATATTCTTTTGTGCCATGTAAGTATAATAGCATGTCATGTCTTTTATAATAGCACTAAGTTCTGGTGGAGGGGATTGTGTTGTGAACAGCTGGAAGGTCTGGGCTCTTTAGTGGGCACTGGGACTGTTTTAGTTTCCTCTTATCTTGTAGACAAACCTAGTGTCCACTATCCCAGTGCTGTGGTTGTGTAATCGTAATACTATCACAGTCTCATCTTTGAAAAGGGAGATTATCTTGAAAGAAACCCACTCCTACATTTAAAAGGATAGTTTTTACATTTAAAAGGAGCTTTTTTTTTCTTCATACTTCACACGCAAATGGTGAAAGGACAGAAAAAGACCATTAAAAAGTGCACTAACATTCAAAAATTGGGGTCAGTAGGATTTTTTATTTGTTTTAGAATGTTTGTTCTCAATGCTCACAAAGACCAGTAAAACAGTATTTTTGTGATTACAAAATAAATAAATAAATAATTATAATAATAATTAAATAACAGCTTTATATTTAAATATATTTTACATTTCGATTCATTATTAATTAGTATTTTTAGCATCATTAGTCCAGTATTCAGTGTCACACAAATATAAAAAAATTGTTCTAATATACTAATTTGCTGCTTAAGGAAATGTATTATTAATTATAAAAAAATGATGTCATACTGCCTAATATTTTTTTCTGGATTCTTTGATAAATACAAAATACAAAAATCTTTATATTATATAAAATTATATATTTATATATATCCATACACACACACTATGATAATATTAGCTAGTATTGTATCGTAGTATATATTCATACATGCGTACAATACTGACCTTGAACTTTTAAAGGTTAGTGCATCATATAAATAATCCATATGACTTGGTGCTATATTTCATATCTTCAGAAGCTATATAATAAGTTTGTGTGAAGAACAGACTGGAATTTAAATCATAATTTAAGCATGACACTAAATTTGAAATTTTTAAAGTGTCTCATTGACATCTCAGAACCAATGACAGTAAGTTTCAATATTTTAATGCAGAAATTATATTTGAGACTGAGTGACATCTTAAATTGTAGTCTGTTCTTGCTGAAAGGCACTATGATACTTCCATGCTGCTTTTTCATTTTCTTTTTTGGGCGAAAGGTTCCTTTGATCGGTTAAGCTGATGTGTTTATCAAAACCTTTAATGTAAATCTAATCAGTGTAACAGCATTCATTAAGGCTTTGGTGCTTTGTTTTCCTCTGCAGTTACGAGAAGCGGTTATACTGAGCCCGGCAGCAGGGGGCACCCGAGAGCTGGACCCAATGTCCCATCACCAGCCGTCACTAAACACAGCAGCTGAAAGTGATTTCTGCTCTCCTCAACCCCTTTATCCTTTTCCCTGATGGCTCTTGACTCTAGATAAGCATAAAATTGAAAACCGTCTGATTGTAATAAAAGCCAGCACACAGTTCTGAATGTGCTATGGACTTTCTTGTTTAGATTTTTTATTATGCTTCCCTGTAAGAAATTAGACTTGGCACTAGAGATATTATTTTCAAAATCTTGCGAATGTACAGCATCATCTGAAATATCAGGATGCTACTTGTGTTTATGTAAAGAGAGAGTATGAACATTTATGATCTATGTGAGTTTTTCCAGACTGTCTTGCTGTTTCATTGTAATTCATATTGTGTGTTATTTTAATAGTAACAATATTTTTGTGACCATAGAGGTTTAAGATAAAATCATGTACATACCACATTGCCATTAGAGTGTTATTATTTCAGTTTTAATGTAATAAGAAATGCATTTGTTTTCTGTATTTTTCCACTAGTGCAGGTTTGCAGACTGCTTATGTCACGATACTTTCAGATAGAATTTTGTCATTTTATGGACCAGATTATGAGTATCAGCCTTAAAAAGAGGTATTCTGTACTGTTACTCGCCTTACACTAGTCAATAATGTACACCGACATTAGAGATGCTCATTTTTCAAAGTTTATTTAACCGTTTCACACACTTGCATCATTTAACTTAGAAGCATTTACATATATCAAACATTTTACAGTATAAAAGAGGTCTGAATTGAAGGACAGTCAAAAGCATTTGCTGTAAAAGTGACACTTTCAACTTTGGGCACCATTTGGTAGTTTGCAAAGACTTGCGTTGTCTTTCTGAATATAATACAGTTTATAGAATAAAAAATGAGTTTCATAGATTGTGTTTCTCATTTTGTTCCTCTGGAATCAGTTTCTGCCTACTTCCTGTATACTTTGCTTAAATATTTTAGATGTTAATATACCCTTTTATAAACACGGTAGCATAATGAGCAATGCAATTCAGAGCATTAAATTGACAAGTGTAGAAGTCATCTAAGCATTTACTAGTCACAGAGAGAAAATGCACATCTCAAAAATCAGGGAAAAAAAAGAGAAGCAAGAATGAGACAATATTAAATTGTGATGAGCTACTGCTGTCAGTCACAAAGATCTTTACTAATATCACATTTCAACAAGCAGTCAAAACTTCATGTTATTACGTCTTGATGGCCAACAGAGTGCAGTATTTGTGCAGCGGAATGGCTATGAAAGATTACCGGTAGGATACAGGATAGAATAGATTTTTACTAAGCACTAAATGTTATGAAATAATCGTTCTAAGCAACAGTACTACTAAAACCCCATGTTTTCCATACATACAACAGCTAATTAGCATGGCTTTCATGGTTACCTTCATGCAGTATTTTGCTAAATATGTCTTGGCCCATTATGTATGTGCTCCAAAAGAACATCCAGGTCTTGTTCCAGAACAAAATGTTACAGTATCAAGTGGCAGTGCAACCACAAATAAGTTGGTTAACACCAGTGATAGTGGTTCTAGAGAATATGTCTCTATATTGTAGATTTGTAATGTGTGGTATGAGTGTTTAGATGAACTGTGCTGTAAGAGCAAAGCCAAAAACAACATCATAAAACATGTTCTTAAGTGCTAGCTTTATTGCTGAAAGGTACACAAAAGCCTCATGTACAGCAGTTTATTTTTTTAAGTCTTTTGATCAAACCAAGCATTTTCAACAAGAATTGTCAAATATAAGAAGTGGATTTCAGTGGATTTCTTATCGTTGATAAGGAACATTAGTCACGCAGAGGTTGTAGATTGCTGTTTTGTCAATGTCATGTCTTCTAAAATAATAAAAAACTAATTCCATTCAAGCAAAATGCATCAACATCAAATTCCTCTCCACATGTATGTCAAGCAAGGTTCTGTAAATTGGAGTCGTTAGGGGTTGAAATTACTTAAAGGTGGTATAGTTCAGGTCTGGACTAAGGATTCTGGAGGGGTTTAGGGCTAACCGTAATTGAATGCAACTTACCTAAATGATCAAGGCCTTTATGATTACTAGAACTTTCCAAGCCGGTAAACTGTGCTGGAAGGTGGACTTTTAAAGAGCACACCTCGACACCCCTGGGTTAAATGTTAAACTGTAAAGTATTAAAGGGACCCTCCACTGTTTTTGAAAAATGGACTCATTTTCCAACTACCCTAAAGTTAAAAGGTTGAGTTTTTGAATCCATTCAGCACTTTTAGCTGCAGCTGAGCATAGATCATTGAATCTGATTAGACCATTAGGATCTCCAAGAATGACCAAAGAGTTTTGATACATTTCTTATTTAAAAATTGACTCTTCTGTAGTTACATCATGTACTAAGACAGATGGAAAATGAAAATTTGCAAGTTTCTAGACTGATGTGGCTACGAACTATACTCTCCTTCCAGAGTAATAATCAAGGAACTTGGGTGCAGCTGGCGCAATGATATTATGCAGTGCCTGAAAATGCTGGGGACTATTTTCAGGCGCTGTGTAAAATCATTGTGCCTGCTGCACCCTGTTTAACTCTAGGTGAGTTGGAAAATAAGCCTATTTTCAAAATAAGCATGTTCCTTCAAGGTTAATTCTGCAGGAAAGTATGGCACATGCTTTACTTCAGGGGTTCTCAATGACTTCCCTGCAGAGTTTGCTTTCAGCCTTTACCAAACTCTCCCGCCAGCAACTTTCTAGTCACCCTGAAGACTTTGATTAGCTTGTTCAGGTGTGTTTTATTTGGGTTGGAGCTAAACTCTGCAGGAAAGTAGACCTCGAAGGCAGGCCTTCAGAGTTAAAAACCGCTGCTCGACAGCAATCTGTAGCTGAATAAAGATTTTTTCCCCTATAGGTCAATTGTATCGCTACTGATACTGAGTGCATCTATCTGCCTGCAGACGTTGATGAATTCAGCCTGAACGGCAAGCTCATCAACATGAGAAGTTGTCTCTACTTCCACGCTCCCTCTGGAGGACGTAGATCCCAAGGTTGTGTAGCGTCTGTGGAGTTGTTGCCCAGACTGAGTGACCCTATTTAGGCTGCTCTGGGACTGTTGTGTTGAGTTTAACCCACTGCAATGGACCGAGACGTGAGCTGGTCTCCCAGATATAGTGCTCCATTGCCTGGGACGGCTTGGGACTGTAGTGGGGTCCACATCCCCACAGGAAGCAGTGCGGTATAGGCTGGGTTCAGTGGAGTTTCCCCGACAGGGTTGTCCGTCCGGGGGTCCACGTGTGCTGAGAGAGAGCCTGGAGGAGCCAAACAAACTGTGCTGGAACAGAGCCTCACTGTTCAAGGCCTCGTCGATGCTTCGCCGTAGATCAATTGGCGAAGGGGGTCGCAGATCTGCCGTGGAGTCAGCATCGAGGCTTGCAGAGGAAGACGCATTGGATACTTTGCTCTTCTTTGTGGCTTGGGTGAGCTGTGTGCAAGACTCGTGCTGAGGGCTGCTGGGATAGTGGAGGTCCAAGCCATCAGATTCGCTGTGCGGAAGCTCTACCAATGTGTAGAGTGGCACACTTTCGCTTTCCCGTCGTGCTTTTCCCTCACACAACCCCAGCTTCTCAGTGGGCCGGAGTGACCAGCCACACCGACTCGAGAGGCTGGTGGGTTTACCCAGTGTTGTGCCTTCTGTGGGTTGCTTTTTGAAGAGCCAGCTGCAGCCTCCTGGTTTGGAAAGGGGCACTCCGCAACATAGAAGGGGGTGAGTGATAACAAGAGCGAGGGTGAGACATACTCCTGTTTCACAGACTCGACAGCTGAGCTGGAAGCCCCACCAGGACCAGGGCGTCAGGCCAACCATGACTCCACCTGTCAGCCCTCCTGCATTTAGCATAGCATAAAGTCGTAGACTGCCACATGCTAGCAGAAACAGGGCAGAGAATACCCCTGTCTTGGCCGCCCTTTCCCACATCCGTGCTTCTGTGAATGGACACCTGTTAACATGGCACGATGGCCGCTCAGGAGAGCTCTCGCTTAGGCGGTAAATGTGCTTGACGTCTGCACGGGCACAGCAGTAAAGAAGCAGGTATGTGAATGACAAAACAGAAGACATCAACACAAATGCTGCAGGCGGTAATAGAGGCACGACTTGCAGGGTGGGAAAGAGTTGCAGTATTGCCATGGATGCCATTACTATAGCTATGTGCAGCAGCACTAGGGCAGCCAACAAGCAGGTGCTGCGCTGCAGGGTGTTTTGAGAAAGTAGCTGAGTACAAGAACGAGCAGTTAGCAGTAGAAGCAGCAGACCAAATGACGCCGTAATACAGGGATAGGCAGCTTCATGCAGCAGTCGTGCCCAGGCTATGGGTAGGCGCTCTTTTTGGCCGTATGGGTCGTAGAGGAGCCACAGAGCTCTGCTGGAACCTGTTAGTAGTTGAAGAAGGTGCAGGAGGCTGAAGTGGGCACAGCCAGAGGGCCAGCGCAACGGCAAACACATCAGGCTGAGCACAGATAGAACAGCCACCAGCGAGAACACACAGCCAAGCCCATACACCTGCAACTCCCATGCCAGGCCCCATGTCGCCATTGCAGCATTCCAATCAGTCAATAGAGGGACCAGTAAAGGCGGGGTGATAGCTTCAAAGGGTGGGGTTATTGCACCAGGGGGTGTGGTTTCATACTCAGGAGGTGGAGTGGACAGAGTGTTGTTAGTTGAAGCATGATTCCTTGAGGAATCAGTTGACTGACAGATCCCAGTCCCAGCCAGGCTGCAATCCGGACGTGTGGAAGATTTGCGCCAGTCATCACCTGGAGATGTTGAAATACAATATATAGCTTAGTTTTGGATGTATTGTTATACATGCACTCTCAGAAACAATACAAATGCTGTCACTAGGGTACCTTAGGAACACACCTTTGTGCCAAAATGGTGCGTATTAGTACCTTAAAGTCTGCATGAACCGGAAGTTTGCAACCGATTTTTACTTCCATATTGTGACGTACTTCAGAGAGAAAAAGAATATTGAATGAAGAAAATAGAGGGTGTGGCTTGTTTTTTCTACTGCAATTTGATTTGAATGTAGTAGAGTAGGTGTTTCATTTAGAAATAAACACTGACTGTTGGAGGGGCATGGTTGATGATGTCATACTCATGCTGACATCATCAGAGAAGGCCCATTATTTTAAAGGGGAGGAGCATTTTCAGATTTGGATTACGAAGGAAAACTGTTTTTTTATTTTTATTTTTTTTTGTGGATTGACCAGCCCAGTCTCACGGCAAGTCGTACATATTTTACGAGGTGGCTAATTTGTACAAATTCATACAACCTCACTTGTTTTACGAGTTGCCAATTCGTATTTCCCCTAAACCTACCCGTCACTGGGGTTTAGACAAATCATACAAATTATAATTAGGTTGTATAAATTTGTACGAAATAGCACGAATTTGCCACCTCATATGAATACGTACAAATTGGTTGTGAGACTGTTGGAATGATTTGCACAGATTAATTGTTCACCACATAAATAGCAATGTGTGAAACACGAAACATGAACATTCTATTTTGAATATCTATGTCATCAAATACTTATTTAGTTAAGATTTTTGGCATACTTGTTAGACTTCACACTAAAAACCCAGGAAACATAGGCTAAATAAGTGTGTTTTTCTTTTTTTTTTACAAAATTGCTTTAATGATTATGACAATCCTGTGTGAACCATTTCAGCCCAGTCTCATGGCAATTCGTACTAGGTGGCTAATTCGCTCAAGTTTGTACAACCTCACTCATATGAATTTATAAAATTTTTGCTAAATCCTACATATTTTACGAGTCGACCACTCAACCCAGCCCCTAAACCTACCCGTCACTGGGGTTAGACAAATCATACAAAATCGTTTAAAAGCGGACTAGTGAGGTTGTACGAATTAGCACGAATTTGCCCCTTAACCAAATACGTACAAATTAGTCATGAGACCATATTGACCATTTTGTATTATTTACTCATATTTTTTAACTGTTACTTATAAAATGCTGCCTTTTAAATGTTGTAAGATATTGTAATGTAGCTTCAAAGTAGATTTTGTCTGTTTATGGACTCATGAGTTTATATTCACAAAACACAAAACTAATATTCTCCACAAGCTTATAAAGTTTTTTTTATACGAATATGATGAGGATACACTTGATACCATGCAAGAGGTAGTTAAATAGATGAGAAAACATATAACAAACCACACACTGATGTTTCACAGAACAATCCTGTATCTAGAAGCACACACATGATCTAAAAGAAGATTTATGTAGATAGCTATCCCTTGCTCCAATATGTAAGCCAGGGTCATGTATCTTAGCATAAATATAAGAAGATACACCTTCAGCCATAAATATGTTAAAACAATGACTGTGTTAATTAGCTATAGAGAGATGTGGAACTAGGCTGTTGTAAATGGGTCGCAAACTTCAGCGACACACATTCACATACGGCACAGATAAGAGGGCATTGACACTGTTGCCATTCTCAAGAGTGTGACTATTTAAAAACTAGTAACTGACACACTTTCATGACATTACATCATCATTACATGTGGAAGTGAGGAGGTGGGGCTCTATGTAGCAAGCTTGTGTTTCTGAATACAGCCTCATTTTTACCAAAACATTGCTCTAATTGTGGATTAGAAGGCACTTCATTTCTTATTGAAGGGTTGATTGATTAACATAAATTATTAGTAATTGTTTTCACTTGAGTAACGATCCAGAATACACCGGGGCTGAGTCAGTATTAGCCTTTAGCATGTGTAAATTATGGTCAGAGAATAGGGCTTGAGTTTTCCTCTCTTAAGATTGAATGATTGACGTTTGTGCAGTAGAAAAAGGTTTCAGTACCGCCCTTAATATGATTTTGGGTGATCAAATATGACAAGTTAACTTTTTTTCACAAGGGGGATGAAAAGATGCAATATATATATATATATATATATATATATACACATCTTATTAGCTGCACTTCTAAGCCCCTGAGATCCATCAGTAATCTTCATAGCTCACCAGTTTTACACCAGTTTTAAAAGTCTAGCGATGCCATTTTTTTCTTTTCCCCCAAATTTTTTGGCAATTTAAGGCTACATATAGTTATTTTAAATTGTATTACTATTATTAAAGTATTCTGTGTCAAACAAATGTAGCCTTTGTGAGCACATGAGACTCAAAAACATTTTGAGTCACTAAAAACAATTGGTTGATAATTGGATAATAATGCATTTGAATCAAACTACTAGTACCAGGTTGTGTGTTTGCTTTTGCATGACTGGTTACTGCATGCAAAACCCTGAGTTTAACTACATAACTCAGCAAACATACATTTTCTTGTAATCTCTCAGATGCATATAAATTTAGAAGCAGGAATGCTTCAGTACCTGCTTCAGGATAGGTTTCAGTGACCTTGATCACAGTGGTGGTCAACTGGCCATTTTGTTCCTTTTTCACTTGGTCAGCACCCTTGCGCTCGTTTCTTTCAGGGTCAGGATTTGTCATATTGAGAGTCGGCTCTGTCAGACTATCTGAGAGAGAGAGAAAATAGAACTGTAAACCTGTTCTCAAGCAAGCAGAACTGAGAGCTAATGCTAGCTAAAAGAGAAACTGTATCATTTGTTTTTGTTCTTGTTTCATACCCATAATCCTCAGCCCAACCTTAATTCCAAAAGATTCATACAAAAGAAGCTGCAAATTGCATTAAGTTTCACAATGAGTCGTTAGGGGGCTTGTATCCCACTCACATCTGCAGTGATGAACGGCTTGTTCACTGCTGAGGTTTTTACTGCAGCTTGAGGAACAGAAAGCTAAGAGCACAATGAGGATGAACTAAACTGATGCAGGCATTAAGCAGAGGCTGTTGCAGTAAAAGTGCAATGATACCAGTATCACTTTATTACACAACTCTGATGTGTACATTTACACATTTTGTTCAGTATAAAATGTCATTAGTGTATCAAATCTGTAAAAAAAAAAACCATCCTGCGAAATAATGACAAGTTGGAGTATGCATGCAAAAGCATACAATGTGGCACTTTAGATGTGACTAATTCAAACACAGATGACTCTGAGCCAAATCATAAGTGAATCAGAAACATACAGTGCAACGAGAGAAATCGGATTCACAAACAATCTATTTCTTTTTAGTGAATCAAAAACATACAGTGCACGTGTAGTCCAATTCATGCACAAATGACTCCTACGGATTGATTCTTTTTTGTGAATCATACAGTGCACTTATAGATTCAGGCGCAAATGACTCTTTTGGATGATTGTTTTAGTGAATCAAAAACATACAGTGCACTTATAGTCAGATTCATGCACAAATGAATCTTTTGGATCGTTTTTTATTGAATCAAAAACATACAGTGCAACCAGAGTAATTGGATTCACAAACATATTACTCTTCTGAGCCAATTCTTTTTAGTCAATCAAAAATATACAGTGCACAAGTAGTCCAATTCATGCACAAATGACTCTTACGGATTGATTCTTTCTAGAGAATCAAAAACATACAGTGCACTTATAGTCAGATTCATGCACAGATTAATTTTTGGAATCAAGTTTTATTCATTTAATCAAATGACTCCAATGACTTCCGATTCTTTTTAGAGAATCTAAATAATACAACACGACCAGAGTCAGATTCACAAACACATACTCTTATTAGCCAAGTTACTGGTTTAAATCAGTCTGAGAAATCCTTAACTGAACAGAATTCTTCAGAACAAATGACTCGCTATGAATATTGTGATTTATTATAATGCTCGGTCATGAGCACCAAAATAATATGAACCATCAGAATCCTACATTTTTGCATGTGTTTCGTACATAGATGTACATTCACACACTATCATGTTCAGAGTTTGCTTTGGTGTATCATTAATGTGATTACCTGTAGGAGCATCTGTCAAATCCTTTGTTTCCTCAGATGGCTGCAGATTGTCTGTCAGCCCTCTTCGCAAAGTGGTACCATCTAAAGTTCCTCTGGCATATGGTGTTTGAGTAGCACCAAATGACTTCCACAGTGTCCGGTAGGTGCTGAATCTAGTTCCAGCAGGAGGTGTATATGTCTCTGTATTCCAAGCAATAGGAGTCTTGGATTTGGTACTCCTGGTCTGAGAAGAAAAAGGCTGACGTGTTGCCAGAGAAGATGATTTAAAAGATTGTTTTATATTGCCTTGCTTACTAAAATGTGGCCAATCAGATGCCTCTGTTTGAAGTCCCTCTTCATCGTTCTGGATATCTGAAGGAGGTTCAGTCTTAGCGAAGATCACAGTTTTGATCCATGGTGTTCTTGAGACTGTAAGTCTCGACAAACCACGACCCTTCATTGTAACATAGGGGTTTCGATCAACTGAAGGGTACACCTCAAGGTCTCTGCTAGTCCCCTCTGAATATAATACATCGGTCGGACTTGTCACGTCCATGTCTGTTGATCGGGACGTCCATGGTGAGCTGGTAGCTGGCTCTGGGTCCGTGCTGCCCCAAAGATTGGTTCTTTCATTGCTATTTAAAGAGACAGCACAGAGACTGCCACACAGAGAGAAACTGAAGACCAACAGCAGAGCTTCAGTGTGAGGGGTCATGCTGACACTCCTCTGAAGATGTTACTCCTCACTATATCACCAAGTTGTCTCCATTTGACTCTCACATTCTGCACTGTTTCTGGCACTGACAAGATAAGAACAGATAGCTGAAAAATATGAAAGATAAGCTGGTTAAAAAAATAAAAATAAAAATGAAAGATAAGCTGGTTAACTTGGAAGCTAAATTTCAAATACACATGCACCAATATTAATCAAATTAACAGCTAAGAAAGAAACATTATTTGCTAAATAAATAAAGAACATTCATGATTATGAATTTGTTTAATTCTATACTTTTTTTGCAAAATATAATGATTATAATCATTCTATAAATACATATATATATATAATCAGTTATACAAATTAAAGGGTTTTACACTTGACGTAAAAAAAAAAAATATATATATATATATATATATGATTCAAAAGGGTTAAATGTTTTAAATAATTGTTTGCTATTACTTTATGTTTATATATATTAGATTTATTATTAACCAAAATATGCAATAAATAATCCAATAACTCTTATAATACTGAAATTAGGGATGCATAATATAATATCTGTTACTGTATTTATTGTATCACATATAACTGATAATTAAATACATCTCTAATGTTAAACATGTTTATTTTTACATAAACAGGACATACTCAGTTCCCCAACAGTAGCCCTGAGCTAAAGGTTGAGAGTTGAGTGGCATATTACAGTCAGAGCTTTAAATTTACACACCATCAGTCTTATTCGATCCCCTCGAGTCATGTGACCCAATTCAGAAAAAAATGTACCTTACAGAACAGCCACCAAACACCAAACTTCACAGAGCATACTTTTACATGGACAAAAGCTATATATTTTACATAATTAACATGCATCTGTTCTTGTTAATAACATAATTGCAGATAAACTATGTAACAGTTTACAATTCCATTACACTGATGAGATTTATGTCAAATGATCTGACAGCTGCTGCAGTGCGAGCTCCGCTTCTTAACTCACAACAACCTTTTCTTTTTTCGCCTTTTCGCATTTCTCAACACTCTTTCCTCTTATTTCTGCCTCCAGAAGTGGATGCAGCATTTATCATTTATATTTCAGCAATAGAGTGGGGGATGCTGGTCTACACTACCAACCAGTGCAATGCATCTTCTCTTCAGCATTAATGGACACATTTTCCCACAGAAGCAGCTGAACTCACATACACATATAACATGCACAGACACAAAGTCTGATTGTGACAGAAGAGATGTGCTCACCCCGGGTCGCATGGATGAAGAGTCTAAAATAGGAGTAATCCTTCAGCTTCCTGTCCTGCAGAGGAAAAGATTTGATTCTGTCTGTGCCTGCGCAAGCGTGTGTGTTTTAGTGCTCTCTCTCTCTCTCTCTCTTTCTAACACACACAGACACACATACCCATCTCTGCTTTTTCACAGGGACACACACACATGCTGCCTGACACACCCCCTTTTAGTATCTCATGTCCAATCACTCTCTCTTCAGGTGTCTGATCCCTCTCTTCTGATTCATTTAAGCTGTGCCTCTAATTTCCAGAGCTGGATTAGCCATGTTAGGTGTTTGACTTCCTTTCTCTTACATCATTGAGTAACAGAGGCAGGGCATTTACCGCAGTGATGCTCCTAAAAAGGTGGGGGAAATACATGTTCACAGATCTATTCAAAGATCTAAATCGAAGAGGATGAGCCTCCAATTTAGTTTAGCAAATCTATATACAATATTGAATTTAATTTTCTGAATCCCTCAGAGAAAGCCAGAGATCAATATGCAGCAATAAATCAATCACAGCCTTAAAGACCACAAGAGTGACTGATGCTGTTTTTCCCTTACGATGAGTTGAGCATTCTAAAAATAAAATAAAATAAAATAAAATAAAATAAAATAAAATAAAGCAAAGCAAAGCAAAGCAAAGCAAAGCAAAATTAAATTAAATTAAATTAAATTAAATTAAATTAAATGTCATTTTAAAATGTATTTAATTTATCAAAACTGTAGCAAATACACTTACAATTTTACAAAAGATTTAATAAATATATATTATTATACAGTTTAATTAATATTATTTTAAACTTCATAATCTGCAAGGAAAAATTACACTAAAATTACACTTTTTCAAATATTTTTGTATAAAACTGCAATA
The DNA here is from genome assembly GCA_032359435.1 of Enteromius unitaeniatus. Taxonomy (NCBI): domain Eukaryota; kingdom Metazoa; phylum Chordata; class Actinopteri; order Cypriniformes; family Cyprinidae; genus Enteromius; species Enteromius unitaeniatus. The sequence goes on along the minus strand of JAUMHI010000063.1, from coordinate 16,096,229 downwards.
ATGTCACAACATTACTGATTTTTCTAATTTTTTGATTGATCCCACTGGCATGTAAATCTAAGTGGGTAAATGAGTAAGCGGCAATAGCTGGGCAAACACTCCACTTTCATATTCAGAGCATATAAACACTCAATACATATTTAAAGCCATTCCCCATCAGTGAATCCAGGATGGATGGTCCGCTGGGAAGCACCAATGTGTGTGGTCAGACAGAATGAGCAGGATGTAGATCAATCCTTATTAAAACACACCCCGAGAGAACACAAACTGGGACAGGCCCATAAAAAGCTAGTTGCGAGAGGACTAGTTAGGGCTCAGAGCATATAAACAGATTATAATATTTGTTAAAACCATTAGAGTAATCATTGATGACTTTAAATTGATCCTATGTGAATACAAAGGGATATTGTAAATTTTTTTCACAGATTGACATGCACTTTGAGTGCATTGCATATTGCATTCTCTTATAGTGTGTGTACAGGAAGGCACCAAATGAGCTGGAACTAAAGGGGGGTATGGTTTAGAACAATGACCCAGATGAGCTGATCAAACATATGACATCAGCGTGGTCCGCAGCCAGATCCCCCCAGGCTAGGGCTGCTTTTACGGCCCCACCAATCATCTGCATCACTGCTGCTGAGAAGAGGGCTTGTTGGGTCGGACCCAGCAATGCTGACTTCTGCAAACAAGACAGCAGCAATAATTCACAACACACACTATGCAGAAACAGTTCATATACATGGCTATGAGGTGGAGAGGATGATGTGACAAAATCTGTCATTTTAAAGGGGAAACAGGTTTTTATTGAAGGCAAGATCAGATTAAGACCTAACCAACAAAATACAGACCATATAATGTCAAACGATTAACGTGATTAATCACATCCAAAATAAACGTCTTTGTGTATTATGTATATATATGTATACATATATAGTGTATACTGTATTTTAAAATTATGTATTGACACACACACACAAACACATAACTACCGGCTGCCTCTGCATTATCCCGCTTATTATACGGCTACTTGCCACATAAGGAAAAAAACGGACATGAATATGAATTTGAAATATTTTATTGCCATATTTGTTTTAAATTAACATTTTCATATTTCCGCGAAATGATATTGTACCACGTGACTAACATTCAAACGTTAGTAAGACAATTTATAACATCTACATATGAATATATAATAATGGATATATTTTAGATATTTACAAGTATTAAATTGCACCTTATGTTGTCCAGTGTTTGTCACAAGCCAAACAGTAGTCTTTGTTGGCGCGGAGGGATTTTAAACAAATAAGTAGTACCAGCTATGTGTTATTACTTGGAGCGGTTTTTATTTGAAAAGAATGAACCTTCAAATGTCTGAACTGACCAATCAGAATCAAGCATTCCAGAGCGCCATGTAATAATCACAATTAATCACATCCAAAATAAGAGTTATGAAAATGTGTGTGTGTGTCTATATATATATATATATATATATATCAGAAAAAATTCAGGACTTTTATGTAGCTGAATGAACTAATGATGACGCCATGGACTCAGATTTGGTTGACCAGTCGGTGGTAAGAGGCGTGTCATGACCGCCCACAAGTGGAAAACCAAATTTTGAGTCGTTTATACTTTTTTCTACTCATGGACCAAAAAACTCGTTATTAAATCTCGTTATTTCGTTTTTTTAGACAAATTAAAAAAATAAAAATTGACCGTTTTCTAGTTTCTAAATATTTAATTTTCAAATTTAAAAACAATTGGACACAACGTACACGGACCAAATAAGCTTTGACCAATAATTATTTTTAGTATAAAAGAAAATGCAAACACAAATCACATGTTTGAAATATGTACAGTGTTACTGTGGTACTGTTAAAAAAATATTTTTGTTTTTCTTTGTTGAATGTTACATTTTTATTTTAAATTTAAAATCCAGAAAAATAGCAAAACACACCCATTTCTGTCCTGTTAAGCCTTTATATTTTATGGACATCACTTCAGTGGTCATGTAGGATAATGATGATTTAACTCATGTAGTTCATTAGCAACTGTCTGAAAGAATGTAGGGATTTTTCTTCAAATGTTTTGAAGGGATTTGTGATTCATTCGGCTTGCAGGAGAGTCATAATGGTCACAATATTCTTAAATATTCTAACCTATCACGTTACAGAAAACAGAAAAACATAGATTTAATGTGTTTGAATGTTTAAATTCAGTTTTAACCCTTCACGGCTGGTTTGAATGTGTTTGCAAAATGTGTCAAGTACACCTGTCGCCTGCAGATCGAGGCGGGGCTGCACATGTCGCCCCGCCCACATAACTTCTCATTGGTTGTAAGTAAATTAATTCCTCCTATAACTCATCTCATTGGTTAAAGAAATGGATTGAAGTCACTGCCACGATAAACAGGAAATGCAGTTGGAAACAATCCTTATGAATTATACATTTCATATAAACGCTGAATCCTTTGCTTATTTATTCAGCTTAGATGTGTACAAATCTGTTTTTTTTTGTTTAAATGTACGCTTATGACTGATTTGTGGTCTAAGGTTACATACATTTACAAGTTTATTTATCCCATTTCTGTCAATACGTGACTATACATCTAAATGTCAACCAATAGGGTTTATTTACAGCTTATTTATTATTTTTTTTTAAGAAAATACATAAATGTGAAATATTCTCAGCAAAAATTTCCACCATCCTTATGCTATTAAATTAATAAATAGAAATGAGTTGTTAAACACCAGAATTGTTTATAAATACAAACAATTATGACACACGAATGAATTATGACACATTGAATTTGTACATCTCTCTGTAGTCAATAACTAATTCTCCCTCCCAATCTAATCATGAAAATCCTCTGAGAAATCCTCAGTAATGTTAGTACCTTTACAGTTACTGTTGTAATAAAGATACACAATTCTTACATCAAGGATCGTTTACAGTGAAACATCATACGCGACAGATGCACAAGCTAATTGTATAAATATGCATTAATTACTAACATTCATAGACGGAATAAACTATTTCCATGACATATCACGCATGCACTGGGGAAAACACATCATCTCAAATGCATCCAAAAGCACAAATATATTCTCTCCATGATCGACATTAAAGGGCTGCTTAGGGCTACACACAAGTTACAGAATTAATGAGATGAGTTGTGAGAGTTACCTTATTTCGACATTAATGTCATTATTAATACAGGGGCTTCTCAAATGTGTGTAAGACAAAAGCATTACTCGTCTACGGCACCTGCTGGTGGTAAAGAGCATTACACTCACCGTGTTTTCACTAAAATATAACACGTGATACTTACTGCGCAAAGATTAAGGTGCGCTAGTTTTATAGCCTGTATGTATTTGTTTTCAATTTTTAGATTTATGTATTTGTTTGTTCAAGTTATTTAGTCGTTTATTTTTCCTTGTTTGCACGCGCTGGGCTCTGCCTCAGCTCTCGAGTCCATGTTAGCAGCAGGTAAGACCTTCACTCATATCGTGTTTTTTGTCGTATTATTTAAAAGTATTGTCTGTTTACGCATAGGCTGAGCAGTGGAGATCTGAGGCGGTTTATTGAACGGATAACTTAAGTAAAAAAAAAAGTTTATCCTTGAGTTTGGCGTTGCTAACGTAACAGCTAAATTCGTCGTGTCAACAAATCTCCTAAACTCCGAAAAGCTGCTGAATATAATATATCAGGATGAATTGTAGTCTTTTCCTCCAAACGTTTTCCTAAGCTTGTGTTTTGTGGCATTTGAACTGCTTTAATTAAGCTCCAATACGGCTAATTATGTTAGCATCTTTGAATGAGCGTGACTTTATGTGATTTTCAGCGGCAGCAAAAACATAATTTAGACAGAAGTGGATGACCAGGCCTGATGATCGAGGTTTGGTTTTAGACTGGGTTTTGTTTTGGGTCAAAATATGAGTGGGATCATCGACATGTCGACACTGACCTTGAAACACCTGCATAGTTCACATACTGTCTCGTTTCCACCGTCAGGAACAAACTGTGCCTTAAAAACTGGTAGGATCTACTGGTTCTTGGACCATAAAAGCATAACGTTTACTATGTCAATATTTTGCGAGCTTCTGCCCAATGTTAGTTTCTTTATCATTTTCGAGGATGAACTATGAAAATACTTATTCTGAACATTTTGTGCTCAACAGGTTTTGTTTAATAAAAGAGCTTGACTTAAGGGACGATGCAGATGAATGAACCATTTGAACTTTCATCCCAGTTCTTGTGAGCTATTCTTGATTTCATGCCATATAACTTTTAGCCCAGTTGCTTTAGGGGTTTTTCAAACATATATATATATACACACACACATTATTATTATTATTTTTTTAAAGTGGGCATTAACTATAACATGGTAGTGATCCTAAACATAATGCTTTATAAAAAATAGTGTATTTATTTTTACTGCAATCATTTTTCATAAGGTCAGTAAGTCAAGCAGGTGGATTTGGTCTTGTGAGAGTAAGTGTTGTGCTCTCATTTGTGCTTGATGGTGGTCACGCCACTAATGTTTTGACCCCCCAAAAAACCCATGTGTGTTTGTTCTTTGACCTTTGATCACTGGTCACACACATTCCTCTGTATTTGCCCGTCTTGCTGTTTGAGGCCCAGCCCAGTGCTACATATTTTGGACAACTTCCTTACATAAGATTGTTTAGGTTTTTTGAGGACAAAAATAGCATTAGCTTGGATTATGTGCAGCTATGCATTTTGTGAGTTTTATGACATTCAGTTGCTTTAAGATTTTATAAAAATGATTTGGCAGACATGTTCAAAATGACTTGTTGCTGTTGTTCTTAAAGCTGCAGTACATAAGTTTAGTCTCTTCGTCAACATCAACCTGGAGTTGCAGTTCCTTGCGGAGTTATATTCCGTGCTTGGGTTGTACTCTGGCGCAGCTCCAACGCAGATAAAGCTAATGTTTTGAGGTGAAGGTGTCAGTTCACCAGAGTGAATCTTGTACTTAGTTATCACAGATTCTAGCATGTCTTGGAGTATATGACTCAAAAAAGAATTTTAACCGTATATTGTCATCTGAACAAGTAAGTAACAAATCATCTGGCCATGGTTCGTTTCTATACATCAATATTACTGTACAGTACTGTAAATGAGCATTAGAGGTCATTTGCCCTTTCTATTTCAAGTTATCAAGGTACAGAGATGATATTAAATGTAAAAAAGGTACAGATTAAGT
>JAUMHI010000063.1:16028501-16062268 GCA_032359435.1 Enteromius unitaeniatus | reverse complement strand
TTTTGGTTTTTTTTTTTTTAAGTAACCTATTTGACTGTGACAGTGACATTCCAAATGAAATATGACATGAATAAAGTCTATGTATAAAGAGATTACAGCAAAGCAGGAGTCATTTCTGTTCAGCTATTTTTATGATTTTTTGACATACCTCTGTTAATCTGGTTTACAGTATCAAGACAAACACAGCAGATTTCAGGAGAAAAGGATTCCTTAAGTACTGTGACTGCAGTCTGAGGTGATGAAACATTTGCAGTCTAATTAAGGAACTTAATGAACTGCCGGTGGGCTTTTTATTCATGAAATTTTAAGAGCCATCGACATGAAATCTGGGGAAATTATCCGCCGAGACCCGTATTGATTCTGGATTGAGGTGTAAACCTGTAGTTTACTGTGCCGCTGGGATTTAGTTGTTTTCTTTGGTCTACTACTTCTAGATACACTGTTAGATATACTGTAGGCAATATTATTCACATGAGTAATTCTTCTCATTTTGTGTGCTTACAGTGAAATTAACTGGTAACTGTCCAACTGATGTCAGTTCTTTATATAATTTTTGATATTGTGTATAATAAATGATTGTTTGCACTCTTTAAATGCGTCAAACTTAAGAACTTAACCAATATGTTTTTGTCATGTGATATTTTGATATATTTTGTTATATATATTATGTTTTTATGCACTATTATTATAATTAGCTTTTTTATACACATTTTCATCCTTTTAAGTAGTTTGGGTGGGTTTTTATTTATTTAAATGTTTATATTTAGCTAATTTTTGTCTTTTTATTTTAGTACTTTTCAAGTATTTCTATTTTATTTCAGATTTATTTCAACTAACAAAGTATTGAATACTTTGTAATCTAAAAGAGTTATGTTTATGTCATGGCTTGATAACAAGCAACAACAACAAACCATAAAAAGTGTTCACTTATTTTATTTCTTTGTCTTCTTAAAGTCATCTGTATCTATATTGATCATTAATATTTACTGTAAGTTCATCATTAAATTTGGTGGTGTTCGATGCATCACATCAGGTTTTTCACTTGAAACATTTTGAGTACGGATTATGCTATGTTTTGCTCAATATAAATATGACAAGCTAAGTGAAGATTCTTTTTGTAACAGCTCAGGTTTAGATCAACGTGACGGTGAGTAGATGATCACAGAGCTGTCATTTTTAGGTGAACTATCGCTTTAAATCTGCAGCGGTGTAGCAAAAGCCTTGTACGTTTAGCTGTCCTCATTAGTTCTCTCACTCTCTGAATGTCACAGCTCACTATCTTTTATTCCGACTCTCACTCATTCCTGTGCCTCTTCGTCTCCCAGGGCTTCAGAAATATCATGGTTGTTGTAGGTGGAGGAGGTCGTGTCTAACCTGGAAAAGTGCAGAGGTTCTGATATCTCCAATGAAAGCCTCAACTCGGTGCCACAGCCATTAGAATTCCACAGAGGACGGAGAAAGTGTGATGTGCACAATTCACCAAAAAAAAAAACTCCCTCACTATCTCTCTTCCTCAGCCATCACTTTAACTCTCCCATTCATGCCGTTCTCTCTCGCTTTCTCTCACCTGTCCTCTCTCTCTCTCCTCAGACGAACTCGTGTGGCTGATAAAAGGAAGAGTTTTCAAAGGCTTCAGCACTTCCGATGTATTATTCTGGCCAGAAAATCCCTGGCAAAAATTGCATTCCATTTCCCCGCTCATAATCTCTGCTGCTTCGTCCTCTTTAGAAAGCCAGAAGCCAGCTGATTGGATGTCAGCAGAATAATTTAGTGGAAGAGAGAACACCCGGAGTAGTTTTTTCTTTCTTTTTTAATTTCAGTGAAGAACCTGACTCGTCATTGTGAGACATCTGAATCCATCACAGTCCCAATGACAAAAAGGTTGAGTGCTGAGAAGGTAAGTCACTGTGTGTTTGAGTATGATAAAAGATTCACTGTTATCCCACAACCTCGACATGAGGGGAAAAAAAACAGACAACTTATCATTTAGTTTGTTTATTATGATGTCATTATGTCCTTTTTTTATTGCACACTGCACCATGGGTACTGTTCTATTGCTTTGTGTTCAAACCGAAAAGTTCAGTGCTTTCCCGAAGTACACATCTCACACATTTGTAACTCCTTTACAGACCTAAAGGAGAGACTGTAGTCTATTTAAACCTTACATACAAATTTGAAATCATCCCAAATTGTTCTCTGTACATCCCACGAACATGCCATTTCAGAAAAACAGACAGAGAAAGAGTGTCCACTCACACATTCAAAATTTAGGGTTCAACAACTGTACTGTATTTACTAACAGATGTTACAGTAAACTGTCCTGTACATACAACAGAAAACAAAATTGATCACTTTTTATTTTAACTTGCAGACCCGCACAGAATCAGTTTAATTGGTTATTAACAATACTGGAACCTATCTAAGTTGTATTTAAGTATTTTGGCAAGGTAGTTATAATCTCAGCTGTATTTAACAGATTTTTCTTTCCAGAAAAATGTGGGGAAGAGTTTGCAGATTCCGTTCAGGCTTGGTCTTGTAACCATAAGTAATGGATAACCACAGTAAACATCAAGATTGTTTCTTCAGCAGAACAAATGTAGCGTTACATCACTTCCTTACGAATGGATCATCTGCACTGAATGGGTGCCATCAAAATGAGAGTTCAAACATCACAATAATCACTAAGTAATCCACACGACTCCAGTCCATCAACTAATGCCTTAAAAAGCAAAAGGCTGTTTGTTTTGAATAATAAAAAAATGTCTATAATTCAAAATAATGCCCTATTGTCCTTTTGTTATGGATTTTGGACGGATATTTTTGAACAGAAGCAGAAGTTTGAAGTTAATAACCACACAATAATTGATTTGTTTCTTACAAACCTGCAACTTTTCGATTCACAACATCTTAAATGATGGACTGGAGTGGTGAGGATTAATTGTGTTGTTATCAGTTGTTTGGACTTTCATTCTGACGGCACCCATTCACTGGAGAACATCCATTGTTGAGCAAGTAATGTAATGCTACATTTCTCCAATTCTGTTCTGAGAACTTATTTAAAATTCTTTTCTGTGTGAACTGTTCCTTTAACACAATCGCCTACATACAGTAGTACACACTCCAGTCTATAGTTCTGCTCACACATCAGCCAAACTTGACGTTGAATTCGGATGTGACACCTGAAAATGTGTGAAGTAAGGTTATACGATACAGATTTCTTTTAAAGCCGAACTGTTTATGAACCTAACCGTATTTAGCACTCCAAACAGGGCTGACATCTGTATTCTGCCACGGTGCAGAGATTTATGTCAAACATAAACAGATCTCTGAAAGTTTGCCTTAAACTTTCCCACGCAGTGACGCGTTTAGACACAGCCGGCTGCTTTTGCAGTAAGACCCTCGATCCCCACTCTGAAATGAAATTGCTGCAGTGGGTGAGGGAGGCTCGCTCTCCATTTGTGTTTCTGTGCAGACTGCAGTCTCGGCTCCCTCCTAAACCGTTTCTAAGCCACTCAGACGAAACCGCCACATTTTTTTTTCTTCTCTCAAAAACATTCTTAAAGAGGCTAAGGCTGGAACGAGGACCCCTAGCAACTTAACGTGCAGAAAGATGATGTGTGCAGATTTTGGGAGGGTGTTGTACTGTGAGCCTCAACACAAAAGCATTGAGTTGCTGAGTATGTTGCTGGAGTTTATGGGGCAGTGAAATAGATTACATAAACCATGCTATTTGTCTCTCTACACTCGCTGACTTATTGACTTCCTTTGTTTCAAATGTGGACTCTATCTGCTGTCCTCATATTGCCTTGTATGTTTTTGTAGTTTCTTCATTGGTAATTTACACAAAGAGCTACATTTTGATTTATTGATCTTGCCTATTTAAAAGTGACCACCACAGTACTGGTTTCCAGGGTGTTGCTATGCATTTGTGAAGTTGTTCTGGGTGGTATTTAGAATGTTCCTGTTCTGTTGTTAGGGTGTGGTTGGTTTCCAGGGTGTTGCTATGCATGTGTGAAATTGTTCTGGGTGGTATTTAGAATGTTCTTGCGCTGTTGTAAGGGTGTGGTTGGTTTCCAGAGTGTTGCCATGGAGTTGCAAAGATGTTCTGTGTGGTATTTAGAACGTTCCTGCGCTGTTTTTAGGGTGTGGTTGGTTTCCAGGGTGTTGCTATGGAGTTGCAAACCTGTTCTGGGTGGTTTTTAGCATGTTACTGTGCTGTTGTTAGGGTGTGGCTGGTTTGCAGGGTGTTTCTATGGAGTTGCAAAGATGTCCTGGCTGGTTTAAGAATGCTACCGTGCTGTTTTCAGCATTTAGTTGGTTTCCAGGGTGTTGGTTTGCAAATGCTAACATGTTCTGAGTGTTTTTGTAAAACGGGTAAAACTGTTACAAGAGTGTTTTGGATGGTTGCCAGGGTGCAGCTATGCAATTCCTAAGGCATGGGTGTCAAACTTAGTTCCTGGAGGGCTACAGCCCTGCAGAGTTTAGATCCAACCCTAATTAAACGCACCTGATTCAGCTAATAATTCCTTTAGGCTTATTTGAAAGCTATAAGGTATGTTTGATGAAGCAAAGTTTGACTTTCCTGTACTACTGTGGTTTTAGCAAGTTTCTATGCAGGTTTTCCAGATGTTTGGAGTGTTTTTTAAATGTTACTATTAGGGATGTCCCGATCAGTTTTTTTTTGCCTCCGAGTCATTTAATTTTGAGTATCTGCCGATACCGAGTCCCGATCCGATACTTCTATAATACTTAAAGAAAGCATAAAGAAGAGCGAAGAAACAGATACAGGATGTTCATTATTTTTTTATTTAACTCAACTTATTTTAACATACAACTCTGTTAACAAACAGAGCACTTCTATGAGGTAGCTTGAACTATCAAGTATAAATAACATAATTTTTCTTCACTTTTGGAGTTTAGTGCAACAGTAAATATAAAAAAAGGTTTAATTTGTGCCATCTTGGCTGTAATGTCATGCGCCTTCGCACTGTCACGGAGCATTTTTTCGGGTTTGTTTTCCACCTCTTGCAATCCCAAGTTTACATATCTCACAGTTTGCTCTGGCAATGTTGTTAGGGCTGCGATATCATCGCGCGATATGTATTGCGCATCTTGTAAGTATTAATCCAGTTCTGTAATCAGCGTTAAATTCCATCAGATGCGTGGTCTTACATTGAGCCGCATTCACTACGTAGAGCCGTTGTTCACTGACAAGCTGCGCAAAATCACGCTGATAATGAACCCAAATTTGCGCAGCTCATCAGTGAACAACGGCTCTGCGTAGTGAATGCGGCTCAATGTAAGACCACGCACCTGATGGAATCTTCCACTGATTACAGAACCGTACTGACAAGATGCGCAATACATATCGCGCAGCCCTAAATGTTGTTGTCATCAGCTTTATAATACCTCCAGGCCACAGACATACGCTTCAAGCTGCTTCCGTGTTCTAATTTAAACCAACAGCTTCTCTGCAACAAAGTGATGTCATGCCGCACGCGTTTCTGTTCCTGTGTGGAGTCAAGAGGTCTAATTCTGTGCCACCGCATAACTATGGATGTGTTTAAAAAATGATACATATATATTCGAGTCCTGATCAGGAGTTAACGTCCAATTCTGATCGAGTCTTAAATCATGTGATCGGGCCCGATCATGTGATCGGATCGGGACATCCCTAGTTACTATGCAGGGGGATAGAGGAGTTAGGGGTTTGTTGAAATTCTTAATGCTACTGCTCTCCATTACTAATCCCTAATTAGTGGGCAAAAAACTGAGGAAGTGTATAGTTTATATATGCTCAGCTGTGTATTGATTGTACATATTTGTGTAGTTGCACTACAACTCTTGTGTTTCTGTGAGCAAGTCAGTCTTCATCGGAAGACTAAATCTGTCATTGATTGGTTACGTTTTTCTGTCATCTGATTTTCTCGTTCCTGCTGTGTATGTTCACATCCTGGTACTGTTAACTGACACACAAATGATTTCCTTTGCTGCCATGCTGTTGAATTATGAATGTTGAGAGCTTTAGCATTTCTAGGTTACTGTTACATGTTTGTTTACTATGTCTCTTCATGAGGAGCCAAGAATGGATGATCCTACAATGACCTGATACAGTTTGACACTTGCATTAGGTAGCGTGATAGTGTACAGAATCCCTTGGGGCCATGTGATGGCCGCAAGCTAAAAACAAGCAAACTTTTAACATTTTAGCTCTCCTCAATCTTCAGCTTGTCAAAGAACCCGAGCGTCCCACTCTCTTCCAAACGAACCAACAGAAAAACATAGAAATGTATAAAACTTCTGAAATGTAAAAAAAGACGTCTGTAAAAAATGGCCTGGTTCCCTCCCGCCCAAAGGCTCTAAGGAACCTCTCGTATTAAAACTATAGGACAAATGATAAGGCACAACAAGCCGATATCGAACAACAGAATACATTTTACATTCACTGCATCACTAAGCATTTCGCACATCAGAAATGCAACTGATTATCACCGGTTTTCCACTAAAATGGCACCGGTGCCAGTGTTGGGGTAGACAAAAATATTAAGAAGCACAACTGTTTTAAACACTGAAGATAAGAATTGTTCCTTAAGCAGCAAATCAGCATATCAGAATGATTAATGAATTAACAAGTGAAACTGGAGACTGGAGTAATGATGCTGAATATTCTGTTATGTAATAAATAAATCACATTTTAAAATCTATTAATATAGAAAACAGATATTTAAATTGTAATAATGTTACTGTATTTTTGATTAAATACAGCCTTGGTGAGCAAAAGATAATGCAAATATTTGCAATTTCAAGTAATGGTTGCCAATTATGTTTTTCCAAGAACTTATAATATTTTTTTATAAGTATATCTTTTTACAATTACTTACAATTCCATTTTATGTTTTTTTGTTTGTTTGTTTTTTTTTTTCTTCTACTGGAGAATCACCATTTATCCAGTCGACAAGTGTGGGGTGGCACCATGATGGTGAAAAAGAGGTATATGTCAACTTTTTAAAGTACCTCACAAGCTCATCTTCCAGACTTTCTGTCCCTGAATGCTTCTCGTCACAGGCAATGTAAACAAATATAACGTCTTGAGCACTACATATCTGTGCTGCAACATAAACATGCATCACAGTCAATCCAAACTCAACACTTATGAGATGCAGTTAATGTAATATGCTTTCAGATGTCATGACAGTGTACTAAAATGGTGTTGTAACCTCTGGCATCAAGCCACTGCGACGACGTGAAGTTTGAGGTGCGAGCGCTCACTTGATGGTTTTCCTGCTCTGGACCTCATGACCAGCGTAGACTCTAATACTGTCGACTTGTGCTGTTAAAACCATCGGTTAAGATTCTGTACAAAATGTACAACATAGAAATACATACAGTTTAGGTTATTACAATGAGGCCTACAAAAGAAAACGACCACAAATTCCAGTGTCCAGTATTGCAGGCGGAGCCGTTTCTGTCAGTCTGGCCCAATCAAAAACTGGTTTGAGTTTTACATCATCACATCATGGCCGTTTACAACATACATAATAAAGCTATCAAAACAAAAGTTTCCAAAATCTCTCTATAAAGGATTTTTTTGTTCTTTTGTTTCTCTACAACAATGTCAGTTAATATGTACAACAAGCCCTAAAAATAATTTAATAATCATCGTAATCATACACACTTTCTACACACTGTAGGCAGACCTAGTTCTTGGGCAGAGCACAATGTGTGCTGATTGGCTAACAGTCGCTAAGGAGCAGGAGTCTGGAGGAAGGGACGTGGTCACAGAGAGGAAGTGGTGGAGTCGACAATCTCTCTGCCGTTGCACACCGTCGGAACGTAGTGGGCGCTGACAGATGCTTGAAAAAGACAGCAAAAGTAGAATTAGAGGAATGAAATGAACACAATTATGGGAATGTAAAATAAGTGAGGCCTAACAAGTCGTTTTAAATATTGGTAACTGCATATACAGCTGAGGTCAAAAGTTTTCACCCCCCCCCCCTTTCAGAATCTGCAAAATGTTATATTATTTTCGTTCTTAATACTGAATGATCCACAGATTTTTATTTTGTTTAGTGATAGTTGTTTGTCCTGAACAGTTAAATTGTCTCATGTTCTTAAGAAAAATACTTCAAGTCCAAAAAATTATTCGTTTTTTTGGTATTTGAACCCTTTTCCAACACATCTTTTTACACTGAGGAGAACTGAGGGACTCGTATGCAACTACAGAAGACATAAATGCTCATTGATGCTCCAAAAGGAAAAACCATGCATTAAAAACCAATTTGAAGATCAGGACAAATATAACTTTCTTCTGGGGGACATGTGACTATCTTCTGTAGCTTCTGAAAGCCAATAAACGAATATGATTTGTAGGCAAAATAAGAAAAAATTTCACATGTTCATTCTGTTCAAATGTTTCCAATGCGTGCTCTGAAAATAAAAATGTACTGTATTTACATGCTTCACTATACTGCAGCAATAGTGATGCATGTTAAAATGCGATTCCAAACACCAACACAGATGGCCAACTTCACATAAAAGGCACCACAAACTTTTCACCAAGTTCACCGACATGCTTTTCCCCTGATTTGATTCTCCTCTCATCACCTTCCTCCTCCTCTTTTTTTCCTCCTATCATGTGATCTCTGCTCTGTAGTGTCTTCTCTTCTTTGCAGTGTCGGTCATGTTATTTATTAGACGGATGAAATGTAAATAAAGATGAAACTGTTTACCTGATCTGTTTTTGTGCTTGTGAATAATGCATTAGAGCAGAAGCTGTTGTCTACGCACACATGGGCTTATTACCCAGCATTAGGTGGCAGAACGGCCGCTCAGCTGCACCTTTCCTCTGGGTTCTTACACAACTGCTCTGTGTGACAATGCTGACATTCAAATCCTCAGTGTAAATTGGCATATCAAAGGGTTGTAATCACTACAAAATGGTCTGTGTAAGCACTGCAGAAAGTTCAACACTGGCAACCAGTTGGCTTTGTGTGTCACTTGTATTTAGAGCACAAACTGCTTTGCAGCATATTCTCATTTTGTGCTATTTTTTTATGGATCAGCGTGGTTGCAAGTTTGCATAATTGTGTGAGTATATAATATATGTTCACATTGGACCCATCATGCCACAACCATGGCAATAAATTCAACAATATCAAAAATTGTTGCTAAGGTATTATTACGGTGATCTAAGTGCGTCTAAGCCTGTGTCAGAATTAACTTTTTATAAATTAGTGTAATGTTCCCAGCCAGTATTACCGTCAAGCTCCACTAGAGGACACTCATGTCATGTTTATTCTCTCTGCTCTTTCATGCATGCACCAAACTCCATCTCCCAGAACTCTCTTCTTCTCCACAGCTGTTGCCGATGAGTCACGCCCCCTTCACTCATTAGTTTCAACATAAATGCCAGTCTCTTGTAACAATCCAGTGTGAAGTATTGGGATAGCATCTGTCTTCCAATTCCAAGCTTTTTTTTTTCCATGTATGATTTCCTCTGACTCTTTCGTGACAGAATACTTTGCCACGCCAGGATCCAGCGAGTTCATGGAAACCGACGATCGAAAAGGGAACCCACCGAGCAACTCCTAGATCTTAAACAGGGTGAGCGATCGATTGAAGATTATGTGTCAGAGTTTTGTGAACTGTGTTCAGGTGCCATGGAGTGATACGGTTCTTAAGGACATTTTTTGCTGGGGTCTTAATGAGCCGACCAGATCGTGGATGCCAGTAGGGAAGTTTAACTGCAGTTTAATTGTTTACTGGTAGTTGGCAGATAATCTGCAAAGTCTGTAGTCTGCTTGCTAAGACAAAGCATAAAATATAATATATATATATATATATATACACATACACACAGTGTTGTCAAATGATTAATTGCGAAACGGGAGGAATAGAAGTCTTCCAGGGCAGAACAGGCATAACAGAAGCCCTCCAAAGCAGAACAGACGGAACAGACACAGTTCAGGGTGGAGCAACTGGCGGAGTCAAGGAGCCCCAGGGCGGAGCAGAAAGCCAGGGTGGAGTCGGAGGACACCAGGATGGATCGGATAGGACTGGAACAAAGAGCACAGAGAGGTTAACAATGGCCTCTGTGTTTGAGACAGTTCAAGCTGCGAGTTCATAGGGGGGCAGAGCAGTCGGGACAGAAGGGACTCCAGGGTTTAGCAGACGGGACTGGAACACTGAACACAAAGAGGTTAATGACGGCTTCAGAGGTTGTGACAGGACAGTCTGAGAGCCTCCATAGCCATGACAGGGCAGAATGAGAATTTCCATGACAAGGCTGGACGAGGACTCAGAAATGTGACAGGACTAGACGAGTGTTCCATGTTGGCCCTTATGGCCGTGGCAGGGCATTACGAGGGTTCTGCAACCTCCGTGGCTGTAACGAGACATGACGAAGACTCTGGGGCCAAGGCTTCCTTAGACGTAGCAAGGCTTCCTTAGACGTAGCAAGGCAAGGCATGGGTACTATAGCAGCCCTCATGGCTGTGGCAGGGCAGAGCGAGAGTTCATTGGCCTCCATGGCCGGGACTAGGCAGGCTGAGAGTTCTCTGAACCTCTGAGGGGTCAATGACCGGCACATCCAGCGGTTCTGCCGTAAACTTGGGAGCAGGCGAAGCCTTGGAAGCACATTCGTAGGCAGATGAGGCTAAAACTGACTTGTGGACAGATGTAGCCTCTGGAGCACAGTGTGCGGCCCACGTGCTAATTATTGTAACCGCCATTAAAGGGAGCACAGAGGATAAAGGGACAGTCTCAGACGTGGCTTGTGCTGAAGCTCTGGGGATGCCCCGCTGCATGCACCAGCCTCAAATGCCCCTGGAAAGCCCTGGTATCGCCAAGTGCAACATCCACGATGCTGAGGAAAGCTGGAGTGGCATCCGTGGTGGCTGGAGACTGTGGCTTGAAATCAGTAATGGCAGGAGGCTCTAGTGTGACAGCCTTTTTGTGTGCAATGGCTCGAGGTTGGCAGCCATCTTGTGCAGTGGCTCTGGGTCGACAGCCATCTTGTGCAGTAGCTCTGGCTGATCAGCAGAGACATGATGTGGCTCTGGATTATCTGACAAAATGTGGCATGGCTCTGGGTGATCAGACGAGGCGTGGATCGTCTAAGACCAGCGATGATGCGACTATCGAAGCGGACTTGACCTGATGGGTGAGGATTAGCACTAACTTGACTTGCGATGACTTCACTAGGTTTGTGAGGATCTTTAGTGGCTTGACTGGGTTCACAAAGGCAGTTGTGGCAGTTGACACACATCAAAGCAAAGTCCAAAAATTGAGCTAAGGAAAAAAAATCTCTATGATAAATAATGTAAAGTTGAATAGTTAGCAATGGCTAACAATTCTCGGATATGATTTTCCAGTGATTGTTTACCTTGCTTGAGTGCGAAAAATATACTAGTGGTGTCCATACCCGAACAGTGTCCACATGAAAAGCTGCTGGATCCTTTTGTGACTGAGTATTCTGTAACTGGGACTGGGGCGCGTGGATCCAATACCAAAACTTTATTGGAAAACATGGTAATACAGGCAAAGCCAGACATCAGCAAACAGGAATGGTGGAGGCAAAACACAAGAATAATCCTGAGGGATAGCGTGGGTCGGTCAAGGAGGAAACAGTATCCAAAGGGGCAAAATAGAGCAGAAACCAGGCGGAGATCGAAACACGGGAAAAATCATGGACAAGACAAGACTAAGGAACTAGGAAATGCATTGGAAGGAGGATAAACACTCAATACAATAAAATGGAGACAAGTGGGCAGAGCTGATCAATTGCTATGGAGACAAACAAGTGGGCAGAGGCAGAACAAGGGGAGCACTAAAACAATGGGCAACACACTTCATAATAAGAGTCCTTAGAACACAGTATGGGAACACAGACACAATGGTCATAAATGTGATACTCTACTATAGGGACCAGTTTTCACTGTTAACACTGTTGCTTATTAGCATGCCTCTTATTAACATATTGGATGTTTATTAGTTCTAAAAGTAAATCTAGTACAGTACTCTGCTTCATCCTTAATCCTAACCACTACCTAAATTTAACAACTACTTTACTAACTATTAATCAGATGCAAATTAGGAGTTTATTGAGGAAAATTTAGTAGTTGTTTCTTAATAGCAAGAATTGGGCCTCTCTTTCTTAGAGTATTGATACTTAATCTTCAAATACTGAAATATATATTTTTGTTTTGTGTGTAGATCTTACCATGGGACGCGTAGCTAGTGGCCGGTCCACTCACACTGAACCGGTTCATGTTTAACCGGTGACTGGTGACGTTCTTCTGAGGCTGGAACATGATGATGTGGACTTTGGGGGCAAACATGCAGCCAAGCACCACAAATCCACTCAGACTGACAGATATACACATGGTTGTGGTTTGGACCTGAGAGAGAGAGAAAGAGAGAGAAAAACCACAATTCATTTCTCACCCTCATTGTCTCTATGGTGACTCCCATTCATTCCCATAATCAGAAGCTATTAGTTGTAACTATCAAGAACCCCCTTGGCTAATAAAGAGGTAGAGCACGGGGGTATAATAACAGTGACATTTAGCAAAGTGCTGCGTAAATAGCATTTGATTAGAAGTAGTTGAACGTCTCCCATTAGCAACATAATTTTCCTCCCTCCAGTTTTAGATCATCTTGTTGTTCCCTGTGGTACCCCGTCAAGGCGCACCGCTGATATCGAATGAATAGGAGGACGGATATAACACTAAACTGAACAGGAATATCTCAGCCCAGGGGAATCTAGACCTTCACTAACAATCCAATGCTGTTCCGCTTAAGGAACGATTTCACAGAGAGCTAAATGAACGGTATGATCCGTTTCAGTTAGGCCTTTATCTCATTACGACTTATCAGCGGGTTCCCCATGCGCGTATGTTCATGTCCTGCTAAAAATATGCGAACCGATAAGCTGTTAGTCTTGCTCGTGTTTTCTGCAGTGTAATCAGCATGAGCCATCTTACAAAGCTGTTCTTATTCTGTTGTGTTTTACTCGGCCGGTTCGTAGCTCTGCATGCATTTGCACTCAGGGTTTCTGTACCTTTCAACTATCCTGACCTTCTACGGGCAACAGCATTCTGCGCAAATGGTCTCTGAGGGTCGTGTCTCTTGAGCAAAGAGCCTCTCTTTGCACTTCGTTGACTGCGGCCTAGTAAGATACGTTTTTGTCCAGCTCACTGCAAGAATTCCTCTTTGCGTCAGCAGGCTGTCTACATGGTCCAGTTTCTCTCTTGAGTGGCAGTGCTGTTTGGGTACTTCAAGCTGGTTTGTTGAATGACAAGCTCGGTTATAGAGACTGAATCGCTCTATGTGATATATTTGTTGCATCAACGAGTTATTGAGAAGTTGTCTGTTGAGGCTAGTGTTTGCTGAAGATTTAAATTTGTCAACAGATTTCTATCTGACAGTTCTGCTTACTTGGTGTTATTCCTAATACACGTAACAGCTATCCGAACAGCAGGCGTCTTGTGGTCCCACAAGCGTGGATACAAGACAACGTCGTCTGTTTTGCATGTTAATGGCTTTTTTTCTGGTTCCGCTTTTCAGCTCAGATCAGTTTGATTCATTCTCACTAAATCAGATCTAGCTGTGTTCAGTTGGGTTCAGGTACTTTCATTTGATTTGAGCAGTATTTCTGCGTATGTCAGACAGGACTGAGTATAATTCAGTTACGTTAAGAATCGGTTACCTTTAAATTACCTTTCATGAGCTGGAAATGTAATCGATTTGACCACACCCCAAAGGAAGCTGAATTTGTTTCAATTTGTACATTTAACAATATTGTTTTGTTTAAAGTCAAAAGATAAGTAAGATATCCCCCTACTATTAGCATTAAGGTAGAAGGTTCATGTTGTTGTTGTTGTTTTTTTATTATTAATAATGACTTATCTTAATTAATATAGATTTTTTTTAAATAATAAAGTTCCATAAAGATATTTTGTATATTTTCAACCATAAATATTTACACATTTTCTTTTTTATTAGTAATATGCATTGCTAAGAACTCCATTTAGTCAACAAAGATGATTTTTCTCTATATGTTTGCACACTAGTAAAAAGGTTTTGTGGTCTTATGTCACATAGATGTATTTTTTGAGTTGGATTCTGTTATTTGTTTTCTATTATTAGAATTTTGCATTTTTACACTTTTACAAAACTACACTAATATAACAAACAGCCACAAATTTATACAAGGCCTATGAGTGATCTTTAAACATTTAGACAAGGCTTAATGAATAGACCATCCAACATTTGCCTTGACAAATCTTCTTTTTCTAACTGAAGGGAAGTTCACCCAAAAACTGATTGTTTGTCATTACTTCATAGCAGAACAAAAGAAGATACTTTGACACTGGCTACTAAACATATTTGCAGCCCAATGTCTTTCATTATATGAAAAACAAAAATCATACAACACAAGTTTGGTATGACATGAACGCTGACAATTAAATTTTTGGGTGATTTCTCACTTTAAAAGTTACACTTACTGTAATTCTGTGAATTTTCACTTTTACAGTGTCAGACATACCCTGTAGTCACTGGAGGTGACGTAGAAGATGGGCAGGAAGGCCAGCCAGATGATACAGGTGGTGTACATGGTGAAGCCAATGAACTTGGCCTCATTGAAGTTCTCCGGACACTTGCGGGTCTTGAAGGCGTAGACCGTGCAGAGGACCACCAGAACCACATCGTAGCTCAGCGACAGCAGCATGCTAGAGTCCCGTACATTACATTTCAAAATCACAGTCTGACGTTTCTCCGGTGTTGTGAACCGCCGTGTGCCGGGCACTTCCACGAGTAGCCATACGGACACCAACAAGAGCTGCACGGAGATCAACGACAGACAGATGAAGACCTGTGAGCTGGGACTGATGAAGCGTGGCCGCTGAGCCCCACCTTCTTTTACGCCGCTGAAGATGCGAGCGATGCGATTGGTCTTCGTGAGCAAGGCAGAGTAGCAAACAGCAAACGAGGTACCGAGGCCTAACCGCCTCAGCGTGCACACGACAGGTGAAGGTTTTGCAATGAAAATGAAAGTCATGACGTAGGACATGAAGACGCCCAGCAGCAGAATATAGCACAGCTCTCGACCAGATGCTTTGACCAGCGGTGTGTCGTTGTGCCGAATGAAGACGACGAAGACCATTAAGGTACATATGAAGCCAACGCATGCAATCGAGATGGGTCCAATGGCCCAAGCATCCTCCCACATGATGTAGTCCTCAGGAAGGTCGTAGCATCCGGTCAGGTCGGGACGGGGCCATTGGCCAGGTGCACAGGGCATGCATGTGAACTCATCCGGCAGGTATTCGTAGGGCTCACAAGGAGTACAAATCCAGCAACAGTATTCGCCTGCTTGCATCTTCTTCATCTCGTTGGGAGCGCAAGGGTCACTGCATTGAGACGTGGGTACATCCGCTCCTCTTGGCCAGCCGATCAAACCCTCGTTTAGGGAAAGACTCTCTGCCCACTCTCCAACTTGGATATAAGTGAACTTGTCGCTGCCTGGCACATGTTGGTAGTTGAAGATGTTGTATCGGCCCATTCCGTCGCCATAGGCATCAAACTTTACTTGATTCTCTGAGCCGGCAGGGGAGAACGGAGCTTGAGAGAGAGTACGAGAAAGAGGGGAGAAGTTAATTCACACATATCAAGCGGAACGAAACACATTATTAACTCATGAACAGATAGTTCCCTTTATGACTGTCTTTGGTTATTATCAGTAAGTACGTAAACGGCTGCAGGCTCATGAAGCAATTATAGTAGGCAAAGAAATGTATCATCAAATCTCTAAACAAAAAAGACTCTGCAATGCTGGTCGATGAGAACGTATCGAGGGTTTGATGAGGAATCGGGCTGCTTACTGTCAGGGTTTATGTGCTAGGTATTGGTTTTATCGTTCATATGAAGTCTCCCACACACCTCTGTACTGTAGCTCGGGGCTCTGAGAGTAAGCGTCCTTGGTCAGCACATTGCAAAATAAGACACGGGCAAATGAGCACAGAGGAGCTGATGCTTCTGTCTCTCGTTTTTGCCTCAGGGAGAATGATATATTGTGAACAGGGAGAAAAAAAACGAAAAGAAAATGGCCCTCAAGGGATGATGGTAAAACTGTCACAACTGTTTGTAAAAGTGATTATTTTTCTATATAGGAGCAAGAGAAAGAGTGAGAAGTGAAGTTGTAGAGATGTTGACAGAAGTTGTCGATCTATCTCTATCTATCTGTTTGTCTATCTCTCTCTCTGTATTTTATTTACATCTATATATCTACATTCGGTTAGTTATTTGGTTCTGTTGGGATGTGTATATGTATATATTACTTATTTATAACAGTGCCATGACTTCTTATGCTTATTTTTTGTCATTTTAATATGTGGACACACAAATAGTAGGCTACATCCAAACCTAGTGCAGTGCATTTTCTCTGCACAGTGTAATTGCTCAGAGGATCTCTGAAAGCTCGCTGCTGGATGATGATTCATCAGATAAGGAAAACAGGTTAGAAGTTATGAACCCCATCATTCACAAAGATAACGTCAATGCCAACACCCATGCACTCACGCACCCACTTATACACACACACACACACGCGCAGCTGAGGTGCAATGAAATCCACACACGTCTTGCTGTATTCGAGAACTTCATCGTGTGCTGGATCAAATTAACCTTCTGTGGCCCATAGTTCATTTCTACATAGCTCATCTGTTCATTCCAGAATTTGATGGCACGCGACCCTCGATAATGTGTAATCATCCCTCATTGGCAGCAGATGTTGAGCACACCTCTATATTAAATAATCAGCATCTGGTAACAGGATTATTAACTTTAATATAATTACCCATTACAAACACTAATTGCAGTTAATTAGCTTGCACTGAGCCTCTGAGGATATGGACATGCCAACTGTGGGACAAATGCTTTCCATATAGGACTTACTGCAATATTCTGATGGATATCTATCCATCTGTCTATCCGTCCATCCATCCTCTGTCTAGTGATATATCTAGTGAGATATTGGGGTTATGGTTGAGGGCACAATACATCTATCAGTGATAGTTTGATGGATAGATCATTATGAATGAAATCAAGATATTAGATCATAGATATGGGATTATGATTTAAATATAGCCTAAATTGGTCATAATTTGATTTGATCAATCAATCTCTTTGAGGTCAATCTCAAAATCTTTTATTTAATGGCAGACATACTTTGATGTATGTTTTTTACACTTTTGTTTTATGACCTTTTGATGCATTGTGTCATTAAAATGATAAAGTTATATCGTGGACAAAAACCACAAACTAAAATAACCAAGTGTCGAGAATATCTCTCTCTGTGCATCCCTGACAGATGTTTGCATGTTTTGTCATGAGAAGCTTTTGACACGGATACAGTAAATCAACAAATCAGGCTTGTAGTCTGACGGTGTCTTAGAATAGCTTTATTGATCTGAACATATCCGGCAAGAGAGGTTTAACCTGTGTGAGAGGAGCAATTCTGTCTATTACTGCTTGACACGGATCACTCAGACTGCACGTGGAGCCGAGGGACATTAAACACTCACAGACCAGGATGAACATGAATTCATAATTTACCTCTCTTTCCTTTTAGGGGATTCACAAAGTTGTTTACAGATTTTTACACTAGGCATAAAGATCACCATTAGGGCATTAAAAGTAGCAAAAAACAGCAAAAACCTGTTTAAGTTGAAACCGTCAGAAAAGTTGGTCAGAAGGCTGGTTTTAGAAAGGTTTTGGCCACTTCCCTGCTGGCCAGGCTTGAAGACCAGCTGGAACGTCCAGCTAAAACCAACTACTTCCACCCTAAACCCGCACAGACCAGCCAACAAAACTAGGCTGGTATTAGCAGTTTTTATTCCAGGAGGGTGTACATCATATCGAGTTTATACACCTGTAGGTGGCGACAAGTGACTCTTTTTATGAGCTAGTCATTGATTAATTCAGCCCATTTGTTCCAAAACACTGATTAATTTAGCAAATAAATCAGTGATATGTTGCATCATGCACTCAAACAATTCAGCTGCAAGTTTTCAAGATGAACTAGATAAGTTTTTATCAGTTTATATATACATAAATACATAAAACACTATTTTCAACAGAAAAATTTCAGGGTTTTACGTAGCAACTTGTGCAGTCTTTCTGTCTCTCTCAGGTAATATACGCTTGTCAGTTACTCTTTAAGCTCCACGGTAACGTTCCATTTTGACAGAGACACATAGAGTTGGCGATGTGACATCACTGCTGAGCATGATCCGCTTGACTCTGAGGTACCACAACACGTCAATCTCGCATCCGAGACATTTCCAAAATTCAGGGCTTAAAAACAACATATCTCTACTGTGCACACCTATGCAACTGACAGTCGCCATTCAGATACAGCATCCCCGTCAAGGACCACACACACACATTCACAGACATACGCACAGCTGAGTCTGACAGTTGTGTTTTAAAGAGCTTCTTCACAGAGAAAGGAGAGGAGAAAGAAATGATAAAGAGGTGTGTCATGAGTAGATAGCAGAGGTGGAGGACTACAGTTACATGATTTGACTTGATTTGCACATTTAAGGATTTATGACTTGCTTGACTAAATGAAATGACTCAGGAGTCTACTTGGACTTGTGCTGAATGATGCAACAATGTTATAACAATGACTTATTTTGCAACGCGACAGTCACAGAACAGCTATAACTTTTACAGTGCACAGTCATTCAAAAGCATGTCATCTACATTGTTTCTGAGTACAACTTAAGACAAAATTATTTTTTCATTTCAACTCATTATTACAGAGTCTTATTAAAAATATATTTTATATAATGCTCACTAAGACTGCAATAATAGCTTAATGCATTTTTTTTTTTTTTTTTGTGGAAACTGTCACTTTGGATCAATTTAGTACATTGTTTTTGTGATCTCTTTACTATATTTGTGTTTTTCTTGTACCAGAATTTAGCTACAGCTGACAGAATCAGCTTTTAGATATTAATATAGTATGTTTCTTTTCAGATATTTATCATTCATAAAACATAAAACAGAAAGTTCATTTCCTGGAGGGAAATAAATAAGTCATATAAAGGACTTTTTGTTCTATGACATAGGGCTACTTGATTCTTAGCAGG
Organism: Enteromius unitaeniatus; assembly: GCA_032359435.1. Classification (NCBI taxonomy): domain Eukaryota; kingdom Metazoa; phylum Chordata; class Actinopteri; order Cypriniformes; family Cyprinidae; genus Enteromius; species Enteromius unitaeniatus. The sequence goes on along the minus strand of JAUMHI010000063.1, from coordinate 16,043,111 downwards.
ACAGCTTGCGTGAAGTGAGCCACTGACTTGACATTTTTTCTTTACAGATTGCCTATGGTTTAGATAGCAGTTGATGTGTTTATGAATCTTTCCAGCTATATAAATGCACAGCAGTTCAGACACGGTATAGTGAGATTGTGTCATATAAGCGCAGAGATGCTATCCATGCCTGACTTTCCCACATCATTGTTTACATGACAATAAATCTTCCATAGAGCAACAAATGCATGAGCTCTTCTTTCTGTGGTGTCAGTTCAGTGTGTGTGTGTGTGTGTGTGTAGTGCATGTGTGTGTCTGTGTTAATGGTGGGTGGATGAGCGATTGCTTTGTTTCATAGTGTATTATGATGTTGCTGTGTGTGTGTGTGTTTAGAATGTAAGCAAGGTGAAAACTCTTCTGTAGCAGCTCAGTGTCAAATGCTTCTGCTACTCTGAAAATATACTGTCGCTAAAATAATAATCCATTGTTGTGAGGCATGATAAATATTTACTCCAGATCTGTGAATTTGAGAGGCGGCTAATTAGTTGTAAGTGATCTAGTGGCTGCAGATGGAGGTGATGCTTAAATCCCAGTTTTCAATGTGTGTGTGTGTGTGTGTGTGTTTGTGTGGCGATGGTGGGTGGACGAGCAATTGTTTTGTTTCATGGCGTGTGGGTTGAAAGTGTCTGAGAAAAGGAAAAACACAAATATCCTATTGTGTGTGTGTATGAGTGTGTCTATATAGCTAATTTCCAGATTCTAGTGAGCTGCCTACCTAGACATTATTTTGAAGTATCACAGGTGTTTCCGACACAAAGGAGACAGTTTCAAAAGGTTAGTGGTAGAATTATACTGCCCATATATATATATATATATATATATATATCTCACAGGAATACATTACATTTTCAACTATACTATAAAACAATAAAATTTATATATATACAGATATACACACATACATACACACACACTCATATAATATGTACTTGTAATGTAGATTGCAGTCGTAATTGCATGCATCCTTCATGGAGAAATGAAAATCTTTTTTTTTTATTAACTGAAGCAGTTTTATACAGATTACTGTATGGCGTTTTAGGTAGTCAAATTATCCAAATTTATGTATTATTATATATTTTTTGCATGCACTGCAGTAATATTTCTTAGTCGATTTAAAATGACATACATTTCTTAGTGCTGTCAAACAATCACAATTCATCGCATCCAAAATAGAAGTTTACACAATATATATATGTGTGTGCTGTGTATGTATATAATGCATGCATGTATATGTTTAAGGAAATCGTTATGTTTATGTATTAAATATGTTCATATAAGAATATAAATATATAAATGCATATGCATGTAAATATTTCAAAAATATGTGCATAATACATAATAAATGTACACAGTACACCCATATATTATGTAAACAAAAACTTATAATAGTACTAATATTCATAAATATTTATGGATTTGTCATTTTAAATGTACAAAGCCCTACAACTGCAACTGAAAATGGCTTATGGTTATAGTTTTAGCAATATCCGTTTTTAACTTATCCAGCAGGAACTGCAAATACCGTAAGCAGGTTCTCTAAGCAGCAATTATTTTTGCATCCCCTTCAATATGACGTTAAATTTGCCAGTCTTTCATTACAAAAAAAATGTAAAAAGAGTAGAAGAGAATTTAAGCTAAAGCTAATTTTGATTAAGTAACTACAGTTACTCTCTGCGTAAAGCATTCCAGACATACAGTATCACGTATGAGATTCATTTTAAGAAAGCCGGTGCATTTGTAGGTAATGGAAAGCATTAAAGATCATGTGATTTTAGATTACGAGGGCGAATATCTAAGTGTGTGTTTGTGCTTAGTGTCTTAATGAATGGGACTCAATGGAAGTACTGTATTCCTCTCTGTCTTGCTTTCTTCTTCTCTTTGTTGACAGAACTCCCCTCTGTAACCCTACTGGATTACCTCACCACTTGATGCCATGTGGCGACCTAATTGCTATAGCAACGGCATGTTGCCACAGTGTGTTAGGGTATTCAAGAAGTCAGGCTCTTGGAGATGTGACAGGCTCTTCGCAGCACAGAAACGCTCTGACGCATAGGGTAAGGTTTTTACACAACATCACTGAGAAGAGGAGCTGCCTGGAAATAGCACTTTGTGACATCCAGCTAACCTCTCCACTTTTAACATGCAATAAGCCATAAACAAGTCCTGATAGAGGAATGTTCTCTGGTAGGAGGTGGAATATTCCTCAGGGCTGTAGAGTAGATGGTACACTTGGTGTTGATATCCATCTTTGGGTTATTCAATCACAGATGATCAGTTGAGATATTTGCATAACAGATATTAGTATGTTATTTAATTAAAGGAATAGTTTGGCCAAAAATGTACACTCTGTCATCATTTATTCACTCTCATGTTATTTCAAACCTGTATGAGTTCTGTGATAGGTTATTAGTTAAATAAAACAAATAATAAAAAGGTTTATTATACTACTTGCATTCAGAATGTACAAAATGTATTTAATAAGTGAGTACCTAATGATTTCATAAGTGTTTATAGTCAGAGATCTGTGTGATTCATCATAGATATAAAGTCACTCTGGCTACAATTTTCTTCTGCAAGAAGCACGCAGTTCTGTTTATTAACCACTGGAGTGTAAAAAGTTATGAACTTCAGCTTTAAATATGAACTAAAATAAACTTTTAATATAAACTGAAATTAAGTAAAGTAAAATAGCCAAATTTCATATTTTTAGCTGAGGTACTAAAAACAACATGTTTGAAACTTAATCAAACTATGTTTTCGGATGCCATTATATATATATATATATTTTTTTTTAATATATTGTACAGTTATATACTCCCCCTTTTAAAATCACCTTTTATGTTTCGCAGAAGAAAGAAAGAATTAGAAGCAACATCACAAGGGTGAGAAAGTGATAACAGAAAGTGTTTTTTTGGGTGAACTATCACTTTAAGGAACAGACTCGATTCCAAGCTCCCAGCTCAAAAGGTTTTGGAACAGCAAATGTTAATATCAAGTGTAAATGGGCTGCCACTGGTCAAACAAAATGGCAAAAGGTGTGCATCCGAGTCCTGAACCAGTCAAACGAATGACAAATAGACTCTAGAAGCTAGAGTATGAAAGCACCTTCAGTAATAATAGTCTCTTCAGAGATAGAAAGAAAGCTAGAGAAGGGGCAGCTGTATGAACTTTGTGAGTCAGAATGCTGGGAAGCGCAGAGGGACTTAATTCTTCACTGTAGGGAGGAGATTGTAAACTGTAAATCCTTCTGGGCTTCTCTTCCATCTCTTCCATCTTTCCTCCATTTCTCTTTTTTCTCTTTCTCCATGCCAGAACATCTATACCAGCAGCCTTCTTTTCAATTCCAAGCACATCTACGATCATTCTCACTCCACAAGCTCCTCCATTCTGTCTTTTCTGTCTCTCTCTCTCTCTCTACCTCCATCTCCTCTGTCTGCAAGATGATGACGTTTTTTTCCCCTCCTGTTCTCCTGCATGGCTTGCCTCCTGCCTCCCTCTCAATCGCCCCAGACAGCAAACCCCACACGTCTTTGATTCTGCGCTTGAAAAATGAAGATGGTGAACTTCAAAGAGAATGTTCTTCTGCTGATGCGTACCAGCCCACTCAACCTCTCTCCCGTCATTTTATCTGCCCGATCTTTCTCTCTCTCTCTCGCTCTTTCCATCTGTCTTTGTGTCTGTTTCTCTCTTTTCTGTGTGTGAAACTAGCGTTACCTCCCTCTGTTGCTCTGTCTTTCATACATACACATGCACACATATGCACTGTACAAAAAGTACTGTGGCAGTACAGTGATAGTATCGTAGGAAAAAAACATGTGGTTTGTTGTATGGTACAATTTTACACGCAGTTTTGTTTATTTTTATCTTTCTATCTATCTATCTATCTATCTAAGCAACAGTAAAAACATTTCAAATGCTACTCTATTCTTTTTCTAACTTTTTATTTAACATGTTCCATTAAAAACATACATGGTACAACTGTTTTTGAACAATAATAATATCACAAAATATTACTTAGACACCCAATCAGAATAAAATAATTTCTTAAGGATCACGTGACACTAAAGACTGGAGTAATGGCTGCTGAAAGTTCTGCTACAGGAATGAATAAAATGTAAACAATATATTAAGAAAGAAAACAGTTGTTTTAAACTGTAATAATATTTTACAAACCGATGGATTTAAAAAAAAAAAAATAGAAAAAAAAAAAAATTTTACTGTATTTTTGATCAAATAAATGTATTCCTAATGAGGACAAGTGATTTCTATTAAGAGTATTTATTTATTATTGTTAAATTATTATTAAATATTAATTAATATACCAACCTTGGTATATTTTTTAAATGTATTATGGTACCATTATTGTATTTAACATACGGTACTATGAACTTCAGCAGTAAACTGTAAAAAAAAAATTAAAAAATCCGTAAAACTTACAGATTAAAACTGGCAGCTGTGGTTGCGGACTTTGACCGTAAAAAATACAGGTTTTTACAGTTAAGGTCTGAGGTGATTTTGGGGTCCCTGAGATAGTTGGACAAGCCCTGATATTTGTGGTTATTTCAGCTACTTATAACATACTATTGACCAACATGTAATTGTTTTCGTATTCAGCACAAACTCTGCTACAATAATATGTGACCAAGATGGATGTATGTTTGCTTTTTTTAGGAAAAAAAAATGCTTGGTTAGTAAGTTTGGTGAAAATAAAACTAGCCGAAATAAGGCCATAAAACCCATACTGCTTGTCATGAGCTTTGGTTCATCATTTGACTTTCTCATCACCACCTGCATTTGGTGCTTATCAGTGTATTTTATAAGGTACAAAACAGATTTCAGTATTTTAATAGGTTGGTATATCAACATTAACATATCAATTTATGAAATTACGGTATTTAAATATTAACATGTATACGGTAGAAGGTGCTTAATGTCATTCACACAAACAATGAACACCATCATGGTGAGATTCATTAAACTGAAATATGCAATAAACCTTAGTTTAACAACATTACATGTAACTCATAACCCTAAAAAACACAACTGATGAAAAAACTAAGAATAAACATCAAATTCAAACAAAATTTTAAATGCAATGCAGGGAATTCTGGGAATGTCAGTTTACGTTTTTTTCTCTCATAAAATTTTACACTCACAGTTTTTTACAGTTAAAATCACGGTAATTTTGTACAGTGTACGGTATATTTCAAAATACCACAGTTTTACCATCTTATACTACCACTGTGCTCTAGTACCATCACAGTACCATTTGTAAGCATATGCTTTGCTATAGACCAAGGTATTTATTTACGTCACTCTGCAGACCCATTTCTTCTCACATTAAGAATTTTCAGCTCAAATCAATATTTAATGTACATTTATTTATTTATTTGGTAAGTAGTCTTGTAATCAACTAAATTATACACAGTCTGCTGATCATTATTGCAAAATAACCCCCTTAGAATGATATAAGACCACTCTGTTTCAAGTGAGGCTCCTGATTACCCTGTTGAGGTTTATTTTGCATCTCTGCATTATCCCTTATGTATTCATTATGCGCTGCTTATGTATAATGTAATTGTGCTGCTGTTCCCATCATCTCTGTTTGACGTAGTCAGAATTCTCTGCATCCTTTCCTCCTCTAAACTTCTAGATATCTTTTGCTCTCTCCCTCTGTGAGTCTGTCTTTGAATGTGTTTGTGCATAGTCACAGATAAGTGTTGCATAATCCCATCTACTTGCCACGCCAACCTGAGCATGCTGAGCACTTTTACATAGTTTATTTTTACCTGCCTCTTTCTCCTTCAGCTGTCAGTCAATGCTGAGCTCTCAGCGGTGCTGACAGAAGATGCTCAACTCCTGCCCCATTCTCCCAGTCGCAATCAAGACACAGAGTGTCTCTAATTACAGAGCCTGTAAACCTGTCGTTTCGGAACCACGGAGTGACACAGATACACCGCAAACACATAACTCAGGAAAAAAACAAAGCAGGTTACCTCTAAAGTTGACGTGAAGTAGAAAGTCCCGGTAGAGTTTCCTGCCGTCGAGACTCCGCATGGCTTCGCATAAGCGTGTGGTGTTGGCGCAAAGAGTCCGTTGCATTCGATGCAAGGCATGCGCCATGGCGTATACAGCATTTACGACAAACATGATCTTTGATTCTGGCTCAAAATTTGACTTGTCGACAACCAGTTCTGGGTCACAAGGTGGCTTTGGGGTTCCTGCCCCTGCTGCCGAGGCGCCGCCCAACGAACACTGAAACTTTTGTTCCCAGAAGTCTTTGAACCAAGGGTTGCGGTGATTATTAAGAGGCGTGAGGCTCTGGAAGTAACTGTTAAACTCTGGTATAGGATGAGCCGCGAGCTCCAATGTGATCGCACCGTCCGCTGTGAATTCATTCCCTTTTACAATGCTCTCTTGCGCCCCCCATCCATCGCTCGCCACCCAAAGAAAAGATGCATTGAGGCGGGCAGCGGCCGCGATTAGTTCTCGTGCGTCGTCGCTACGCAAAAACAGCACTGCCACGCGAGCCGTGGGCTTTTGTAGAAGCTGACGAACCACTGCCTCGTACGAAGAGCGTTTCGCACTCGACCGGCCTACTTTTTCTGAAGTAGCAATGCAGATGTTTCTCAAACGGGCTTGTTGCTCAAAGGCTTCGATTCCCGTTTCTCCATAGTCACCTTCTGAGGCAACGGTGGAAACGTAGGTCCAGTTGAAGGCACGCAGGATCTCCGCCATGGCCTTGGCTTGGTAGAAGTCTGGTGGGACAGTGCGCGCGAAGTAGTCGTAGCGGGATTTGTCACTGAGTTTGGCACTGGTACTGGCGTAGCTGATCTGAGGGATCTGAAATAGTCGCAGCAGGTTGGCAACCTGGGAGAAACACACACAAACATATACTGCATTACGAACCCTGTTTCGATCAATAAGTCAGCACCTTATGAATTAATTATCCAAAGTCTATGATACATAAAATATTCTTTTTTTAGTCATTTTATTGGATCAAGCCACATTAGCCCAATTAAGAGGACGCAGGCAGCCTCAGCAGGGCCGAGCAGTGTAGAAATGTTTCTTTGGTGAGACGCAGCTGGGCTCTTTCATATCTTACATCCCACGCACAGAAATTTAAAGGATAACGTCTCTTTTACAGCATTACACTGACACTGGCATCCACAAAGACAGCTCACAGGTCTTTACGACAAAGATAGAACAAAACCTGCCATTAGGTCCTGTTGTATGCAATGCTTATATATTTGTAATGCTCACAGAAATGTGTTCTACATTAGAAAGTAATGAAGGTTTGCAAAAGGGTTGATAATGCTTTGTTGATGTTTAAATGAAAGTCAACTTAAATTAAAATTGACATGCATGTTCCTGGTCTTACTGTGATTGATCAGAACATGTTATTCCAAAGAGATTAAATCATTCCCATCATACTTTTCTGTTTTGTTGACATCACACATGGCCATGCATGTTATATTTTATCCTGAATAGGCATTGTCTTCATTCCAGGATATAACATCCATTCTTCACCTTATGAATAGGTTAATCAACGAGAAAAATAAACTAGAGTGGGAATTGATTCTGTTGCTCTCTGAAATGCGAAACCGCAGCTGAATTTATTTGATTAAAAAAATGAAAAAATATTATAAAATATATTAAATATTATAAAACAGTATTACAATTTAAAATAGCTGTTTTCTTTTGAAATTAAACATAATTAATTTATCTGATGAATCAGCGGCGTGATCTTTCAGAATTCATTCTAATATGCTGATTTTAAGTCAGATAAAAAAGAAAACAACTCTCACTTTTGATCAATTTAATGCATTTAATGCATGCTTGCTGATTAAAAATATTCATTTCTTTTACGAAAAAAAAAAACCCTTTTAAACTGCAGACTTTAAAAAGAATGTAAAGAAAAAGCTATTTCTAAAGACAATCCGCACAAAAGCAAAAATGACCTTGTTTTTTTCAGGTTGACGGAAAGTAAAACTGTATTACTTTATCCCTTTGAAAGCTGATATATGATGTAACTTAAAAGAATATGGAGGAATGAGGGACAGAAGTGTACACAGTCTCTCAGGAGAGAGTCTGCCAAAGGGAGGGAGGCGGGATTGTCAAACAACAGCCGGTGTCGTGAGAGAAAAACAATGCCCAGTCGTTGGCGATGAAAGGAGAGCGATGGATAACAATGGTTATCTAACGAGAGACCACTGTGAGGTCACAATTCTCCCAGCTCTTTGCCAGAAACAAGCAATATCGCTAAATAAAAACTGCACGAAGAGGGGGAAAAAAAGGAGTGACAGGGAACAAGAAAAAGACAGAGAGAGGGAACAAGAAGAAAGGAGGGTTAGACAGATTACGGATTTCGGAACTGATAGAGGAAGTCAGCTTTTGCTGAGCCACAAATGGAGAGAGGGTTATGCAAAATTATGCAAATTCCCATGGCTCTGTCACCAGTGGTACTAGAAAGCAACAACGCACAACACACACAATAGTATAGCCGCAGTGCTAATCCGTGCACGTACAAGAGGAAAGGAAAGAGCAAACTGGATTTACAGGGGTAAAGAATGGAAACGGGGGGTGGCGCAGAGTTTTATTTGGGGGCAGCCCTCTAAATAATGGATTGACTTTTTCATAGTTGGTCAGAAATAAAGAGCGGTGTTGTTTTTTTGTCAAGTAGATTTCTAGAGGGTAAAGAACAAATTTGTGATTCACAAAGCCGAACTTGCAAATAATTCAGTAATTTTGATGAATTCTTCCAAACTGTACACAAATAAAAGAGGTTTATTTAGGTGACTGTGGAATATCTCAAGGAGTTTATGCTACAGAGACTGGATTTTCTGCTGCTTGTTTAATTTTAGTGAATTAAATGTGCTATTTAAAGTCAGTTCTTAAACATGTTGTTGCAGCTGATTTGCAGACTGTGTTTAATCCATTATTCGGGACTATATGAAACACTATAAATATTGTAGAAAAGAAATGAAATAGTTATTTTTTTAAATAATTTTAACCTGTTCATTTAGCTTAATTATATTTCTACATTTATACTAAATTATATTTAATTTTAAATATAGCATTTTCTTTGTATTATTACATTATTATTTTTTTTAAATTAATAACATATTATTTTAATGTATTCAGGCATAACAAAAACTTGTAAGTTGCTTATTACTTACACTGTTAAAAAAATGCCAAGTTGCACATTAACAAAAGACTATGCTTAAAAAGAAAATGCTATTTCAAAAATATAATTAATAGAAAATAGAGTTAATTGCCATTTCTTTATAATTGATTACCTTTTTCCTAGTAATTTTCGCTGAAAATAGTTTTAAAGGCATTTTTTTTTATTTAAAACGCCTTTAAAACTATTTTCCTTTTTTATAGAATTTCATTTCACTACATAAATTAGCTACACAAAATCATATTCAGATATTCAGATGTGACTTTAAAGCTTTTAACAAATTTTAATTTATTCCTTAAACAATTATTTTATTTTAAAGAACAACTTTTTTTATATGTATTTGTTTAAAATGTAAACTTTTCTCATTTACTCATTTTACTATTTTGTGTATTTAGATTAATTAAATGGACTGATTCTGACCTGTATGGAGACACTGCTAAAAGATCCCCCAATGACACCGGCTATGGCCAGCGGACTGTCTTCCTGAAGAGCGTAGGATCCATCAGGACAGATGAACTCTGTATCATCCACTTTTGTAAGTGAAGCCCTAACAAACTCCAGTGCCTGTTCCAGAGCGTAGGTGTCCCTTGAGCAGGTGTCCAGGATATGGACGCCCAAAGCAACACCTGGTAGCAGACCTACGTCCTGGTTGATCTGATCTATGGCGTAGAGCATTGCCTCAAGCCGCTGGATGCCTCTGTCTTCATTGATCCGGCCACATTCGTCCATGCCCATGCCCTTCTCATGGATGGGGAAGAGGCCTCCCAGAACCAGGTCCCCATCGATCTTAATTTCTTTGCGGGGAGAGTCACCGCTGGAAAGCAGGACCCTGGTACCCAAAAGCACCAGGAGCAGAGCACGGAGAGCGGACCACATCATTTAAGGGAAGACGACTGAGGAGGTGTAACGGTCAGGTGGGGAGAGAGAGGGTGAAAGGTGGGCGTCAAGGAACTGACAGAGGCATGAAGGGGAAGCAGGGAGCTCTGTCTGGTTACTCATGGAGATCCACAGCACTGGGTTCAGCCTTTGAACTGCAAAGAAACAGACAGAGAGAAAGAGACACTATAAGGCAAAGAGACAGCCTAGGCATTGAAATATAAATGTGAGAAATTGCAATGCTCAATATATGGCGCGTATAGGACTTCCCGCCTTTCAGTAAAAAAAGTTTGCTTTAGGAAGCACATAAACCAGACCAGCCTGAAAATTACACAGTGTTCTTAGTCTTAGGAGCAAATCGTATGTGAAATACGTTAAGTGATAGGAAAATTTGACAAACAGTTTTGGTGATTTCGGACAGTCACTTAGAAAATGTATTTTGATGAATTACCTCTTCCATGATAAAATTCTTTTTTTTTTTTCTGCTAAAAAGTTACTGCAATAGTTAAGGATTTTGTTATTTTTATTTCACCCACATTTTGCATATGAGTTTATTTCTTCTGCTTAACATAAATGGAAGAATGCGTGAAACCAAACAGTTACTCATCCACACTGACTAGGAGTATGAATATGGAAATCAATACTATGGAAGTCAATGGTGACCAAACACTGCTTGGTTGCATGAATACATCAAAATATCTTTTTGTTTAGCAGAAAAAGCAAATACTGTACGTACAGTTGTGAATAGCTAAAATAATTAAATTTCTTTAATGTAAGGAAGTTGAATAGCTGACTAATTATTGAAGCATTTTGTTATTTGGTATTATAAAATACTTGTTTAATCCATATCCATGTTTGGTATATAAAATGGATGTTCAAATGTTCTAGTAATGCAGACCTCATTTTACTCATAAATTCAAAACTGTCACTATAAAAGCCCAAAAGAAAATCCAAAGGGAACCTGTAGGTCAAAAATGCTAATTCTCTTCTGGGTTTTTGGACTAGTACCTGAACAGCTCTATTACTTGCATAAGGAAATATCCACCCAGAGGCGTTACAAAGATGGCCGTAGCTTGAACTGAATTAAATAGACTTTTGTTAGTCAGATGAAGAGAGTCAGACTGAAGCATTAGACATTTCAGGGATCTCCTGTGTTTTTCAGGGTCAGTTTGTTCTTTGTAATCACAGTGTTCTGTTTAGAGTTGAAAGAAGATTGACTGCAAAATACATACGACAGCCGTGCACAGACAATCGAATCCAACAAATTCACCCAACACCAACTCCTCCGCGCCTTCCGTACCCTTACCAACAGATTTGTCAAAACAGATTCTCAAGGATGGAAAACACATGAGAAACATAAATTAATCAGCACAGAAGCTCAGGCAGATGATGCAACTGTTTAGCTGATTGAGAGAGAAAGAGAAAAAACTTTGTACCCACTGATAGTGCTGTTTATTTAATTCTGTTTTTTTTAACCCTTAAGTCACTAAAGGAATTATGCAAATCAGGTAATTATTAATCAGCATAGTTATTTTGATTATTACTGCTTCTACGATCAATAGAAAATGTATGCTGATGTCTTTTGAGGAGTAAATTGTATGCAAAAATATTTTTTCTGCCTGTTTATTTTTTTTGGGGGCTAAGCTAATTCTTTTATGGTCTAAAGGGAAGTATTTCACAAATATTTCACTCACGTAAAAAAAAGAAAGAAAGAGACTTAAGACATAATGAAATTAACTTGTGACAAAAAGTTCAAAAATTGTCGCTTAGTTCATTGTATTTGAATAAACAGTAGGCATATGCAATTTTATGTTGTTATCTAAAGCAAGTGTATTTTTTCTCCTTAGTTTGCCCAGATTAAAGGTCCTTTCACACCAAAGATGATAATAACAAGATAACGATAGTAACACATAGTTTAAAAAAATCCTCCTCAAAATTAAAGAATGAGTCCACACCACAGCTATGTCATAATGATAAAGCCACCATAAAATACAACACAGTCTCACGACTAATTTGTATGTATTCGTAAATTTGTGCTAATTTGTACAAATTCGTATGACCTCACTCGATTTTGTATGATTTGTCTAAACTCCTGTGATGGGTAGGTTTAGGGGCGGGGTTATGTGTAGGTAATTTGTACAAATTCAAAAATATTGTAAAATACGTACGATTTGGCAAATATCGTATGAATTTGTAAGAGTGAGGTAATACTAATTTGTACGAATTAACACAAATTTACGAATCAGAGATAGATTCGAAAAAAGATATTAATGGGATTAATATCATGTTATTTTTCCAGCTGATGAATGATAAAAACATTGACAGCCAATCAGAATCCATCCTGCTATTAAGAGAAAGAAAATTAAGCGGCAGATAAGTGTGTGCTAATAAACAGACAATATTACTAATTGCGATTCATAGTTTGACAGCACTACTTTTTAGTTATCTTTATAGTTCTTGGTGTTGAGCTGTGTGGAAAAGTCATACATTTATTAAGTTTGAGTCTGTATTAAAGCACTAAATTTAGCTGTGCATAATGAAGGCTTTTGCACTGAAATGTGCAAAAGCGATGCGACGGTTAGTGAATTTTTCTGCAAAACTCATGTCTGTGGAGAGTATGAGAAACTATTGTAAAGCTAAATCCATTATGTCCTGTTATGTAACATCTTTTGCTTTCCCTTTCTCAAATGAGCATTAATGTTTCTTCCTTGTTAGTACGGAGTTGATTTCCCCCTTGCTAATGGAGCTCAGATGACAGAAGTATGAAATACTAATTAAATCCTGAACCTACGACTTTTCGAAAACGCTACAAATTTAGCCGCCTGATAAATAGCTTCTCAGAGAGCTAAGCGAAAGGCACTAATTGTTAAATCTGATGCCGGGTATGTGCGTCTCTCCATTTGTGCTGAATCCGTGCAAAAGGCAGCCTTGATATCTAAGCCTGGTTTTTGATCTCAAGGCTTGGGAGAAAACGTCCCTAATCTGATTTCCTCTTCCACTTTTCCTTGCAGAAGGGTGGGCGAGCGCAGGCGGTGGCGGCGGCGATGGGGGTCGGATTTATGAGGTGTGTGAGATGGCTTGCCGGGTTTCCACGGCTCTGGCAGCTCCACAAAGGCTCACAGCCTGGCCCGGAGATGGCTCCAAGGCTGGATAACACTCAACCGCAGTGATGCTATCTTCACCGTGCAATGCAACACAAAGCTTAACACGCATGCCTCTGGCAGCTTCGCACTAACGGCAGCTTTCCTCATTATCTTCTTCCGTGAATCAGTCTGCCAGCCGAACAGCAACAATGGTGCTCTCGCTGGGCAAAAGCTATGCGGCCGCCGCCTGTTTTAAAGTGCCTCCACTTGATCGTGCTCTTCCTCTCTCTCCTGAGAGGTCAGCGGGAGATCTGGAGGGCCGGAGGAGAGGGGAGGGAGAGCTCTTTTTGCTTTGATGACAGACTCTTGGACTCTTCAGAAGTGGACTGGTGTTGTTTTAGCACACTGAGTCTCTGTGGCCACACTGGGCGAGAGGAAATTCATGCCCGCTTCCCCCCTCACACCCAGAGTGAGAATGCGAGGAGAACGCATGAGCGGTCCTGTCAGACATCATCCACTAGTTGAAATGCGCTGAACTGCATGAACAGGGCTGTACGTGGAATTTATGAATTAGAATTTGAATTGAATTGGCCACACACACCAAGAAATTGAATTGAATCTATAAATCTATTTATGATTCTATATGTCATTCTATCTGTGAGGCCTATTAGCCCTTTAACTTAATGGTTTTAACATTTTCCAGCTTTTAAACAAGGCTTTATCATGTCTACATATAAAGTTTAAACTAGTTTTTAACTTTTTTATAGTTAAATATTACAGTGAAACGTTTAACATTTCCGCTATTTTTTATTCTATGCCTAATAACTTATTTGTTAAAGTGCCCCTATTATGGGTTATTAAAGATTCATGTTTTGGTTTTAGGAGTCCCAAACAACAGGTTGACAAGCATGCAAGGTCAAAAAACACATTCATTGTCTTATAATACGTATTTATTTTTACCCTATTTTCTCAACGACTGCCAAACGATTCGCTCAACAAACGATTTTTCCAAACTCCTCCTTTGCGTGACGCTATTCTGCGGTGATTAGTCTAATTTTATCATGTCTGTACTGAGTGATAGAGCAGCGTTTGTGAGAGCAGTGATGCTTTGTTTACAGTGGCAAAACGCAAATGTTTTCCCAGGTCTGCCCGCGCAAAAAGTCAACATAAAACGGCTTGGGATTGATTTTAAAAACAACTCGTTTCAGTGATTCAGAGTCAACTCTTTTTTTTTGAGAGACAATAACTTTATACACGCTGCTGTTTCAGATTTAAAACTTTGCAGGATGTTTTCATTCACTTAGAGACAGGATTGGAGTCATTCATGAATTGAATTTAGAATGAATGGCACATTCCAATTCACTTCCTGGAATGGAATTGGAACTGCATGCAGCTGACAGGAAATGGAATTGGAATTGAATTGGAATT
>JAUMHI010000063.1:16007473-16021750 GCA_032359435.1 Enteromius unitaeniatus | reverse complement strand
AAAATGCATTGATAAGATATTCATTTGGACAACTTTAAAGGTGATTTGCTCAGTATTTAGATTTTTTTGCACCCTCCAATTCTAGATTTTCAAATACACACATCTTGGCCAAATATTGTCCTATCCCAACAAACCATGTATCAATAGAAAGCTTATTTATTGATTATTATATATGATGTATACATCTCAGTTTTGTAAAATTGTACCTTATGACTGGTTTTGTTGTCCAGGGTCACATATATTAAAATGAATATTTTGTGTGCAATGTAAGTTTTTCCTATTGTCTTTTGGGGGAAATGCGATCTTGATGTGTTTTTGAAATGATTTACCCTAACATGAATACATTTTTAAATAGTAGCGCAATGTATTTATCTGTTTATTTTGGAGTAGGAAAGTGACTTTAACTACATTAATTACTCAGAAACCCACATTGGTGCCAAAAGTGCAACATATCAGACCACGTGTCATATGAATATATTTATGAATTCCAGAGCTTGAACAGTAAGTATGTATATCATCGTATACAGCACCATATATCATGGGTTGACCATAATTATAAACTGGTTTTGTGCCATTTACATACAGAACTGTGTGTAGTGTAAAGAAATTACACTTTTTGGTAATGCTTTGTTGTGCTACTACAGCAGAAAGACTTCTGATAATATTTATCAAAGAGACTTGATCTGGTGCTATGTAGAAACTTTTTTTCTTAGTTTAACAAAAAAAATGACATTTCTTTAATCATGCTGATGTTGCTCCAAGCTCATGACAATGGGAGAAATGTTAAATGTTGTACCTATAATTGTTTGCCATTAATGGACATTCAGCTGGTCAGTGAGTTGAACTTGGGAGCTAGATCAGTATGATTTGTGAATTCGTTGTGATTCGTTTAAAAAAAATTGACACAAGATAAATTGCAAAGTATAGCTACAGTTGGGTGGATGTCAAGATTTTCATTAATAATTATAATAAAGTCACACTTTTACCATTTTATTTGTCGTTTTGAAACTTGACAGCCCCAATCCTCTTTCACTGTAGAAAAGAGTGGCCGGGATATTCTTCAGAAATATAACCCTACAGAAGATAGAAAGTCATGCAGGTTTGATACAACACGAGAGAAAGAGCTAGAGAGAGAGAATTAGAACAGGATTTTCATATTTGGCAGAACTGTCTCTTAAGAGTGAGACAAAACTTAACTCTCTTAACCTGAACTGGAGGAAGAATTAAATGTTCTCATACAAAAGGTTGTTCTTTTCTTCACTGTATTGTCAAAGTCACAGTATTGTAGCGCCAAAATACTCTGTTATTCTGGATTTAGACCTAAACCTAATTGTCATAATTGATGCCTGCTACTGTCGGGCTGCACTAGGAAGAAACATTCTGTAGCACCTCCTGATTTTGCCAAGTACTATGTCTCCCTAGGTCAACATACTTTGTTGACCCCAGGACAACATTGTAATGCAAAAATATAGTTTTGACCATATCTCTACACCTAAACCTACCTTTACTCATGAGTAATGCCTAAAATCTTATTTAATAATAGATGACCGACACTGCTGCACAAGCACCAAACACAGACTGTAAGCCTAAACTTCACAAAAACTGCAAACTGTTTCTTCAAATATTATTGCTTAATCACAATGTTGTCCCAGGGTCAACCCGACATCTTGCACATGGCAAAATCAGGTTAGCGCATTCTGTACTTGTATATTTTTTATCATAATAACATGTTAGCATCTGGTTTGAGATTCAGTTTGCTTTGTAAATGTGAGATTGTAGAGCTCTAGAGTGTAGAAGTGCTCTGCTGCAACAACGCTGCTCCTCCAAAACAGAAAAAAAAACTACAAAGCTGTTCTTTTTGCTCAGAAATGGATTTACTTGGCAGCGAGTGGGACTGCCAGACTGCTGAAATCTCTGCATATCACTTTCTCTTTCTCTCTGCATGCACACAGACAGACAAAACATCAGACTCAAACATCTCTTTATTGATTTGATGCATGACTTATGCAACAGAATTGCTGTTTTGAAGGAGTCTGAAGAGGCTAGCCTACTTTATAAAATCATTTTCAGCAGGAACGGCACACTCTGGCAGCCACCGCGTGATGCATTTGACGTGCTCATTCTTCTCATTATGATCTAACGCTACTCTTTTACTCTTACACAATGGTGTCGTTCAATGCAAATTTAAGCAAGCCGAGAAGAGGGGGACACTTTGCAAAGTGCGTGTTTGCATGCATATGCATACCTGTGCTGCGTGTGTAAGAATATTACAGCGCATTGAAGGCATCTTTAGTGTTCAGCTCCATATACTCTTTCCATATTAATGAATATGAAGGCAAGGCTTTTGGAAGCTTGATGGGGCCTTGGAGTCTCTTACTAAAGCAGAATTTCTAACAGAGCTCTGCACCCATGGGCTTCGTTGCAGGGAAAAATGCAGTCTAACAAAGGTAGACTTCCTAAGCGGAGAGAGAACACATGCGTAGGAGGAAGAAAAATATAAGCACTCAGGATCCTTTAACGCTTATGGAGATAAACAGCATTCGCATCACTGAGCTCACAAATACTTCAGCTGTGTTCACAGTGGTTTACATGCCTGCCGTTTCTAGGATGGACTTGTAATGCTGTTTGTTGCATGTTTTTGGTTTTTTGAAAATACCTGAGTATGGTGACAAGGTCCAGAATGCCAAAAAAATCCATTGCTGCTTTACTTTTATTCTGCGTAAATTGTCAAGGAGTGATTTCTAATGTGTTTGTAATAGAGTGAGATCTCACTCTCATTTAACACTCATCGGACTGACGGATAGCCAGCATATGTGCAAGTCTAGTTATAGCTCGCTGGGCTGTGGAAGAACTTATTTACATGCGTTGAGCGGACCACACTGTTGAAAGGCTAATTATTACTGCACAGCACTTTACTGCATCATATTCAGTAAATGTAGAGCCGTCCGGTCTTATACAACGCATCTTACTAATTCAAACTCCCACACAAGCACACATGTGTACAAAACGGCCCATTGCACAAACATGCATGCCGATGGAGAGAGGCACGCTTGTGCACACATGCATGAAATCTTGCAAATCCCAGCAGACAGTTTGAATAACAACTTTGACGCATGCTAATTAGCAAACGCTATTGTGTGCATGGACATGTGCAGTTTTATTAGAAGCGGTAAATTTCATGCACACATGCATGGGCATAGAACGCATACACTGTGAGCTTTAAAAACAACACACTCTCAGGCATTTCAACAGGGTGGTCTGGCGTATTCAAGGCCAACTCCTCTAGTCCAATAACAATGATTTCTTTAGCGCACAGATTTTCAGACAGCATTTTGAAACAAAATATGTTGCAAATTTTATGTTTAACTCCTTGGAGACTGTGAAAAGCTGTAATCACACACACACACACATATATATGTGTATGTGTGTGTGTGTGTGTGTGTATATATATATATATATATATATATTACAAAATAATTAAGTATAATTATTAATAATAAACTTATAAATAAATAATAACACTTTAATTATTTTATGTATATTCCATACATTTAATGTGTGGTTTGTATGTTTGTATCTAGGAGAATACTAAAGAAATATAAAAAAACCCATAAAAAAAACAAACAAGCAAATGTATTTTCTTAAAAAAAGGTCATAATATTTTCATGATGTTTTCTAACTATATTTGTTTATCTATAAGTATAAAAATATGTAAATGCACACGTTAGTAGTTTTTTATTATACATGCATAAATATACATATACGCACACGCAGGCACACGCATAAACATTTAATCTTCTATATATGCAAAACAAGTGTGCATCATTACATTTGTCGACCTTTAATGACGCACATTCTCCAGTGCAACCCCGGACGACACAGACATTCTTTGCCTTTATCAGTGGCTGAGTTAAAGTGAAAGTCCTTTGACATGTGTGTACTCTATTCTGTAGTGTTCTCCAGCTTAACTACTTGTGCTAATTATCATTCCATTCGAGTTAAAGCCACACCTCTGTTGCATGCAGAATCAGAATCAGAACATCATCAGGCTTTACAACCTCACATCTCACTATAACATTTATTGCTCCAACCCAACGCAACAGAGATATTAAAATTCAGCGCAAACCCCCGACGCAATAAATTATGAATCATCCTCATCTTTTCTCTGGTTATCTTACAGATCCAGGTGAAGTCTAAAGCACAGCTGCCACACCGCTGCTGAAACTGAATGTAAGGATGCAAAAC
Source organism: Enteromius unitaeniatus (assembly GCA_032359435.1). Taxonomy (NCBI): domain Eukaryota; kingdom Metazoa; phylum Chordata; class Actinopteri; order Cypriniformes; family Cyprinidae; genus Enteromius; species Enteromius unitaeniatus. The sequence goes on along the minus strand of JAUMHI010000063.1, from coordinate 16,017,505 downwards.
AAGACTAATTACAAGTGAGTCTCTTATTATTGATGTTTGATGTTTATTATGCAAAGTGATTTAAATGTATGAGAATAAGAGCAGTCCTCCTGGAGATATCGGAGATTATGTGTCTTGATCAAGGACAGAATGATTCACGTTCAAAGCTGCAACCTTTCAGTCACCAGCAGCAACAAAGTCTTAAGCTAAGAAAACCCTTACAATAAAAGGGATTTACCTGGCCACAGATCTTTAACCACTAGGCAACACTACCACTTTTTTACAGATTTCAAGCACATGTAAATCAATATTTTTATAAAAATAAATGCAAGACCCAGAGGTCATACAAAACTTCTGGGCATTTTTTTCAAGAGTATACCAATGAGTTTTGAAGCACTGTTTTCTTGTGTTTTTTTTTTCCTTGTAGTGTTGCCTTGATCTATTCACACAAAACAGACTGAACATTTTATGGATAAAATAAATGCATAAGATTTATAAAAACATTTTACCTAGTGAGATTTGATTCACTTGAAAATTCAAAGACTTTTACACGTTGCATCTTTGTAAACTAAGATGCATCTCTTAGTGACAAGATGCGTTTAGAAGCATGCAAAGTTTTCTCATGTGTACCCCATATACAGTACATGTTGAAAAGGTTTGCGAATAGAACATTTTTATGCCTTAACATACTCGTAAATTAACAATGTTACACCAGCCCTGATTTATGATGCCAACTCTGCACTTTGGCTTATCTACAGCATCATTTCTCTTTTTCATTCGTTCCCATTCCATTTCACCAGTGTTATAAAACAGCAGCAAAGCTTATTTAGTATTCTGTGTGAAACAAAAATGCATTACCTCTGTTAAATATTCCTTTTGTCTGCAATCGTGCATTTTTCCTCTTCTTTGGCGTATTTCAAACTGTTCCTTAACTCCGTTTGTGTGGGTCCGCACGCGGGGAGCGCAGCAGAGAGGCTGACAGTACTGCCCTCACTCATCAGAGAGCGAGTGAGCGAGCAAGAGCTAGAGAGAGAGGGAGAGGGAGAGAGAAATAGTGCCGTTGCTGTAGTAGAAAACACACACGTCTGGCGTTTGGGATGCTGCCTCGCCTCAGGATGCTTCTGTCTCCTAGCAACAACAATCGATCTGAAGAGGATGCATTTTTTATTGGCCAAAGAGAGAAAACTCACCTTTAAACAATTAATACGAGTTGCACGCTCAAACGAATAAAGATCATCTAAGTAGATAATGCATTTGAGAGGTTGGGAGGTATACAGAGAGAAAGAGAGAAAGCAACAAACATTACCTACAGGAGCACATGGTCAGGGTCTCAGGTGCGCTATGATTCTGCCCGTTGTCATAATTGGGTATTAGTTATATTAATGCATACAGTAGATCAACATTATAAATTGCATGTCTGATTTTTCCGTTTATCTATTCAAATGCATGTTTAAATGCAACAAAACATTGATCGGTTATGAGTGGGGGTATCAGCAGCTCTGCCCACCGACAGCAGTGCGCAGTGATGTTAGATACGCAGCCAGATCATTTTCATTCTGCATACAAACACATCTCTGAGAGTATTAATTATGCGCAGAGAGACCATGGTCATTTCAATTTAAGGTAATTGTTTAGATAACCAATTTAACATCTGCAATCTGTCATCTTTATTGTGTGTGGCTACACTCCTGTCTCATTATGCTGACCCTGTTGAGACATCCGGACACTTGTAAACACTTGAGCATGTTGTGCTTGACAGTGGAGGTTGTGCCGTTAGATTTCTGTCCTTCAATACTAATCCATTCTGTCTCAGACGTAATGTCAACGAGGTCTGTCGGGTGTCATTAAAATGCAAGTATTTAAGCCTGTGGTTCCCCTTGAATGGGCTGCAATTGGACGGAGTGAAGGCGCATACATGGTTGTGCTTGTGTGTGTGTGGCGCTCTGCTTTGTCCACACTTTACCGCATGAGAAATACAAAATGTTCACTTGCAGAGGGAAAATGTAATAATTGATTCACTTTTAATTATTTATGCCTTTTTTTCTTAAGTGTGGAGTAGAATTTGGAAATGTAGATATTTCTGTGTTGTAAGAAACCACACACTGGTTGTTTGTCTATGTGTGTGTGAGATAAACTGCCCACTTAGGAAGCAACACTGATTGACAATCAATTTCACGTGCTGTTGTACAAATGGAACAGACATCAGGTGGAAATTATAGGCAATTAGCAAGACACCCCCATTAAGGAGTGGTTCTGTAGGTGGTGACCAGAGACTACTTCTCAGTTCCTGTGCTTTCTGGCTGATGTTTTGGTCACTTTTGATTGCTGGCGGTGCTTTCACTCCAGTGGTAGCATGAGACGAAGTCTACAACCCACACAAGTGGCTCAGGTAGTGCAGCTCATCCAGGATTGCACATCAATGCGAACTTTGGCAGGAAGGTTTGCTGTGTCTGTCAGCGTAGTGTCCAGAGAATGGAGACACAACCAGGAGACAGGTCAGTACATCGGGAGACATGGAGGAGGCCGTAGGAGGGCAACAACCCAGCAGCAGGACCGCTACCTCCACCTTTGTGCAAGGAGGAACAGGATGAGCACTGCCAGGCCACAAATGTGCATGTGTCTGCTGAAACGGTCAGAAACAGACTCCATGAGGGTGGTATAAGGGCCTGACGTCCACAGGTGGGGGTTGTGCTTTCAGCCCAATACCGTACAGGACGTTTGGCAGAGAACACCAAGATTGGCAAATTTCCCACTGGTGCCCTGTGCTCTTCACAGATAAAAGCAGGTTCACACTGAGCACATGTGACAGACGTGACTGAGTCTGAAGACGCTGTGGAGAGCGTTCTTCTTCTGCAACATCCTCCAGCATGACCAGTTTGGCAGTGGGTTAATAAGGGTGTGGGGTGGCATTTCTACAGTGGGCCACACAGCCCTCCATGGGCTCGCCAGAGGTAGCCTGACTGCCATTAGGTACCGAGATGAGATCCTCAGACCCCTTGTGAGACCATATGCCGGTGCGGTTGGCCTTGGGTTCCTCCTAATGCAAGACAATGCTAGACCTCATGTGGCTGGAGTGTGTCAGCAGTTCCTGCAAGATGGAATCCTGCAAGGAATTGATGCTAAGGACTGGCCGCCCATTCCCCAGACCTGAATTCAATTGAGCACATCTGGGACATCTTGTCTCGCTCCATCCACCAACGTCACGTTACACCACAGACTGTCCAAGAGATGACCATCCACCACCTCATCACGAGCATGCCCAGGCGTTGTAGATAGGGTCATACAGGCATGTGGAGGCCACACACACTACTGAGCCTCATTTTGACTTGTTTTAATGACATTAGACCAAAGATCAGCCTGTAGGGTGTATTTCCACTTCAATTTTGAAAGACCTCCTCTCCAAATTCAGACCTCCTTGGGTTAGTACATTTGATTTCCATTCATAATTTTTGTGTAAAGAGACCCTGCTGATCCTGGAGGAGAAAGGGACCAGGACAAGGCAACCATTATTTACGTCTTTATATGCATTAATACATTTTTATATTTTACATTTAGAGTTAATATTATGCACTTTTACAATATAAAAAAGAGGTAAGGAGGCGGAGTCCAATCTTGAAACAATATTAATGCCATTTTAATAGTGACCTCCAATAGTGAGTAATGCATATCGAAGAGAAAGGAAATAGGCAGCATTTATTAATACCACACCGGGTCTGCCGCAAAACAAAATTAGACTTGAGAGGAATTATTTGAGCAAGGACCCTCCGGGGTGTGCTGTTAGACCCCCTCCATTTCCCTCTCTCTCTCCTTCTCTATCCTTCTTCCTCACTATCTCTCTCGCTCATTCTCTGGTTCTGTCCTCTAAAAGTGACAGATAATCTAACGGGCCGTTTACAGCTACATATGAGATTTACAAATGTGCCAGTGTTATTGCATGGGGATGCATGTTGTTGGGAATGAGTAGTGACTTCCAGATGGAAGACTTTTATGAGTCACCTACCGATGTGAATTATGTAACCTCTCTGTCATTGCTTAATATCTCTATTGAGGCATGTAATCGCCAATTTGGTAAGTCATTGCTGGGTGTTCTGAGGTGGATTATGTTGTGTTTATACAACTGAATATGAGTGGATACAAGCATAATGATCTATAAATAGGTTTTCAGATATATATAATATTGCCTGAAATATATATATATATATATATATATATATATATATATACATAAGGCTCCAAATAATATTTCAAAGTGGATTTTATTGGGTTTTAAAATCATTATTTTCTTTAAATATACCCTATCCTATCCTAATAATAATTTTAAAAATGTATTGTATAATAAAAAATAAAAAGTATAAGCTACCTATTAAATTATATATATATATATGTATTTTATATAATGTTGACACTAGCTGAATGTGTATATATATATATATATATATATATATATATATGCATATATATAAATATAAAATACATTTATTTTTCCCCCTCCCACGTGTTGTACAGATCTAAATTTTTACTGAATTGGATTAAAATGCAATTCTACATTTTATTTATTTATTTATTTTACACAAATGATTGGAATCTGAAATAGCAATTTTAGTTCAATGCGTAATTGGTATCTGAAGGAACATCTCAACTATGTGCAATAATTAGTGCCTGGATTCCCCTTGACCTCTCTTCGATTCATCTGAATAAGAGTGAGTGCTATGATCAGCCTGTCAATCAAAGCTGTTTTCCAGTGTAGTTTCTCAGAGCCCTGCTGCTGGTACCACAGCTTTGATGGATGCCTCTAAAGCAACAGTCTCCTTTCCACACTGGGCCTCTGAAGAATAGAGGCTTTGTACGTTTGCATGCATGTATGCTGGACAGAACTGCTTTGTTTGGTCAAATGTCTCTCTCTTTCTCTCTCTCTTTCTGTCTCTCACACACACATGCAAAAAAAATGTACACACAAACACCCATACACAGTAAAGCCAGATCTTTTGTGCCTGGTGCCTCTCCATATTGTCCAGCTGAGTTGTTGGTAAAAGAGAGGAGGGGAGAGGAAGTAAAAAGTAATGTGTGGGATTAGAAACTGAGGGAAGAAGGAAATAAAAAGGAAAGTTTGAAAGAAAAATGGTAATTTTGGTAAGAAAGGGCATGGACAGATGGAATGGAAGAGAACTACAGATAAAGGAAGGAAGAAATAGGGAGAAAGAAAAATGAAAAAATGAAAAAACATCAAATTTTGGTATGAAAAAAGAAGAGGAAGGATAAGATGTAAAGTAAGGAAGATACAACGTAAACAAACAAATGATGGAAGGTACAAATAAACAAGTTGAGGAAGGAGGAAAGAAGCAACCAAGGGAAGGAAGGAAAGAATTAAGAAACAAACCAAGGAGGAAAATAAATGAACAAGCAAACGAAGGAAAGCAGGAATGAAAAAGCAGGAAAAAGGAAAGAATAAAAAATCTAAAGAAGAGGAAGGAAGGAACAAACAAAGGAAGGAATGAAAAAGGAAGAGTACGTAAAGATACGTAAAAAGCAAAATGGATGAAGAAACAAATGGAGCAAGTAGTTGAAAATGGGAAAAGGAAGGATAGAAAGTTGGAATGAATGTCAAACCAAAAGGTAGAAAGCAAAAAGGGAGTAGAAAAAAAGGAAAGACTGATATAAATGGAAAGATAGATCGCGAAAAGGAAAGAAGCAAAAAGAACGCCAAAGTAAAAGGGGAAAGAATAAAGGAAGGGAATGACAAGTTAATAAATTATTGAGAAGGAAAGGTAGGAAGAAGTAAAATAAAAAAAGAAATGAGTAAACTAAAGGAAAGGAAATGAGAAGCCCACCCTCTCACACGTCCCCTCACAGACGTTTTCATGTGCAGAATTAGTCAGTGTGAGAAAGTGAGATATAGAGAGAGCAAGACAGTGAAAGAGAGAGTTTAACACTTCCCCCACATAGGGTGAGTCCATCTGTTCCCCCTCTGTAGACATCCATGGCCTTAATGTTCAGCGCGGTCCACGTATTAATACGATTATCAATGGCTCATTTATCAACTGCACAATGGCAGCCATGCTCCACTGATTGATTTCTGTTCAGTGTGTGCACACACACACAGTCACTGAGGCCTTCCTGTGCTTCAGATCCACCATAACTAACCTATCAGACCCATAAAAACAACCTAAAAGCTTTTGAACCTTTTGATGAAAGACTAAGTAACATGATGCCACCGACTGAAGAGACGAGATCAAGAGTCACCTTGACTTGACAAGATCTGTGAAGTACTGTTTCTGGGAATTCAGTACAAATTGTGACTTGCCTATAAGGTTGACTCAACTAATGTGTCTCTTCATAGTCACAAAGGACCATCCTAACATTGTTAACTGAGTGAAGAAGATCATTACATAAGCATTGAACATACACCTGTTGTGGGCTGTGTTTGGCTGTCTAAAGCCAGGGAGTGTGAAGGGGAGACGCCATGTGTCTGTTCATTTGGGGACTTTTTATGGCAATGACTCCGGGGTTGGACGATAATTAGTTTTGGTAACGGAGGTACGGACACCAGATTCAGGCTGTAAAACTCTCAAAGTATGTCAGTGATCTTAAAGAACAGTCTAGGATTTAAGCTTGTTTCGTGTGTGTTATGTTAACTTTTTTATTTTACTGTTACATTACGTTTAGACAGATAGGTAAGTAAATAGGTAGATGGATAGATGATGGATGAACAGTTAGACAGACGTGTATATATAGAGAGAGAGAGAGAGATAAATAGATCCTTCTTTCTCAGTTAGAGTTTATAAGGGTTGCCAGATTGAGAACACACGACAGGAACAAATGAATTGTACAATGGAAGATGACAAGCCTTACACTGTAATTCGATGAGATGATTTATCTGTGTTTTAATAAGCCTCTGCTTATAATTCTTTTTGGATGAATGCCAAGGCTTTTAAAATCTGCAATTCCAATAACTGGTAACTCAGGGGGTTGAAATGCTATTGATAGTCACACCCTTATAGGAACGCCCCCCTGGTGGGCAAAACGAAGTTTTGCTACACTGACCGCCAGTAGTGATGTAGTAAAATGCAGATAATAAAAGATGAAATTCAGAAAATAACTTAGTGATGATGCATATTTTGTACAGGTAAGCAGATGAAGCCAGAATGTAAATGCAATGTACAAAGTTTCATGTTAAGCAATTTCCTATAGAAAACCGTCATAAGGAAAACACTGAACCATGGATTGCGGCCTCATCTGCTTTTCTATACCCTAGTTTCCATCCAGTTTTGTTTTGTTATCGGCAAAGAGAATTTATGTAAAAATGAAATTTGCCTTTTTACATCCTGTTTCTATTCAACTGGCCTTTTACAGATAAAATGCTGTGTGTGAAGTTTTTGTGTAAAGCGGCCCTTCTATAGGATTCTATACATAATTTCACCTGTGGCACAAATCACGTGCAAATAGTTAATTCTAGATAAATAGTTAAATTATTAAGGCCTACATAAACATAATATATCTTTGTTATAGACTATTTAGATACTTCAGCATCAAGCAATAGCCTATTTATTTATGTTATTGTTTTTTGTTTTTTTTTGAAATAGGAATATTAATTTTGCTTATTTTATTTCTCCTGATCGACAACCGATCGTTCGTTTAGGCATTATTAAACGACAGGTTTATGCTAAATTACAATTAAATTCAATTTGAATTGATACTGTAATAATAGTTTTCAGGGATTAATTTTATAAGTTCAAAAAGCAGCATAAACGTCAGAACATGAGGATTCACGGTCACATCACGTGCAGAGCTTGTGCGAACAGAGAAAATAAGCTAAAGAAGAAAAAATGCCCAAATGTCAAATTTTTTGTAGATAAAAAATAAATTAGCAAAACGAAAAAAAAAAAAATGCAACAAGTAGCACCCCTACAGTATATGCAGAATTTCAGTTAATTTTTGTGATGCACTCTTGAAAGCAGCCCAATTATTTACAAAAGCACAACTGTTTTTATTATAAATGTACACAAATAAAATAAATATTTAGGATAGTTTCGAACAAAGTCTTCTTCTTGAACGAGTATTTTATGCTGTTTCCACTTTTATAATGGGAAAAAATATTACTACTAATTTAACAACTAGAGTATCCTGAACAAAATTAGGCCTAATAAATTTTAACTTTCAAAGTATTAAAGAGAAACATCAAATTAAGATGTTTGAGTGGTAACTCCATTACCATATTTAAAATTTTAGATGCAATAATATCATGATTTAATTTAATTGAATTCTATCGATATTTATAATTTCCATCAGCTATATCGATAAATAATTTGAAGCACTAAATATTTTTTCGCAAAAACTCCTTGGATTTCAATTGAGTTTGATATTTAAATATTATGGTTTTAAATATACTAAGGCATACTGTATATTAACATTTCATCACACTGTTTGACTGAAATATTGCTGCTGGAGCTTAATATGGATTGCAAATGGCCAAAACGTTTGTTCACATGCCTTTTGTTTTATTGTTTTGAGAGGTGATCTAAATATTTGTGGCTGTGAAACAGATGAAAAATTGACAACCTTGTGCTGCATTTCTTTGATGTTTTGCCCTCCAGGTCTTCAAATCGGTCAGGTGAATGAAAATGATGAATTGGGTAAACTGACAGTGGGTGGAATGACACAGACCAAAACAAAAACAGACATTCCGACACGGAACACACATTTCAAACATATTATGTTTTTTTTTTTTTGCTTTATTACAGTCAAAAAATGACATAAAGCAGTAAAACATTTTTTTTTATAAAGCAAACAGAGCAGCATCCCTCATGTGTCTCTGGTTGGCCGTACAGCTGCGTTTTAATAAAAGAAGAACCAAAACCAGGGTCCCAAAATCCTTCAAAGTTGGATTAGGATTATTTAAAGAATGTTGTTCCCTTTTTAATGAAGGTGATTCCAGTGTTTCTCAAAATGGGGAAGTGGAGTGTGAAGGGCCTCATTTAAACAGAACCACCAGACACGCTTCAGTGAGTGTTAATATGGTCTTTCATGCCACAGCATCTCTGTCTTTCTCTCTCCGCAGAAAGCTAAGAAGATGTCAGCTTAACTCTGCTGTCTGAAACTCTCAGAAGTACTCTGGCAGAAATGCATAGAATGCTTTCATATAATGTTATTTAAAACAACATACCACAAGGTGAAGTGTGTAATTGCATTGATGTTAAAGTACTTTCTGCTCTCACAGGTTAATGTAAAGGGACACCTACTGTATATGAAAACCATTTGTAGCTTGACAGGGACGTGGAATGATGGGAAGATTTATTTTTTATATTGTTGTGTGCAGCTATATGCAATCTTTCCTTTGTAGAACATAAAAGAAGGAATTCTGAAGAATGTTTATGGAAGTTTTTCTTGTATAATGAGGGTAGATTTTAGGCTGTCAAGCAGCAAAGATCAAAAGATAGAAGCATAAAAAGATCATAAAAGTGGTCCATGACATTTGCTTACTATATTCAAAGTCTTCTGAAGTCATTCAACAGCTTTGTCTGAGCAAAAGGCTGAAATGTTCATTATTATTGATATAAATGAATATATATAAAATAAATAAATATCATATATATACAGTGAGGTCAATAAGTATTTGATCACCCTGTGATTTTGCAAGTTCTCTTACTTAGAAATCATGGAGGGGTCTACAATTTTCAGCATAGGTGCATTTCCACTGTGAGAGACAGAATGTAAAAAGAAAAATCCATAAATCACATTGTATGATTTTTTTAAACAATTTATTTGGGAATTATTGTGTCAAATAAGTATTAAGTCAAAAAATAATAATATTTGGTACAGAAGCCTTTGTTAACAGTTACAGAAGTCAAACAGTTCCTGTAGTTCTCCACCAGGATTGCACACAGATTTTGGTCCACTCCTCCATACAGATCTTCTCTAGATCTGTCAGGTTTTGGGGCTGTCGCTGAGCAACATGGAGTTTCAGCTCCCTCCAAAGAACCTTGATATGCTTCTTATGGAGCCACTCCTTGGTTTTCCTGGCTGTGTGCTTTGGGTCATTGTCATGTTGGAAGACCC
>JAUMHI010000063.1:15974897-15991980 GCA_032359435.1 Enteromius unitaeniatus | reverse complement strand
AACAACATGTGCTGATGTAGAGGCTGCTTGACAAATTTAGTAAAGTATTTCTGACCCTGAGACTCAACTATTTTCTGTGGTCCTTGAAGAGTCTGTAGACACTCTGTGCTTGCCGTAGCAGTTGTAGAGCACTTCAGAAACCCTCCACCTTCCCCATATCCACCTTTCTAGATCTGATATGGGCTAATTTCTTATGTTATGTATAGGGGTTATTTCATACGTTTTTCCTGTTTGCTCATAGCAGCATGTTTATTGCAGTAACAGCGTTGTAATAGACCTATTCTACCAAGACCCAAACACATTAACATTATTATGTATGCTACCATGTTAAACTCTCTGAAAATGGTCACAACAGAATATTACCTAGCTTAATACTTATGCACTTTCTCAGAAGAGCATTCTCAACATCTTTATGGCTCTATTTTCCCCCACACTTTTCTGGCCCAATTTCAAATGTGTTTTTTTCTAACATTCATTCATTCATTCACCCCAAATCCTAAACGTAAACCTAAAATCTGATAGATTGATTTATTGATAGGAATGTTAAACCATAACAGTGAGGATGCTGATCCAGGAACATGTCCATCTTTGTAAAACCACATGGATGCGATTTTCTGTTTTGTTCCCTGAATGAGTCAAATTCAGCACAGCATCCAAGTTTCGACAGTCAGCCCGTGAAAAGACTTGACTCACGGTAGATGTACGCTCCCTGATTCACAAGTCATTTCGACTCTGAAATGAGTTGGAGTCTGAAAATACAGTTCTGCGCAGCCTTGAGTGAAATCAGTCATGCGTTTACACAAATAAAAAGGAGAATAAGGGATAGAGGGAGGTGTGTGTATGCGTGTATGTGGGTGTGTAACTAATCAATACACCGTGGGGGCTATCTCCAGGCTTGAGTGCATAAAACAACAAATCTCTTCTTGGCCCTACACACTTGAAGTCTCTATCTATTCATGTGCCCATGGAGGGTGCCTTGAAGCTTACTGAGACTCTGATAAGCAGACATGTGTGTGTTTGTGTAATCGCCCACAGGAGAGCCGGTCTAACAGCTCTTAAAGTCCGCAGTGGGCGAGAGTGAATAGTATGAAAATAAAGCATGAATGTGAACACTGACTCGCTGCATGTCACTTTCACGCGCACCGTCACCTTTTAGAGTCAGCTCTCTGTCTTTTATCTTACTGTAAGCTGCTTTCTAGCCTATTTATGCTATCTAGTACAGTGCGTATCTTACTTTCACTCTCTTTTTCTCGGTCGATTCATGTTTTACTGTTTTTAATTACATTTAGTGTGCTTTATTAGTGTGGCATAAACTGCATATTGCCAAAGCATTTTGCAGCACAGATTAAGTACAATAATGACTGTGGATACGGAGTAATCTTAATTACAGTAATTTTGTTTTGTGAGTTTAAAAGAAAAGAAATAAAAGAATAGTTTAGCTAAAAATGAAACTGTTCTCACCCTTCACCCTTGGTCATCCAAGATGTAAATACGTTTTTTTCTTCATCCAAAAAAATTAAGAAATTCAACATGGCATCACTTTCTCAATTGTAGATCCTCTGCTGTGAACGAGTGCCGTCAAAAAGTCCAAACAGCTGACAAAAACATCTAAATAATCAATCAATAATCCAGTCCATCAATACATTATAAAGGTAGTGTGTTTGTAAGAAACAAGTCTATAATTAAAATGTTTTAACCTCAAAGTGGCACTTGGTGGTAAGGCTGCTCGATTATGGAAAAAAATCATAATCACGATTATTTTGGTCATGATTGAAATCACGATTATTTTACACGATAACTCATTGGCTTTGGAAATATGTTGCATTTATTGAACAGAACAGTGAATTCTCCTTAAAACAGATTAAGACAGATAAAACAGATAAAGGCAAACAAGATCAATAATGTAGTGCACTTCCACAATCTTTTGAAAACAAGTAATAAATAAAATATAAATATGAAATAGAATAATACATAAATTAGTCCAAAATAAATTTGCTCATGTATGTGCCTTAAACTGAAAACTTCAAAACAACATTTTACAACATTCTACATTTTAAACATAATTAACAATAAAATTCCGGTCAGTGTCCAGAGTATTTATCATTTCCCTGAATCCTTCGTTCTCAACCGTGCTAATAGGGCCCATGTCTTTGGCTAAAAAGTATGCAATGGCATCTGTTATTTTTTTGTGCCTTTCTGAGCTGGATGGATAGTTGCACTGAAGAGCGTGTCTTTAATGGATGACTGTGTTGCGGAGGTTGTTCGTCGTTCTAAGTTTTAAATGGTTAAAAAGATTTGATGGTGTTACCAACCGGTGCCGACACAACTGCGTAGCAAATCTCGTACCTAAATATGTTTTTGATCCATGTCTGCTTCTTCGAATCCAAACTGTTCCCAAACAACAGAATTGCTTCTACCTCTTTTGTTGACCAAAGACTCCTGTGGCTGCTATTTCCTGCCAGAACGCAGGTCAAAAAAAAAACTGTAAAAAAGTAAATAATCGTTTTTTTCGATTATACCATTTTTGTGATTGTTGAGACCTGAAATCGAAATTCGATTAATTGCACAGCCCTACTTGGTGGAGTGCTAGTCCTCTATTCATAATTCATAATATGTTTAAAAATGCACTAATTTACTATAGGATCCATTTATGAGCATCCATATCTTGGATTGTTTGAGGGTGAGTACATTTTTAGCAAATTTTCCTTTTTGGGTGAACTATTTCTTTACGATCTACTGCATTTGTGGCACAATATCTATAACACATCTTTTTTATTTCAAAAAGGCACAATGGATGTAGGGGCTCTTAATATATCAAAATGCACTCTCTTTTTGAAAAGTATAGCAAGATCTAAACATGAAGTTTTTGCACAAGACTAATATGATAAACTGTCTGTGAAAAGGTATGTAATACGACAATTTCAATGTAAGGACCAATATGCTAAACATGGTAATTTTCATACAATATGTGCAAAGACCAGAAAGAGACATGATGCAATTACCGCAAGCCACTGTTAGCTTGAAGCAAACTACACTCATAGAAATGACATGGGTAACGCATAACCAGAAGTTCATCCACCTAGAAAAATATTTCTACCTTTAAAAGGGGGATTTACACAACTTTACAGTTCGAATAATAAGCTGGTTTAGCTGAATAATTCATAGAAGTTCTTAACAAAAAAACTCACTTTTAAGCTCTTCAGAACACTTGAGTGCCACTGCAGCCATATTTGCTATTTTATATTTATTTCGAAATTGTATTTATTTATTTTCTGTGGTAATCTGCATTGTGCCACTACCCACCCTCTATTGCTTGAAACCCCATTTTTGTCTATATGTTTCAGGTTCTTATTTACTGAGAATCTTTGTTGCTCAACCTTCGCTTTGTTGATGTTTTGTATGGTAAAAAGCAGCTTGGACATTCTGATTTAAATAACTTGTTTTATTTCAGAAGATAAGAGGGTGAGTAAATGATGACAGAATTCTTATTTTTGCATGAAATATCCCTTGGACCAAAACATGAAAAATAAGCCTGAATGTGCCAATAACAGTTATAACCACCGTAAGTTTATCTCTCTGTTGCTCATGCAGTCCTGGCTACAGAACATGTCTAAATATTTGTTTATTCTTCCTCTGCTATTCTCACTGTGTGAAAGCGGTGTGGGAGTGACTGATAGCAGATGAGTGAGTCAGGAGAGAAACTCATACCCTGATTTTCATTCTCTCGCCTCGCTGTGTGTGTTTTTGTCTTACGTGTGCGTACGAGAGAAAGTGCTGGATTGTGTAAGATTGGGTGGATTGCTATTCGTGCTTCTTATTTTGAGGAACAGCACTCATACACACACATATAAACACACACATGCACTCTAGTGTATTTGATCTCCAGGGATTATCTTCACACATCACTTGACATATAAAAACCAAAGAGGGACATGGGTGAACCTGCTGAACTTGTGTGTGTGTGTGTGTGTGTGTGTGTGTGTGTAGGTACATTTGTAATATCCCAAGGGAAAAGGCTAAGGTAGTGATTTAAGGGGCCAGTGTTTTTGAATTTTGCACCTTTGTACTTTCATGCACACATATATGCCTGAAGAAATGCTGCCTAGCTGTCTCTAACACATTGTGCCTATGTCACATCTAGTGTAAGTAATTGCTCAAAATGTCAAATGCACAAGTACACCAAGACCCACATAGGAAGCTATGCTAAAAAACAGGTATAGCTGAATTAATACAATAGCGCTACTCACTGTTTGCTATTGCTTGATGTTAGCATGTTGCTAGCTAACATCTAATGAAATTTGTGTGAAACACGATAGATAGGGTGTCAGCTGATCAGTGAGTCAGCCATTTTAAGGTTTTCTTAATCGCAAAATCCTTCCAGTGCACTGAAAAAATCCCACAATGCCCCGCAAAACTGGGGAGCATCAAAGCTCACTTACCAGAAATAACATCACATTTGTGTCAAAATCAATTCCTTCAATTGTTAACATGAACAAAAAAGTACGTTTTACATGAAAATGCTATGGCTAGTAATGCTTGTAATTCAAAATGTATACTGTTTCCTTGTAATTACATGCACATTTTACTTGATTTATTTTTAAATAAATTAAATAAATTAATTACATCATTTATAAGTAAATCTTATATTATGTTTTTTCAGTGTAGTGTATATTTCTTATAAATACTATAAGTACTTAAGTTTTGTAGTAAACACTATAAATTTATGTAAAATAGCGTTTATTTGAGTTTATTTTATAAACAAACCGGCATGACCATAGCAACCCATAGAAAATACAAGTCAGAACTTTATGTAAAAAGATCGAAAATTATATACTACGAATATAATAGGCTAATAATAATGTTGTTGATGTTGATGATGATGCTTATAATTGTTACGAAGACGATGCGTTAATGGACATTTCATATTAAATATTAAAAAATGTAATATTTATTTATGATAAACTTAATATAAATGGTGTTTAGCCTACATTGCATGCAATATGACAATTGATATTATAAAACAATAAATTATTTAATTTATATAGTGCTTTTCACAAAACATAAAAAATATAAAATATTTTTTATGATACAATCATTCTTATAATAATTAATATTCAAAAATATTAATTCAAAATAGAATAATACTGAATCCATCTTTGATGCTAAACACCATTTATATAAAGTATCATAAATAAATATTACATTAATATTAAATGTCCATTAACGCATCGTCTTCGTAATAATTATCAGCATCATCAACAACAACATAATTATTATTATGATTACATTCACATAATTTAAAACACAGTTTAAAGCTTTGAATTAAATATATTTCATTATATTTCTGCGAATTAATAATAGAGTCTAATGGCTAGTGCGGCCGTTGGATCATCTTTTTCGTTGAGTAATGAATCATTCACACATTTTTATTTGCAAATGATAACACAACATGCTTATTTATCATCAGGCACGGGCATAAACAGTCTACAATCATTAAATATACTATCAAAAACTATACAAAACGTTAATTAGGTATACACCTATACTCCGGAAATAGATATAAAAATATAACCCTAACAAGTTAATATAATAGAAGATTATACAAATAGTATAGAATATGAAAATAGTTAATTAAATGTATAATGTAATAAAAATGTTTTAAACATCTCTGATAATCCCGGGTTGCTATGGTCACGCAGGTTTGTTTATGCAATAAACTCGTGGCCACAACTTCTTATGTTGAGAGAAAGACTTATTTTTCTCTTGGCCATGAGAAATGGATGTCATCTTCACGACAAAAACGATCTCGTGGTGACGACATAATATCACGTTTCCACGAGTTAATAAGTCGTGGCCAAGACAAAACTAAGTGTACCGAAGATGTCACCGTACAAATGCACTGATATACTAATGTTTGCTGGAATTAAATGAAAATGTATCTTCTTTTCACATCTGCCCTGACAAATAAAATAGCTTATCAGGACAAAACAAAACGAACGGCAGAACTTGATTTCGCCAACCTGCAATCGATTAGATTCTTGTTGCAAATCCCATGGATTGCTAATGTTTGTACAGTATATTAAAGATAATGAGGGCATGTGAATAATTTTAAAAAATGATAATGCATTAATAATTTACAATAAACACATGCATCACAAAATCTGAATTGTCACTGTTGAACTTTTGGAACACATTGCACTGAGAATACCCATAATGCTTTAAGATGCTTTCTGTGTAGTTACTTACAAAAGTTACAACAGTTACAAAGTTTTCTTTGCAATTAATACAAGTATTAACAAATCAATGGCTTTAATTAAAGAATTAAATTCCCACTGAGCACTTCAATAGCAGCCAATCGAACTTGTTGTCACAAGTACATTGTGTACAAGCAATGGAGATTGGAATGAAAGAATGAGGCACAATTCCCTGACCCAAGCGTTACTAAGTAAATGATCACTGCTTTGAGAAGAGCTTGAGTGTTCCTAGAATCCGGCTTTCATTAAACCATGAGCAAAATTACAGCTAAAGTAATTGTCAGAGAAGCGGCCGGCAGTCTTTAAGGTCATTGTGAATAAATGAATTTCCTGTTACTGTTATAGGAACTTGTCAAATGGATGAGGGCTTGTTCTAGCAAGTTTGATCAGGCTTCCTGTTGTCATCCCTCTTTACTGTCTTCTGCCTGATATTGTTGGATTTCGATGCTTGTTCTGAAGCCTACTGTGAGACAAACAGCTTTGGTGAAACCCATTTTTACTTTGCTTTTGACAAAGTATTTCTGTATAACTTCAGCAGATTATGCAAGTATTTTTGCATAACTTTTGTGTAGTTTATGATAGTGGTCTGCTGTTCAACCCTTGCTGGCTCCAGGTCATACTCTCATGTGTAACTTTGCATTGGGTTTGAGTTTTTTGTGCTGTTCGCGTCATAGTCATAGTGAATGTGGCGCTATCAGTGTGATGAGCAGTTTCATTATCATGTTCTCTTGTTCTGACATCATAATGACAGCAATGGGTGCAGATAATGGCACTTTTCTCCTCATATCTGCTTTATTAACTATTTAAACTCAACTAATCATTAATCTGTCTAGCTGCTTATTAAGTCAAATATTTATTAGGCCCAATGAGGAAATCCATATTTCAGATAAGACTTCTTCTCATCTTTTCTGCTGTGTGTTAAATATTCATGCTATTACACATGACAAGCTGACTTGTGAGGTGAAATCAGTGATAGCCTTTCTCGGAAGACTTTCCTTCAACTTTTGAAGAATCTCCCTGTACTACTAGATCTCTGGTGTGCTGTTACTTACTTTTATTTTCTTCGCTATCTCCGTGGCTGAAATGCGTGGCTAAGAATGCTCACCAGTGCATTTATTTAATATAAACAAACACAGTAAAAATCAGTAATACCGCAACACATTATTATGTTTTAACACATTTTAAAATGTAATGCATTCCTGGCTTGGTAAAGCTGAATTTTCAGCATCATTACACAAGTCAGAAATAATATTTAGAAATGCTAATTTGGGGTAATCCGCATCTAGCATTGGTTGTGCAAACATAGATAGCCCCGCCCCCAAGGTCATGTCATTGGATGAGTTAAAAGGTTAGTTCACCCCAAAATGAAAATGCTGTCATTTATTACTCACCCTCTTGTCATTTCAAACCCAGAAGACCTTCGTTCATCTTCGGAACACAAGTGAGGATATCTTTGATGATATCAGAGAGACATCAGGCGCTCCAGAGGCAGTGACACAACTGAAATGATCCAAGATCATAAATTGGAAAAACACCAGTAAAACAGTTGGATCAACTTCACTTTCGTGACGCTAGAAGAAAACTTTTTTTTGAGCAAAGAAAAAAAACTCCCATAATTTAGCTGTCATGTTCCGTGTCTGTCTCTGTCTGTGTTTGAGTTCTATGTTGGTCTGTTCCGCGTTTTGGTCTAGTCTTGTCCATATATTGTCTTTCCTGTCTTGATTAGTTATTTGTTTCACCTGTGAACCCTTAGCTGTCTCCACCCCCGTCGTTTAGTTCAGTGTATTTAAAGCCATGTCTTTCAGTGTGTCCTTGTGTTATGTTGAAGTTACATGTCGTGTTTTTGCTTGTATGTTCGCTGCCTCGTCAGCCTTTGTTTTCTGTGTTTCGTGTTAAAATAAATGTTAAAATCAAAGCTCCGTGTCCTTCGCTCCTTGCCAGCTGAGAAGCGTGCACACTACAGCGGACCGCCCCGTGACATTAGCATTCTTCTCCCCTGATTTACGTCTTCTGCTATTTTAGAGAGTATCACAACGCAATGCATACACACATTTTAATGTATTTGATGTAATCAGCCTTGTTTACATCTGGGTGAAAGCACACACACGTGCGTAATCTGCGGCTGTTTGTGCCTAGAGGAAAGCGTACCCTGATACTGGTGGAAGACAGGGGAGTCAGAGAAGAAGATGGTTGAGTATATGTTGTGCAAAAAATTATCCTCCTAGACTTACAAAACTGAAGTAGAGCCACTGATATCACAATGAGTGTTTTACAGATGTTTTTACTATGTTTCTGGATCTGGGATCACTTCTCATGGGGTCTCATGGGTTTGAAACGACATGAGGGCGAAGGAATTTCATTTTTGGGTGAACTAACCCTTTTATGCTGCTAATAGCAAATAGCCAAAAAAAAAACAATTCTTAAATTTTGATCAAGTGGCTTAAATTATGCACTGTAAATCAAAAGGTTGAGATCAGTGTGATGTGTATTTATTTTAATAGTTTTATTCAGCAAGGATGCATATGTAAAGTTCCAAATTATTTTTCATGATTAAAAATTTCTTATTATTAGTGTTGAAAACAGTTATGCTGCTGTATATTCTTGCAAAATCCAACAAGATGTAGCACAAATGTTATATTTTTGAGGATAATTATATTGTAATATATATATATATATATATATATATGTATGACGAAGTTTTAAAAAATTGCTGTTTGAACATTAATGGCATCACCTTGCAGGTATTTGTTTGCTTATCCAATGGTAGATGGGGAAACCAGTTTGAAAACAGTCATTATTTTTGCATATTTTTATATATATATATATATATATCAAAGTTTATTATTTAATGTTTGATATTCTTTGAGATGGCACCAAATTTATTTTTCAAACTGAAAATGGCACACCTTTCATAGAATGACCCTACTTACCTCCAAAGCATGAGAAGAAGCTCAGTCTGCATGCAGAAAATATTCCCACGTTCAGTCAAAAATAAACAAATCGTTTGTGAATAATGCACTGCACTAATGCAAAGAGGAAATATTCAGTCTGTGTAGTCTGTTGAATAATTGCACACTGACTGAAACCTTGACATGTCAAAGCTTTGCACTTAAAATTGCATTCCGTTGAGATACTGGTGAAATGAAATGGAGACAGACAAACAGAAGGGAATAGAGAATTGTGGGTAATTAAAGTTTTGGAGAGGCTTTATCGCTGGCCTGAAGTAGAGGCCACACAATGCAGTGTTCCACAGAGCACTGGAGCATGGGAACTGCCTCGGTCTCTATAGTTCCTCAGAGGAGACCACTTCTCCAGCCTGGTATCCTCAAACCAACACAATACCCACAGCTTCTCACGGGCTCCGTCCCCTCCAGCCATTCCCAAATCCTACTACACAACCGGCACAAACAGCCGCGAATACCAATGCCCAGATTAGACGGATTCATTCACCGTACTCTCCATGCACACATTTGAAGAGCCCTGGGAGAAACTCTCACAAATGTATGAATGTGTGTCACACAGTGAGAAAACTTTCCTCTGTAGCGTGTGTGTTTTAACAGTTGGATGATTCATCACCGTCCTCTCTCAGCACAGAGAGGGTACACTGAATTGATGCCTGAAAGGATTGTTTTAGTTCCACGGTATATTGTAGCTTTTTACACAGCATGGTAAGGAACATGTTTTAATGTAAAACATAAAAACTGAGATCTGAAACGTGTAGCCTATTTTTAACTAGCAGCCCTAATTGGAAGTGAAAAAATAATGACTGTTTTCAAACTGGTTTCCCCATCTACCATTGGATAAGCAAATAAATACCTGCAAGGTGATGCCATTAATGTTCAAACAGCAATTTTTTAAAACTGGGTCATACGGTGGTACTTGCTGTTTGGACTGAAACCACCCTACAGTGATAAAGAAGTATTTTTATTAAATTAAAAGAAGAATAAGTTGCCCCTTCTAAAATCAAGCCATTCTCAAATGCATGCGTCACACCAACAGAGGCCACTCCCACAATAGTTGATTGACAGCAGCGTGTCACACAGACTAAACTGATGTCTTACCTCAGACCCACCCTGAGTGAGCCGTCATCAGACCGAAACGCAGAGACAAGCAAGACTCCTAAGAGATTGAGGTGTTTTGTTGTTGAATGTATTAATAAACATAGCAGTAGTGATTTACCCCCAGTACTGAGTGACTGAAGACACGGAAGATAAACATTATGTTTGGTTCTGAAGGGAAACGCGCCCTTGATCAACCGTTTGTATCAAATGTGTTTATATTCGCGCAAATCATTCATGATCCAGCCTCACCTACAGAAGCAGTGACTATAATGTATTTTAATGAATAATAATGTGCTAATTTGCAAGTTTCACTATGAATATGAATAAAAAAGATCCTCCGAGAGCACCTCGGAAAAGAGGGGCTGGGTCAGCGGAGCTCGTGTAGATTTAAAGGGGAAGTACACAGAACAGAGTGATTTCTAAAGAGCTGTTTATGACAGGGTAAAATAAGCATTTTTTTTAACTATCATTGAGAAATTGTAAAGCAATCTATATTACAAACTTTCCATTAAGATCCTAAAGAATCATTAGCTTGTGGAAAATTGCCTTTGTATGACCCCTTCAATTTATGTGCTACCAATCTAATTAATTTATTTTTTAAAACAAATAATACTTTTATTCAGCAAGGATGCATTAAATTGATAAAAAGTATCATTATCTTTTCAAGTTTTCATCTTCTTTTGTGCCTTCTATTGAAATATTTTCTATAATCAGCTGTATTTATATTGTGACTGTTCCTCAGATTCAATCAACAGGAACTGGCTTGAGGGTGTGAACCAAATGATCTTTAGATATAAAGGTCTGGTCTAACAGACAGTATCTGGGTTAAGATTGTTTGAAGGAGACATGCTAACATCGCTGCTTGAGAACTGCTACACAAGCTTACTTTTATTAGAGAAAACTAATACATTGGCGAACCACCCAAACTACTGCTCAGACAAATACAACAAAATCTAACACTATTCATTAAAGAATTATAAAAATATGTATCCTGGTTTCCACAAAAATATTAAGCAACACAACTGTTTCAGAAAGATTTCTGATGGATCATGTGCCCCTGAAGTAATGATGCTGCCATTACAGGAATAAATTACATTTTGAAATATATTAAAATATAAACAGTCGATTTAAATAGTAATAATTTTGACTGTTTTTACTGAATAACTTGCAATAATGCAACACTGTTCAGCACAAAATGTTTTTTTTTATTGTAAAATTTTACCTATGTAGTTGTCAATGCATATAAACTTGTATAAAATATTTAATCTTTAAAATATTTAACATTAATATTTGATTTGATTTGATTAATATTTAATATTTGTTTTGTTTTTGTTTATTGAGTATTCTATAAAGCTGCTGATGGCACATTCCACCTTCGTCTGGCTTATATTTGTGGTTAGACACAGATTAAATGTGCTCGTAATTGTTACTGTGAGTGTTTTATTTTTTCTTTCATCTCACAATACCAGGAGACATTAATACAGATTATTCATGGCAAATTGTGCATTGGCTCTGTTCATAGAATTTGCTTGGATTGATCCCAGTGTTATTTTGGCTCTGTCCCCTTTAAATAACAGTGCGGCTGTTGTGGAATCTGCTCAAATGATATGATATGAGATCACATCGCAATTTCCCTGACCACTATTTGAACACTGAACTCAATTAAAATGCCAATCTCCCATCCTTTAGAATATTAAAAAGAGATAAAATCCATAGTCCTTCCAATTAAGAATGTTGAAAATGTGTTTAATAAGACTACGCTCGTTTTCATTGAATAAGACAAAGCCATTTCTGTAAAGATGTCATGGTACATACTCAAAAATTTTGTTATTTCATAATTATAAAATGTCTGCATACATGATTTGGCGATTATTTTATGCTATTGATTTGATCAGAATTTGAATCACTTCACTGCAAATGAAAAGGCTGTTTTTACAAATTTGCATTAGTTAAAGAGATTTTACTATAGAAGACTTTACTATATACTGTGTTTTGTGTGTGTGTGTCTGTGTGTGTTCCACATGGGAAAGAATGGCATACAGTTTTGGATGACATGAGGGTGAGTAAATGATGTCAGAACTTTAATTTTGCAGAGAAATATCCCTTTAATTTGAACCAGCAATGAATTCAGTGATATGTGATTTATATGTAGTTAACAAGTGTCCTCCAGAAAGAACCTTATGAAATACCACATAAATGGCCTTGTACTGTTTCTTTATTGAGAAAGATCAATATGAAAATCAAAAGGCATCATAATTTACCGATTTACACTTATTCTCAGAATGTAGCAATTATTTATCATCCCTTGTGTTAAATCGATAAGCCCTATTCCCCAAACTTCATCAGAATTGATTTTTCACTCTATGTAGTATAGTTACACTTTGCATTCTTCTCTCTCTCTCTCTCTCTCTCTCTCTCTCACTTACACACACACAGCCTTTTGAAATCCAGCTAGCACTGTCCAATATTAGTTTTCTCACCTGCATTTAGAGGCCCAGAATGTAAAAAAATATAATTTCAGGCTGTACATTTTCTTCTTCAGGTTTCTTTCTTTTCCAATAACAATAAGATTCTGTGATTCTTTTTTTTTTGTCTAAAAGAGACAAAACTTTGAAACTTCTATTGGGATCCACGTAAGAAAGAAAAGAAAGGAAAGGAAAGGATGTGACATGTGGCCAGGTATGGTTTGCCATACTAGGAATTTGTGCTCTGCATTTAACCCATCCAAGTGCACACACACAGCAGTGAGAAGTGAACAACCACACACACACATACCGTAAACACACACCCAGAGCAGTGGGCAGCCATACTTTTTGCACATTGTGGGGCATTTTCAAAGTGAAATGATCAGTGAGAGGTGCTAAAAAGTTTAAAAGCGATAAAAAATGTAATGCCCTACTAGTTGACTTAAGATTAATGCTTTATTGCATTTGAAAATAACGTAAACTCTAAGCTAAAATTTGACCTAAATCTAATCGCTCTGTATTGCAAGTGTAATGCTGTACCAGGTGAGCAACTGAGCAAGTTTACTACATTAAAAAGCCATACATATGAAGTTGGTTGTGTGATTCAAACATCAAAATGCATTACTTAACAACTCATGCGCTATGGTAAAATTGTTTTGAGGTGAGAACAGAGTGCTGTGCAAGCAACCAAGCTTTATATTCAGTAATCATAATTTATTTGAATATCAATAGTAAAAAGTGTTGGCGCCACCAGTCTTCATTTAGCAGAATTTAAATTTTGGGGTGAACGGTCACTTTAAACTTTTACACAAATAAATGTAATTTACCTCCGAAAGCTTTACGATTCAGCACCTGTTATGATTTGATTGACTCATGCCCTTCAAAACCAAACACAACAGCCATACTTTGCATTTATTTACACACTTAACCTTTCACAACACCAAAGGAGGCACTTCACATTATAGTTCACAGAAGAGAGCGAGTGGCGGAAGAGGAAGATGCTAATATTGAGCGATGCTCTCTGATAGGGTCAAGTGCATCTGCTCTGAGCAAAGCCAAGACTTAAACAAACATCCTTTTTCATGTAAATAAAGGTTAAACAAGAAGCAAAGCGTAAGAGAACAATCACAAGAAGGTCAGTCGGTTGTTTTTGCTTTTTGTTTTGTAAATAGACAATAAGAACCTGAGACATCATTTTAGTCAAAACAGCCTCAAGACGTTACTCTGATCTCTGAAAACATCTAAAAGATAAAAGACATCTAAGAGATCCTAAGCTCAAATAATAACGTTTTATTTGTGTTTAGCCATTCCAAGATAAAAATGAATAGCTGAATGGTTTGGATTAACTCTAAATAGAGCAGTGCAAATGTATGTAAATATATAAGCTTCCTTTGTCTTGTGGCCCATTTGAAGACATGAAATAGATATACATATGCCTTTTTAGCTCATTTTCATTTATTCCCTTAGACAAAATAGAATATAATCACACAACACTAAAACAGCCATTGTTATTGTTGTGCAGGTTTTGGTGCCAAAGTTGTTTGAATACATTCATCACTTTGTTGTTTAAGGAATAACTTGGATTCCTTGAACATTTGATGATTTATAATATCCAAGGTCACTCACAAAAAGCACATTTTCAATCAGCTGATGAAAGAGTAAAATTTGCTAATACATCCAGAAGCGACCCACCTGCTGTTTAACACCAGGCCCCAAGGCTTGGCAATTTATACTTTTGACTGCTAAGAATTACTTCTAGGGACACATTTGCAGAGCGATTATGAGGGGCAAATGGTATAGGTAGGGAATAATGGCCTTTATTCATTGCTGCTTTTACCCAAACAATCCATTAAACAATATGCAAATGAGGCTGTTTGTTTGGCTATATAAGGAGAGATGAACAATAATTAGTGCTTTAGTTCTGTTGCTGTAATGAGCTGCTCTGAGGCTTTCGGCAATATTCAAATGTTCATTTGTTTGCACTTCCATCACTGTCAGTTGGCTCTTGGCTTTTTTATGTCATTAAAGGACTATTCAGATAGATTTGGTTTTAAAATTTACATTTACAGTTACAATTATCAGAATATGATGTTTGTCATTGCATGTACTGATTTGGGTCAGATTGCGAGACAAAAGGCATAAAAGCTGTCACTGGGGCAGGGCAGAATCTTTTCAAAAATTATACTTTTACCTTGTTTATCATGAAATGGTGCATATTTGTACATTAATGTACATTTAATTACATAAAGTATATAAATTACTACCTAAAAGGTAGATATTAGTAACTTTTGAGGGTACCATCCCAGTTTTTTTATGTTTTTTCTGTGGAAGATTGTCTGTTGTAACCAACCTGGTCTCATAAAAATACATACACCTGTGTACTTTTTGTGCAACACTGTTTTTATATGCATTACTGCATATTTTGCCGCAGGTTCAAAGAGAAATGTCCAAACACAGGTTTATTATATGAACCCTGGCACATTTTTATTAGGTTGATATGGATATTTATTGTGGTTGTTCAGAATTCAAATATACTGTTGCTAAAAGTTAATGCTCTATCATTTTGGAAATATACCCTACACCAAATTCAACCTTAAACCTACCTGATAGTGTTAACAAATGCAAAACTGACATAAAAACACATTTGTTAATGCAACTGTGTTATTTCAACTTCCTTTTACACAGATTCGAACTGTTCTGTCTAACCATAGATTCGAACTGGTGCTCCTCGCCTCTCAAGTACAGCTCTGTACTCCGTGAGCTACCAAACAAACCTACCGTTTAGGAAACCCCACAGATATCAAGCTGGATATGATGCTCAAAAGTATGTATAACGTATCAAAAGTATCAGTAATTGTGCAAAGAAATGACACTTTATTCTTCAAAACTCAGTAGCTGGACAGACATAGAGACAGACAGAGAAATTTACAGAGTTTCGATGAATAAAGTGTAATTTTGTGTGAAAAAGAATAAGAGGTGTTGCGTTTTACTGCCTCTAGTGCACCAAAAGGGCACATCTATGCCATGAGACCAGGTATGCTGTAACATACTAACAAGGTTTATGTAAATGACTGAACACAAAATTCATCATTATTTGAGCTTATATATACAAACTTGTAATAGACTTGTGTATATATGCAGGACACTAGAAATATGTAAGTAACATAATTTGCTTTCAGTGCTTTGTGTGAGGAAAAAATAGAGTACATCTCAAAAACACAAATTCACAGCTTTGCTGTGGAAAAACTGTCAAAATGCAACATCTGGGTGACCAATTTTCAAAACCATAGGACACTAAATAATCAGTTTATTTCTATTCAGAAAAACTATTTTTTATTTATTTTTTGTTCAGAGCCGTGTTTCTTTTTGCCGTTATCCTTACAATGAAGTAATTCCCTGTCTTTTCTTCCATGGGCTGTCCTTGTAATTTGTTTTCATGGTGATTTAATTTACACCAGCTCATTGTTCAGCCCTCCTGAACTCTTCTTTTCCCTCTGTTCTGATAAAACACGAGCCAGCTTGCAGGCGTGAAGTCGGACTAATGTGATTCTGTTTTTAAAGAACTAATTAGAAGCAGGTTTGCAGAGAGATGTTCAGTTTCAAGAGAAACAAAACCCCTGCATTTTTGTACTGATTTGGCCCTCAAAGAACCCTGTCAGTGATCACCAGGGCATTGCCAAGGGTTTCTGAGGTTTTGTTAGCAATGCTAACAAAATTTGTGGTTACCAAATATACATCTGTAGCAATGGTCAAAAAAGTGAGATATTCTGCTCCATGTAGTGGGTAATTTGTGTAATTTTTTCACTTATTTTATTGTCTGTAATCATAATTCAGATTACTTAGAAAGGTTATAGATTACACAATTTGCATGCTTTTAGATATAGTCCCTATATATACACAGTGGGTACAGAAAGCATTCAGACCCCCCCTAAATTTTTCACTCTTTGTTATATTGCAGCCATTTGTTAAAATAAAAAGTATTTTTTTCCTCATTAATGTACACACAGCACCCCATACTGTCAGAAAAACACATAATTGTTGACATTTTTGCAGATTTATAAAGAAAGAAAACTGAAATATTACATGGTCCTAAGTATTCAGACCCTTAGCTGACCCTCGGCCCAGTTTGAGGTACTGAGCACTCCTGATAGGGTTTTGGTCCAGGATATCTCTGCACTTGGTCGCATTCATCTTTCCCTCGATTGCAACCAGTCATCCTGTCCCTGCAGCTGAAAAACACCCCCACAGCATGATGCTGCCACCACTATTCTTCACTGTTGGGACTGTATTGGACAGGTGATGA
>JAUMHI010000063.1:15946690-15962937 GCA_032359435.1 Enteromius unitaeniatus | reverse complement strand
CTTCCGTCGGGCCACTCTGCCATAAAGCCCCGACTGGTGGAGGGCTGCAGTGATGGTTGACTTTCTACAACTTTCTCTCATTTCCCGACTGCATCTCTGGAGCTCAGCCACAGTGATCTTTGGGTTCTTCTTTACCTCTCTCACCAAGGCTCTTGTCCCCCGATAGCTCAGTTTGGCCGGATGACCAGCTCTAGGAAGGGATCTGGTTGTCCCAAACGTCTTCCATTTAAGGATTATGGAGGCCACTGTGCTTGATTTTTTTTTGTAGCATTGCATTTGTGATCGGAGAAATAACAAACAACAAGTATTACTCTACACTGCTCAAAACTCACGATTGAATAGTAGGCGGCAAATCCTTTAAATATAGTACACGCACATGTTCTTACAGGAGTCAGAAGCCCCAGACTGTTCCAGGTTCAGGAATCAGACCTCCATAAATGTCCTGAATACACTTGGTTTAAACGAGCTGTTTTAGGGGGGTGTGGACAAGTCATAACTATAAATAATATCTCTTTGGTTTTGAGATTTTAGTATTTACAACTTCAAAAATCTTATCTATGCAGTAACAGCTTGTAACACCCCAAAGAGAAAGGAAAACTTAAAATTGCATCATATGACTTCAAAGCAGTTAATGACCAATTGCTTGTGATGCATAATTTTGTTTTTCTGCAGAATGTGATAGAAAATAGATTCTGCAGAATATGAAAAAACACAGAGACAGTTCCACGGAAGAAAGTAAGTTAGTTATTTAGGTTAGTAACGATCCAGCCACTGTACTCTGGGGTCACCAACTTAATAATATTTAGACTAAGTCTACTTATTTAATAGGCTACATCATGCACACTTTCAAAGCAAGTTATAAAATACACAAACTCACATTTAAAAATACATTTTTTCCCAATTCATTCACCTTGGCTTGATTCATTAGCAAGCTGTTCAAACCTCTCTCCATAAATGGAGAATAATATTTTAAAACTCGGGAGTTTGAAAAGGTGCAGACTACAGCCTGTCTCTCCCTCTTTAAACTTTGTCCAAATTATTTTCAGGCTGTGCTTGTATTAAAACAGTAACATATAGTAATTATTGCCCCATTTCTTGCCAAGCACACCTGTTTCTGGTTAATAATGAGAAATTTCAAGCCAGCATAGTCCAGTTTATGTTGTTTCTTCAATGGCTGAATGGCCCCTAAAATGACCTGTTATCCTTTGAAGAATCTTAGAGTTTATATTGGCGCAAGTGCAAATTATCAGCAAAGATCTAAATGTAAAAACCTTCCTAATGAGAAAGATATAGACATAGATTTCTGTGTATGAAAACATAAATCTTGTTTTATCAGGTAATTTGTCGACAATATGTGCACATTTTTGTTGATAGTTGATCATGTCGTGATTAAATTGAAAGGGAAATGGACAGTGATAATGCAGTAAAAGACTATTTGCTCTCTAATGGTGAACTAATGTCATGATTTGAGTGGTGGAGATGATTTGGCAAATGGGTTTGAGTAATCGGGATGGTGCTGTGTTACTGCTTGAAACCCTGCTGCTTTACTGTCAGATTTTCCTTTTCACAGGCTTAATGCCAAAAACAGACACACACACTTTTTCCAGCTGCGGTTTTTATCGGCCCCTAAAACAAAACCTTTTGTCTTTTATCATAATGAGTAGAGCATGGCTATAAACTTTAAATAGTTCAGTTGGACTTTTGTGGCTTAGAAATCTAGAGTGATCTGTCAGGGACTGAGGTTGTAAGTTATTTTGAGTTATTCATTTAATAGAGCGTAAATGAGATTGGTCATGGCTTAACAAGAGCCTTCGACACTGAACTTTTATTAGGTAAGGGGGCATTACTTGAGTTTGCAAATCAGAAAACAGTTGTTTTTGTAAATGTTTTTGTAGGTTTGTTAAAGAATCATATTTGCTTCTTAATGTGTGTTCCATGTTGGAATGTCTGTTTTTGATTTGTCTGTGTGACTATGGCCACTTGGAGGGAAAACACAGTGGATCGCAACCACTGGTTAGCAAACAAACCGGGTCAGAGATCACAGATTTGACCTGACCTAAAAATTCTTAGCATCCATCAAAAAAGATCTGCAATCAGAGACATACGGATAAATCAACATGCAGTGTATGGCTCATAGCCTTTCATTTATAATTGTGCTTGTTCTGTGCCCTCAATCTGGCAACCTGCATGAGCATCAAGTCTGAAAAGTAGACAGTGAGAGAAATTATTCTCTTCAATATTCTGAACTCGGACTGCAGTACACGTTTCAGCCACTACTGTAATATTATGTGGATATTATTTGTGCAGTTTATGAGTTGTAGATATGAAAAAAAAAATAGGGTAACAAGACCTCTTATTTGGCTATATATATATTTTTTTATGTGACCTGATGTTGAATTGGCTATGTGTTGGAGGTAAAGTTTAGATTGTGTTGTTCCCTTTACATGCAGAAATCACATTAAGCGGCCTAATGTCCACCAAAAGCACACAAAATCTATAAGAACACCTTAGCAACCATCCAGAATTCTCTCACAACCTTGTGGAATACCTTAGTAAACACAATCCCAGAAACATCCTAGCAAACCTCAGCAACTACCCAGAGTGTCCTAGCAACATCAAAGAACAACAACCACCACCACTCAGAATGCTCTAGCAACCAACTTAAAGGCAGGCATACACGGTGCGATTTTTGAGGTCGTACGAGCTCGCATGCGATTTTTTTTGATTATCAGAGGAAATCTTCTCTAGTATGGTCGGGGCTCGTATGGTGTGTGAGAAATTACGAGATGAGCAGAGTGCCTTACGAGCACTTCCCGACCTCACGTTCATTTTTAAAAATGTCAAAAAACTTCAGAAGCTGTGGGATTGAAAGCTGTTAAACAAGCCGATTTGTTGAACAAACTGGAAATGACCAATCAGAAGCTAAAAAAAGAAAACCATGGAAGAAGAAAGATAAACATGGCAGCGCCACAGAAAATTTGGACTGTCAAAAAGAGGACAAACTCATTAACTCTGGCAAGAACAGCATGTGCTGTATGATATATCGAGCAGCAATTAAAATAAAGTAATAAATAGTAATAATCCATAAAAAAGGAACTGTCAATATTGAGGATCTCTTCCTCAGAGTCCATGTTTTTGGCGCGGAACTTCGTGAATGTGATTGCCTCAGAAATTGGCAGGTTTTAAAATCGTACCGTATACCACTGCGTCCGTAAACAAAGTCATGTGCCATACGGTCTTCCGGCTGTCCCAAAACGCTCCGTATACGGCTGCCTTAAAACACCCCAGCAACCAAAAAGAACATGCTAAAACATCCCATCATTCACTTTACCTATCTAGCAAAAAGCACACTCTAGCAACCACTCAGAACACCCGTAAGAACCTTCCAGAATGGCAACAACTTCACAGAACTTCCTAGCAATCACTCACATAAACACCCCACTGACCACCCACAACACCATAAAACACCCTTATAGCCACCTAACACCCAGTACGCCCTAGCAACCACTCAGCCCTCACACCCTAAGAAACTCCCGAAACATCCTAGTAACAATCTAGAACTGCCTTAGTAACAACCCACCATAGCAACCCAAAGTGTTTATCGACCACACAGAATGCTAGCAACCACCTTAAAATAAATATCACATATAACACCCTAAAAACACTTAGTAGCCAATTCACCCAAGCTTTGAGTATTGGCTAGTTTATTTGACACATGCACATCTCATACTTAAATATAACTAGTTGAATAGGACCAGTGTTAGAGCGTGGGTCGCTTTAGAATAATGAGATTTGGCTGTACGGGCCTCTTTGCTTTGGCGCCATTGAAAGTGTGAGGAAAGCTGAGACTGTCGTACCTCACAGAGGCTCCTCTACCCTCACCGACCTGGCAGGAAAACAAAGTGTGGCTCTTCACATTACACTCACATCCAAGTTTTATTATTTATGAAAGAGCTGACCGTGTTTGATTTCCTCCTATGCTTTATCATTATGTCAGCGCTTGCGTATGAAAACACAGAGGTTAACGGGAAAGTGGAGGAAGCCGCTTTACCTTTTGTGACGCAGATGGGCCGTGTTTTCGTACTGACAGCTGGATTGTGTGTGTGAAAGAGAGCAAATATATTTTGTTTGATCTGGCGATCAGCATGGCCTCTAAAGCCATGTACCATCTAAATGAACCGTGCCATCCAGCGGGCTAAGCTACGAGAAAAGCAACAGGAGAACGCCCACCGAAAGTGTGTGTGTTGGACAAAGGGTAAGAGAGATCAGCGCGGTCGCCCATCGGACAGGAAACAGACTGATAATGACTCGTGACCTTGTCAGTATGCATCACTGCTGCTATCTGAGAGATAAACACACACCCACGGCAAAAGTAGTAGCTAGCTGAAGTTCCCTATTGCAGGGATTACTTTAGTAGTTGATCATTTCTTCTGTGTTATGAGTCCTTCTTTCTTTTGACATGTATAATCAACCCAGTGTGATCATTCTAGGCTGGTTCCTGTGGTGTATATGCAAACCAGACTGATTATAGACTTCAGTGTGTGAATTTGCACCGAATAGAGGGACTGGATGGAGTGACTGTCACTTATATGTCTGAAACAAGTCTATTTTATGTTGGAGACATTTAAATCATCAGATAAGTGTACTACTATAGATTTGGTAGTAGATTACAGATTGGATCTACAACCTGATGTTCATGGTAGCAAAAAAAATAAAGCAAGTAAATATGGTAAGATGGTAAGAGAGATGGTTGCTAGAGCACTCTGGGTGGTTGCTATGCTGTGGTGTTCTGGATGGTTGATTGGTTGTTCTGGGAAGTTGCTAGGTTCTTCTAGATGGTTTTTAGATTGTTCTAGGTGGTTGTTAGGTCTCTCTGGTTGTTTGCTACGCTGTATTAAATTGTGGACGTGATCGGTCACGAGACACATAAGAGCCAATAGACATTTACAACCAAGGCTGACGTAAGGATTCTCCTGGCGGCATTTTTTAAATTTGCGCAAAGCAGCAGCTGCAGCACAGATAAGTCACGGCGGACAGAGAGATGGTGATTGTGTTCTCTCACAAATTAATCCTTTTGCCTCGAAAGAATTGGAATATTAATCCTTTTTAATAAATAATGTTGGTTGTATCTGCCGTATTATCTTGTTTTATTAAAGGTACTGTATGTAGGATTGACACCGAGTGGTTGAACTAGGTATTGCAGTCCAAATTCAAAATACTGGAGAGGGGTTTTTCACCCGGCCCCTCCTTCTCAGACTTGACGCACACTCAGGTTGCCATGATTGACGATACCAACAGGAACGAAATACACATGACAGTGAATTAAATTAAATGCAGTGTATTTTCAGCCAAGCAGGCAACCTGGATGCCGAAACACTTTTTCTTAATGCATGTTGAACATAACAGACATTTTATGATTATTACAATAAATTTCTTACATACGGTACCTTTAACCGATGGTAGGTTTAGGGGCAGGTGTTGGCTTACGTGCTTTTACATTTTATATAAATGTATAAATAAAGTAATATAAATAAAACGGTTGTGATTGTTTATAGTGAAAAAACACACCCCAATACATATGCAATAATGGCAATATCATTACCCAATATTTGAATCCAGTTATCCATACATGGATCACAGCTGATACCTGTCACTGACTTACACTGTAGTCTTTTCCCGTCGAAAATTCCATGATACTAACACTACTAAAATTTTGAGTTAAGAGTATGTGGTCATTACACAGAATTCTGTGGGTGGTTGCTGTGGTGTATTAGATGGTTGTGAGAGTGTTAGTGGTTAGTAGGTGTCCAAACTCTGTCCTGGAGGGCTGGGCAGAGGTAAGTTCTCTTCATTATCTTTCCCTATTATTAGTGGAGTACCTCAGGGCTCTATTCTGGGCCCACTTCTTTTTAACTTATATGCATTCTCTGGGGGACATTATTAGGAAGCATGACATTTGATTTAATTTCTATTCGGACGATGCTCAGTTGTACCTGCCATTGAAAGCTGGCAATTCCGTTTAACTGTTGTTGGATTCTGAGATATTAAGAAATGGTTATCAAATAATTTTCTTTAACTAAATGAGGACAAATCAGAAATAATTGTTTATGATCCCCTAAAATAGAAGAGTGGTCTCATTGTAAGGAGCTGGCAATCATTTTTCTAGAAACCTTGGTGTTATTCCAGACTCAGAATTATGTTTATCCAAACAAATCAGTTTTTGTGAACTGCAGATTATTAAAAAAAAATACAAATAAATACATTGAAGCTTTAGAAACGTCATGTTTTTGTCTTGTTTTTATTTTTATTTTTTTCCTAGACAGCAGTACACTGATGTCTGAGTTTCCACAGCATAATATTCTATAGAGTGATATTCTGTATTCAAATTAGTAATCAATAAATATTGTTTTTCATTGACCAGTTCTTAAACCTTTTTTTCGTCATAACCTCATTTATTTGGTCAGAAGACATTGCTTTTGTGAGTCATCACATTAGAGTGTGGCCGAAAAGCTGCCACCTGGGCAACAAGAAGTAGAAGTCATGAGAGAGAAAGGGCCCTGAAAGCTTAGTGGAAAGTCTTCAGTCACTTCCTGTACTCTCAAAGGTGTGTTTATCTGTCTAACCATCCAGTCAGCCAGTCTAAGACCACCAGAGCTGCAACAACTGCATCAACACTTCAAACGCCAAGCCTGCCACTCTCTCTCCGTCTCTCTTCATCTGCCTAACTCTGAGTGGCTGGCAGTTGGTTTTTGTCTCCTCTTTGAGACAAGGTTTTAAACAAAGGGCTCAGGTTAAACCGTATCACAGATGTCTTCTGATGCTTTAGGTGAATGCACACATGCTTTCATTTACTTTACTGCTCTTGCTTTACAAGATTGCTTCAGTATGGATATGTGAGTAAGAGAAAGCTGGAGGTGTGTTTCCTATGAATATTTCAAACAGGAAGGATTTGTGAAGACATTAGCATTGAGGCGTGTGCGTGATCGTTTGGTCATAATGACCATGTTTTTTACAGAAATAAGAGAAATTCTTGACTGTTCACCAAATACACATTGCGTAACATAAGTTTTAGTAGTCATTTTAGATGGTAGATTATAGAGGAAAATTACTGTGAAACTTACAGTGATCTAATGTTGTAATGAACTTCTCCTTAATTTTTCTCCACACACTATCTGGAGATTAGGTGCTGGGCGTCCAGCCAGAGGAGAACTGGACCCAGCTAAGCCTGGTTCTCTCAAGGTTTTTTTCTCCATTCTTTCATGGATGAGGTTTTGGTTCCTTACCGCTGTCGCCTCTGGCTTGCTTAGTTGAGGCCCCCAGTTTCTAGTGATTATCGTTGTCTTGACTACAGAGACCGTCTCTGCATTTAATAAATAAAAAGTTTAATCTCGTCATTATACATTATCATCTCTCTGTTCTCCTATTTGATAATGTTCAATGCTTTGCTACAATCTGTATTGTTAAAAGCGTTATATAAATAAAAGTGATTGATTGATTGATATTTTGATGAATAACAGCTGCATGATCGATAAAGAAGTACAAAACAAACTTCTGTTCACGGCCTATTTTCCACAGCCTTTAATAGCATATTGACATTGTGTATTGATAGCTTCAGGAAAGTATTGTTGATTATTATGTCTCATTATTACAAGACCAAAGGTGTTTGTGATATTGTATTTGGCTATGTTCATACCACACACATACCGTAACATAAATGTTTGGAATTTAAACCATAAAAACTGAAATTTAGTTGGGTTTTTTTAACCCATATTGAGTAATGATGCTGCAAACTCAGTTTTACATCACAGGAATAAATTGTATTTTAAAATAAATTCAAATGAAAAGTTATTTTTAAAGTTGAAATAATTTTTTTTACAATTATAGTGTTTTTGATGTATATTTGATAAACTGTTCAGACATTGACCCTTTGCTGGCTAGTTTGCTTTTCAACACATTTATCTTTGTTGGTCATTGTATTGATGTATTGTTTTAAGCTGTAATTGCTGGCTAGATCTCTCTTAAATACACGTTTCGATCTCTAGAGACTGAAGAGTCTGAATTAAATGTAATATTACGTTGTCCCGTGGACAGGTGTGATGTATCACGCCCGACTCCTCTGCATATGCATAATTACTGTAATCAGTTCCAGAGACCACTGCAATGCTCACAGGAAGCTAATCAGATGAAAAAGGAAAGATCATCCAAATATGATTGATTATGGAACTAGTAGAGCAGATCTCCAGTGACAGGGAGGGGAATTTAATTTGCCTTGCGGAAGTGTCCCATCAGTTCTAGAAGGGGAAGCGTTTGTCCTGTTGGGCAGTGACAGTAGGTTTTTCTTCTGATGTCTGCTGGGAGCTATAGACACAAGGTTTTTCTCTTGAGGAAGATGAATGCTTGGGTATAAAGTATCCCTGTGGTGGAGAAAAATATGCTCAGCGTTCATTGCAAACAAAAGTGCAGACGTTAGGTCATGCAGTCTGAGCTGTAGTGACCACCTGTTTGAGGACTTTCGCCAGATATAATGTTCTGAGATGATGTGGACAGGCCTGATTCCTGATGTGGACATACCAGCATTCCTCAAATGCAAGCACAAAATCATAAAAACCTCGGCAATAAAAACTGCAGACATTCACCAAAAATAATTTTCTTTCTTATGTGGAACAATTGGTCAAGACACACACACAAAACACACAGACTTGGCAAAATCTACCATAAAGTATTCTTATTGTTATTTAATAATATAATAAACAAATTAATAAATAATACTAAATAATAAATAAACTTGAGCATTTGTCCATTTCTATATTGATTATAAGAATTTATACTGTCACCTTATAAATGCATGTGTGGATGTATGTATGTATGATTTATTTATTTATGGATCATTTACTGAGCAGTTCAAAGCTTTTCTGAAAAATCTTAAAGTTTATCTTTTCATTCCTTCCATAATGGTGGTTCTTTATGGTGGTGGTCCTTTTAGAATGTGATCTAATTTAGGTTCATACAGCTGTGACAAACCAGAATGACAGGATGTCTCCGTACTGCTCTGGGCAGCTGATGCTGGTTTTAATGCAGCACGGAAGAAATATTGACCAATTAGACTGTTGATCTGTCAGATGCTGCCTGAAGGGCAAGTGGTGGCTGCCCTTGGGTAACCTACAGCAACAAGGGGTCATTCTACAAAGAGGCTTTCTTAACGATTTTTTATATTAATGTACGTCTGGGTCACTGGGTGTCATGTCCTGCCCTTATGGCTTTCATGAAGTTCTGTTTAGTTATATTTGAGAGAAGTACACATTACTAATTATACATTTGCCTTTAAAAGTTGCTTTCTCAAAGCGCTGTACATGAAAGCTTACATGAAGGAAAACACAGCAATATAAAACAATAAACTATAAATTCAACAAAAGATAAATCACAAAAAACGATACAACAGAAAACTATCAAATAAAAGCATTGCTAAAAAATAATGTTTTGAGAGAGGTTTTAAAAACAGCTAAAGAATTAACTTACAACTGGTATCAGACTGCACTGTATGTTAATCACATACACTTAAATATAAAGGTTCTTTCACTGAATCTTTGTATCTGATTTAATCCTTAATATAATTAAGTTTATTTCTTTAATATTTCTGACTTGAAGAATAAAAAGTTACCACATAATGCACATTTTAGGTTAATATATTTTTTTCCAGCAAAATTCAGCAAACACTTAAGATAAAAATGTTTAGAAAGAAATTGTTTCATGTGGAAACTGAAATGAAAAATGAAAAGTTAGTAGAGTTTAAATCAAATGGCTTAAATGGCTGTAAAAAGTACTAATTGGAACCTTATTTTAAACTTATTATGTATTATAAACATATGTGTGTTCTCATAGTATACAGTATACATTCATTAAACATTTTATAATTAAAGCTAGGATTTATAATGACATTGTAATTGCTCTTTTCTAGGGAAGTGCCTTAGGAGTCACCGTGTGTGTGTGTGTCTTCTCCGAGCTCTCTCCCCTGGGTTCACTCTTCACAGGTGCACTGAGCTTAACCCACTTTGACCCTCTTAATGAAGCACTCTGGGGCTTCCTGTGACCCCTCACCTCTGTCTTTAACCTCCTTGTCTCTCTACACACACACAACGGACATTAGCATGAAGAGCCTTGAGGATACAATAGCTTGGAAACAGCAGGACAGGAAGTGTGTATGATGCGGCCAATGAGATGTTCCAAAAGAGTGCGGAAATGGATAGAACTACTATTGAGCTATTTTCTCTTGAATTACTGTGGAATGCATACATCTGTCATTACACTGCATTTATAATTTTATTTGTTATCTATCTGTTTCTCCATTCATCCATCCGTCTCTTTGCATGTATTTTAAACAAATGTATGTCTAAGTCAGTTTAAAATCAAGAATTAATACTGAATATCAGATTCTTTACAGCATGCGGCATTTGAACAGTTAGTCTGAAATCTGAAATTATGACTGGTGCCACAGAAAGAGGCATTTACTGTGGGCAAGTTAGGAGTACTAGTCTGATTAGTTTGTGGAGATTTATTGTGGGACTGCTGGTGGTGTTATTGGTGTCAGTAAGTCATATGACCATGTGGCCCTTTCTTCCCAGGGTTCTCTGGGTGTGCAGCATTAATAACGTTCCACCTTTTCTAATGAGGCTGGACTGCTTTAGATCTTCCATATACTTGCCTTCAGTGTGACACACACACACACACACACACACGTACATACATACACAACAATTTATACGTTTTCCTGCCAGATATGGCTTCAATAACAGAGGGTCAGAGAGGTGACAGTTCAGAGCAGAGGGTATAAACCTGGATATGAAAAAGTTCAAACAGAAAAACAGTCCATTAATGATAAGTGGATATCAGGTTTCACACAGAATGTGTCGTTAGGCAACTACTGGCCAGTTTGAATAAAACCAACCCAAATCACACTCACATGTTCATTGACAGGTAATGAAGAAGTTATGGTATAAGCATAAGCAGTTATGGCATACTGTATTTGTTTAGCTTTATTTTACGTTCTCCTATAGCAGAATTTTTTTCTTACAAAACAAAATAACTGAATATATGTTCAAAAGTTTACACACCCTTGAATTTTAGTACTGTGGTTTGTTACCTGTTTTTGAGTTTTTTGTTTGTCCTGAGCAGGTCTGCTGCCCGTTGTTCTTCAGAGAAATCCTCCAGGTCGTGCACATTCTTTGGTTTTCCAGCATCTTATGCATATATGACCCCTTTCCAGCAGTGACTGTATGGTTTTGAGATCTTTTCAAACTGTGGACAACCAAGCGACTCAGACACAGCTATTACAAAAGGTGAAAGCATGACTGATTTAACCATCTATCCATCAATTATTAGCACTTGTACTTATATTTTTCTGCTTTAATAACCAATGATTAAATACATTTATTTTAAGATAAGATACCCAGTTAACTAAAGGTGTTTTTAAAATTATGTTACGATGTTACACTTACCTTTGCAAACAGCAAAAAGAAAAAACAGTGACTGTTTTATACTTGTTGTGAGTGACTCCCTACAGTGTAATGAACTTAGCAACAGAGATGAGAAGTTTGAAAGCTCTATAT
This sequence comes from Enteromius unitaeniatus, assembly GCA_032359435.1. Classification (NCBI taxonomy): domain Eukaryota; kingdom Metazoa; phylum Chordata; class Actinopteri; order Cypriniformes; family Cyprinidae; genus Enteromius; species Enteromius unitaeniatus. Next base: position 15,951,334 of record JAUMHI010000063.1, on the reverse strand, counting down.
GCGGTGATTAGAGCCATGTATGTATAAAGAAAACTTTAACGGTTGCAATATCTTTTTGTAATGAGGCAGATAACAAGGTTGTGTTTGTGCCAGAACACTGAAATACCTGCACTGTGACTTTAACAAGACTAAATGTGGCACCAATTTAAACCACAGTGCTAGCAACCCTTTCATTGTATTTGCCTGGGAATGCCATTATTAAGCCACTTTTTATTTTTTACAGATGCAGCTTTAAATGTGCTGCCCCCATCACAATGCATGTATTATTTCCTAATTGATGTTGAAACGTGTTTTATGTCTTGCAGCAGTCAGTAGGCTCGACATACACCACACCTTCAGTGCCTGTAATCTAAACGCATGGCACTGAGAGTGTTAACACACACCTTTACTAAACCAGGCTTTCCGTAATGACCTCCTTGGAGACACACAGCACACAAACACCGGCTCCCACGCCGCTAATGACTTTGAATTGTTCGTAATTGTTTTTCCATTAAAGTTTACTTTTCAAATGACTGCATCCGGTGGATGGTTTCTGGAGCAAAGCAGTCATATGATTCATGGAATTATTTTTATGGTGCTGCTTGAATTAGACCATAAATTCATAAAAGTTGTTAAAAATATCTATAAATGCTGTCTGGAAATAGTACTGCTGTTTTATATCTGTTCAGTACAGCAGCTAAATGCTACTATTTCCAGTTGAGATGTTTCATACATTTACATTTCTGGTTTGTTGATGGCTTCTAATGAATTTTCAGAAGTTAACTTAACTGCAGTAAATCCAGTGCTGAACAAGTGATCTGTTCTGATGAAGAAACAAACTCATTTCTATCTCAGATGGCTTGAGGGTGTGTAAGTTTTTGCCACATTTTCTTTATTTTGTGTAAATTATTCCTTTAAAATTCATGGCCCACCACTACTTTTTGAACATGTGCCTGCAATTTCAATTACATTCTTAAAACGATGAGTAAACAGGGTAAAAACAAAGGGTCTAGTGAGATTTGACAGTATATTATTATACATACAGCACAAATGAATCATTGAATGTAATGATAAACAACACATTCTCCATCATTATTTGCAATAAATGTAGACAAATTCCATTAATTTGACAAATTCCATTAATTATTCAGTTAAATGAGGACCTGAAAGTCACTTGGCTGACTGTCAGTCACTATAAAATTTGGGTGCACCGGGGTTGTAAAAATATAAAATGGGACACAAGCCACATAGCTGCACGGCTGCATACTTACACATATATTTACATGCACACATAGACAGACGTTCACAACTGTTTCAGTCTTTAATGGCATTTTCTGGTCAGACAGAATAGAAAGGGTCATCTCTAAAACAATTCCCCCCTGACCTGTTGAGTTTACTTAACCAGGGACAGACAGTTTATCGCTGAACAGTTCTCCCCACTCCACTGAGCACAATTACAAACTACCGTCATTAGAGCCTCTCACAGGATACAGCTACAAGTCCAACTGATTCATGTGAGGAATGTGGAACACACACACATGCACAAACCCATGCAGTCATTTGTGTTTATGTCAAGCATACACTATAAAAAATGGTTAGTAAATAAATATACTAATATGTGAATAAATAAACTGTTAAAATTGAATAAAACTTTGAAATAATAAAATAAATAATAAAATGATATATATCTATATATATATATATATATATATATATATATATATATATTTAAATAAATGAGAAAAAACAGTAAATTACATTTGATTTAAATACATGAATACATAAATATTTTATTGAAATATATATTAAAAAAGAGTAAAGTTAAATACAATTTTTAAATAAATAAATGAATAAATAATACATATTACAGTACCATTTACTGTATAAAATAATGTTTTACAAGAAAATATTATTTCAGTTTTTCTACTGCAAAATTTATTTTGTCATTTCTTTATAATGTTAATTTTCTTAGCAATTTCTGAGTACAAATGGTTTCTACACTTCTTTTTCAGCGTCTGCATATTCATCAGTCATATGAAACTGGTCCTGTTCACTGATTTGTTACTTAGACCCTAACCCCATCTGTGTTTCAGTAATATTCTTGCTTCATACATAAATAAGCGCCTGAGATTTACCTGTGGGATCAATGACATTTTGATATTATTTTAAGAAAGAAAACACAGCGGGTGAGTTATCGCACTCAACTTACAGATCCGGTTACAGATCGGTTAGGTATTCACATGTATTTTACTGGCAGGCAGCAATATGGACGGCCTGTGGGGTCCTGTGCAGTTTCCCTCTTGAGTGCAGATGTCCGATAAGGCAAGAGAAGCATAAAGCTGGACCACAGGCATTGAGTATAACCCTGAATTTTCTGCAGTATGCTTCATACTCGCACTCTTTCCCATAGATGCCAATCTCTGTGGACGGAAGAATACAGCAAGACACATATTCTCAGGAATGATAGAGAGAGATTGGTCAGTGGGCTGGGTCACAATGCTCTTATCTTGCTGAATTATTAGTAGAGTTGACTATGTAATGAAGTCTCAATGCTGAAATCACTCCAGAGCAAAAATCCGGTGAATGACAGCTTGCCTTAGGCACAAACTGTGTTTGCAATGAAAAATTTATGTGTACTCCAAAATCCTTGCCAATAAAGGACATTTTGGCCTTGAAAAGATCCACAGTTTTTAAATGTAGGGTGTAACTCTCGTCCTGTAGATCATGGAGGATTATTAGGAGGAGTAAGAACATCTTTATGATTAGAAGAGTGTTTCAGATCAGACCAGACAATTGAATGGAAAGTATTGAGGTAATACATACAAAGCATGTATTGTATCTGTATGAGTATCTTCCAGGATTCGCACTCACTTTGTGAACTCTGACCCATTCTGCCTTACATAACTAACTCTTCTCTTCCTCTACTTTCTTGCCCTGCAGCCATCGTTTAGTGCTAAAACTTGACTCAACTTGACTTGGTAGATGGTACACTGCAAAAACGTTATTTTCTTATCTGTATCTCTGCCTTGCTTTCCAGTTTTGGGCATCTGTCAGCTGGACAGCATTGAAGAACTGCTGTATTATCAGCTGAACACAAGCCTGGTCAGACATCAAACCACCTGGTTTTAAATTTTACTATCCAGAGTTCTTTGACTTTGTCATCTTTGCTTTAGCTTCCCCTCCTCCCTCTGAGTTTAAATGGCTATCTGTCCATCATAGCAACGCCCAGGCCACAAAAGGGCCAGCAGACAGTAAGTACCAGTGGGAGGACAAAGCCCAGTGGTGTCTGTCACTCACTAGTTAGGCAGGAAGTGCCGATCCCATGCTTCTCACCCTCGTTTCCTCTCTGTCACAAGCTGTGGGACTTTGACCTACTGCCACTGCAGCTCTACTGCCTCTGTACAGCTGCCACTTCAACAGCAGTAAAGACTGGAGGATATTGTGCAGTGCATTTTCATAATTTATCAAATGTCTTGATATTCAGTATAAAATATTCAAATAATAAAAATAAAAAAGATATATAAATATAAAATATGCTTAATAATAATTTTATTTTATAACCCACGTTTAAAACAAACGTTTTCAGATTTGATTCCTTAATACATACATTTATACATTTAACAAAAATATGTAATGTGTATATATTAAATATGTGTATATCATTTAAATTATATTAATATAATTATATAACACATTTAAATATTTTTTAAATATATGTATGTGCTTTTATATATAATATACACAGTGCACAAAAATATTATGTAAACCAAAACTTTTATTTTGAATGTTTATCATTTATATACATTTCATATGACAGAATTAAAAGATGGTTTAACATGGCACTCTCATTTGAGATATTTATTTACATCCTTTTAGGTTTGCATTTTGCTATTGTGTAAAATACGTTAACTGTCTAACAGTGACCTGAACATATTTCTCAAGGCCTTAGAAATGCCTCCCTAAACTGCAGTGCAAACGCACAGTATTATTTATGTAAAAAGTAAGAGAGTTCAAAAGGTACTGCCTAATGCAGGAATGACCCAGGAGTTGTCTCGTTATTCTGATTTGAAGTGGCTGGGGATATTCAAAGTAATTAAATGGAGGTGCAGACTTAATATGATTGGCATTATGAGAGATACACACACACACACACACATTAAACTAGCAAGAAGGGAGAAAGGTTAAGCATGTTATTTTCAGTGGAACACCAATGCAAGCACATCATCTCAGGTTTTGTGCATATGAAAATGGATACCCTCAGCTGACAGGGTAATTGAATCATAGCAAATGGCTTTGATATGATTCACGAGGAAAAGTGTCCACTGGGTTTCATGCCAAAGTGCAAAAGCCCAAGGCATGGGTGGAATCAGAGCCTGAGAGAGAGGAAAGGATGGGAAGGAAAGGTGAACACCCTGATGAGCAATGATGAACATTGTGGCAAGAAATGTCCATCTTTGGTTTATCCAAAGGGCTGGAGGGTTTAGTTTAAGGTGAGGGCATGTTAGGTTGAAATGTGTGCTTTTAAAGGTTAAATGTGTCATTTAACTTTGTAATGTTTGTAATGTTTGTAATGTTGTTAAATTAAAGGAACCGTATGTAAAAAATGTATTGTAATAATCATAAAATGTCTCTGTTATGTTCAACAGGCATTAAGAAAACATGTTA
>JAUMHI010000063.1:15888706-15946093 GCA_032359435.1 Enteromius unitaeniatus | reverse complement strand
TTGCATTGGAGAAGCGTTTGAACGATGGAGACGGATAAAAGCAGCTTATCTGGCAACCTCTAGTCAACGGGGAGGGGAGACACCGCTCAAGAGTATTTTGAAAGTGATTGCAGTACCAGTTTTGGCCATTTCTTACACACGGTTCCTTTAAGGTCTATTGCATATTTCAGTTTAATGAGTCTCACCATGATGGTGTTTATTGTTTGTGTGAATGACTCTGAGCACCTTCTACATATGTTCATTTTTAAAAGCTGCTTGTGACGGGCTTTGGTTCATCTTCATCACCTCCTGCATTTGGTGCTTATCAGTATATTTCAAAGGTACAAAACAGATTTCAGTTCTTGGCATAGATTGGCATATTAACATTATATCAGTTAATGAAATTATGGTATTTAACTGTAAACCGTAAAACTTAAAACAATGCTACTCTATTTTTACTGTTGAATTCTGGCAACCACAGCTGGTGGGTTTTTTTTAGCCTAAAGATGACTTTTAGTTTTAGCCAGAAGCAGTAGCTTAAAGTTAAAAATGTCTTACTGGGTTTGTTTCTTACAAATGTACATACTGTAACATATACATATATACCGTATACTCATAATGTAAACAAGTGTAAAGCATCCCAGCCATTCCAAAACAGCAACATCAGCTCAGGGTTGGGACTATATTTTGGGATCTTATCTTGACAAATGACAGACATTATACACCTCACTTTTAAGTACGGCTCTAGGTTCATATTTATAAGAGATTTATAAGAATGACATGTGTATGTGTTTGTATGCGTGTTCTTGCAAAATTCTTTGGATTTTTTGTTTTGTTTCATTATACGGACAGCTTTTGTTAACACCCAGTGTCTCAGGGCAGACAATCATTTGGGGTGTTTGTCTGATTGAGACATTGAACACAGCCTTAAAGTAGAATTCAATACAAATAAGTCTGAACCAGTGGGTAGTTCCTGTCAGTTTGTATTAGGATCTTTCTAAACACGCCAAGCACATATTTAAAGTATCAAAGCCAACGTTTTACTTACAGTATCTGGCTAATCCTTTCCATGTGAAACATGGAATAGTTTGCCCATATATGATGCATTGCATGTAGCTCATCTCCCTTCTTGTTAACGTATGGTTATTAATGTGAAGGCATTTGTTTTGAGCTTTTACACACATTTAGTCACATGAAAGCTGGTGTATGGTTGTTGTAGGTCATAGTGATGTAAAACTAAACACATTTTTAACACCTGCACCATCACTCAGAACATCTTACAGCTTTTTCTGACATCTTTGGGTAACACACACACACAAATGTTCCCCCCCATTGCCAAGGCACAAGCAAGAGTGTGTCCACCAGCTGGCTGACATTACATTTTAAACTAATTTTCTCTGAAACTATTTCCCAAACATCCCCTGCAGGTAAGAATCATTCTGCTGTCCCTTTTTCTCCATTCCGTCCTCCTTTTCTCCTAAAAATGCATATCTGTATTGCTCCACATGCACCCAGACATCTCACAATGGGATTTTTACAAAAATCTCTCAAAGTCACTGAAGTGTTTGATTTATTCAGCTCAAGTTACATTTGATATTTTCAAAGCTGCAAATAGACAGACCGAAAGGAAAATTTTATTGCTCACAGGTTGTTCACTCAAAGCTCAGGAGACTCAGAACTCGCAGTTATGTTTCATCAGCTTCGTCTTAGATTTAATATTCCTTAGGAGACATGAAGATAGGAACAAATGAGACAGTTGTTGGCACGGAGTACGAATACAGAGCTATACTGCAAAATCAATGTGGATCGTTTGATTTTGGAAGAGTTTGATTATATTGTGCTTAATGAAACTGTTTGTCTGGAAGAAACAATTATAAAAATATCTTCTTTTTTTTAAACAGATATATGAATCCTCCTTATGATCTCCCAAGAACAAACAAAAACTCTAGTGAAGACAGTGTTTACGTTGGAAGCTCAGAGGAAACTGGTTTCCTGACAGATATCGACATGTCATTGCTGAGGTATGTGGATAATACTGTAAGAAACACTCTAAACAAATAAACATGTGGAATTCAGATTTATATTTTAGCAAGACCTCAACTCTCTGAACACATATGCTTTACAGTACTTTCATGTGTTGTCATCTCACATATAGATGTATTTCGGTTGTTTATCTGCTCTAGCATGATGTCAACCAGATCAGACACACCTCTGGATGTCACTGTACTATATATATATACGGGTGTGTTTATGTCTCTCATATGTTTCAGATCTCTGAAAAAAACCTCATCCGCTCCCAAGAGAAGAGAAATAATAAATAATCCTATGCACAGACGCTTGCCAATCGTGAAAAAGTGAGGGGGTAAATAAACACATAACAGTATGAGAGAAAACTTTGTTTGGCTGATTACATGTTTTCAGTGCAATTGTGGTTAAATGGATTTTTTCCCGTTAAGTGTTTACCTATGGAAGAGTGGGACTATGTAGACTGCCACACTGTTTATTTACAGCAAATTCACTCAGGGCTGGTTGGAAAACAACCTGTGCTCGGTTGCATGCTATATGCTGGAAAAAAACCCACACACAGCAGATATCAGGGCATCTTTCTGCCTGCTTTATCAAAACAGTGATTGTTTTTAGTGCAGTGCCACAGACTGGTCGTGGATACGAACCCGCAAAATTAAACAAAGAAACTTTAATGTTTTGATCAAGATGGGAAATCGCTCTAATGGTTGTTAGTGAGAATTGGTGCAGGGCCTAAATTTTGCTTCTGGATGGATGGAGTGCATTTAATGGTCTGGTTTGGTTGTGAAGAATGCTGAAATCCCTCTTCAATCTCATGGGGAGTGTGAGGAGGAATGTGTACTAATGTATGCCCACGTATTTCTGAAGGACTCATACTGTACAGTACCTCTTTTTCCCCATACACATCCTGCCTGGGAATTGCCAAAAATGTCTGGGTTTTGACTAAACTCAGTTTGACATCAAAATGTCTTTGAAATGACCCTCTCCTCATATGCACAAGCACATAAACAGCATGCACTTTCCGTAAAAAAGGACTTTGAATCTAGATATCTTCAAATATTAAGATTTAGAATCTTTTTTAATTGAACAATGTGAAAAATAATGACTTCTGTAATGCTGATAAATTTCTAACTAATCTGCATTTCCATCTTAGTGTCATACAGACAAAAGGCTTCAGTCAAGTCATGTACTTTATGGCAAAAGTACAAAGAAATTCTTTGTAATACGTCCAGATACTTAGCAGGGAGTTAAGACATAGAAAAGACAGCAGAGGAAAGGTTGGAATATGAATACATATATACTGTATATATTCATAGTCCTTCTTGAAACAGTACAAATCATTTACCAAGAAATGCCCATGCAACATAAGAATAGAATAAATCATTTCTTACAATTTCTTGGACAATTTCCAAATGGCCTTAAATGTCCATGCTTCTGGATTCGAGGATTTTAAAGACCGTGACAGGAAAACAAAGCCAAAACCCATACATTTTAGGCAACTTACAAATACTGGCCAGTACAGTAAGATAACGTATGGTCACCCTACTTTAAATCCCCACATCCTTTTTTTGTATTATTTAGGCATAGTTTCATTATTAGATCAAACCATAATGTCATTTTCACTCTCTTTTAAGGAACGTTCTTGTTGTGTGTGGCATGGTTTGCCACCCATTCCCAAACCCCCAAAGGACCTTCGTGGTTGCTAACCCCCCCACAATTTCTCAAGTAACTGGCGTGATTTCATTATTGATACTTATCCTAATCATTGATAAGCCTGGATAATATGGCCTGTTGTATTGTGGGAGTGCTCAGCCAGAGGCCTGCCTCATCGACTGCACTAATGGCATGATTGGCTAATCACTCTTTCTCTCTCTTTGCACTAATAAGTTGTCCTGTGTGGGGAATGGGAACTAAAAGGTCCCTTGGTGTAGCGAGTTGGCTCTGGGCCCTGTCTACCTAGATCTCTACTACAGATTACTGCAGAAATTACTCACAGATTTCTCTCAGCACTCTGGTTAGGATAGATGCTGTTGGTAAATGAAGACTGTTTTATATCAGAATTTTAAAAACATTTACTGCGCTTCCTAGATTACACATTAAAAGGCTATGGCACAAATGGTATTCTGTGCAAATGTGAACATGAATGTTTTTATTTACACTATTTACAAAATGGGTTTTCAAATTTTTTTTCCCCTTAGAGTAAAGAACATTGAAAGAATCCGAGGAACCTTTTTTTCACTATAAAGAGCCTTTTGTGCAATGGAAAGGTTTCATGGATGTTACCATGAGTGTGTACAAGCTCAATGTATGCATTGTTGCCTTTGGAAGTGTGTCAGGACAATTATGTGTTGCATATGGCATTGCAAACCAAAGAAAAATCACAAATGAGACCTATTTAAAGTCACAGTTGTTTCTCTTAGACATCATTTAGATTAAATTAAGTTCCAATTGAGACTCCCAAGTTTTAGATTATTCTCTTGTGAAAGTTATATCTCAACAATCCCCCAAAAAAACCCTGATTTGCCAAGATATCACAATTTGCTGTATTTGTTTTTATTTCTTGATAATGGAAGCTCAGATCCACTTTGCCTCCTGAGCTATCTAGAATTTCCTTGGAATGCAAGCTGTCTAGTTTATAAAGTTAATTAACAAAAACCAGAAAGAGTACAAAATATAAAACACCTTAAACATTTTCCTTTTTTAGTTTTACTTGAGGTATTAAAATATTTAAAACTTAAAGGAAAATTATGGTCTTATTTAAAAAAAATAATAATAAAAAAAGAAAGAAAGACAGAAAAAAGCATAATTTGTCTAAATTTGAATTAAAATGAATCTATTAAAAAAGATAAATATATATTAATCAGCAAAATGACATGTCTGCCTGAATGCAATGGTTTGTTGTAGCACTCACACTCTTGCAATGCATTGGCCACACATTTACAGTACATCTACAGTAGGTTTGTATTTGCAGGAAGTCTGTTTCTAACACACACAGATATATACTTATGGACAACACACAAACGTTCTTTCCAGGGGAATATTCCACTTCTTACGTCTTTGGCAGCATTGTGGGACAGCAAGCCACTTTTCTCAACAACACCCAGTTGTTTTTACACAGACTGTCCTGCATTTTATCCAAAGCACATCCCAAAAAAGGTCAGTAAGCATTCAGCACTGCCCATAAGTTTTCCAGATTAATCACAATATTTCAGTTGCTTACAGTATATTTTGCCAAACGATACAACAGCATGTTACAGTCTCCGACAAGAAGGCTTTATGATTTGATTAATATACCCAGAAGGGCAGCTGAGTTTAGATTCACATTCTGAAGCTTTTTGAGTGCAGTATGTCTTGATGAATTCATGGGAAGGGGAAAGTATAGTGGAGATCGGTTTCAACCTCGTGTGTAATGCTGCTCTAAATGTGGAAGTAAAAAATCACATCAGTTGAAGAATGTCATTTCTCAGTGCTTGCTCTTGCTCTCTCTCTCTCTCTCTCTCACACTCTAGCACTCTTGCCGGCCAAAGGCACATACAATGACTGAATTGTACAGCATTCTGTACAGTAACAGGCTTCTGAATTTATTGTATATGTCAGCATTCATAAAGAACTATGTTAGTCACTGCAAAAATGAATGACATTAACTATCATTAATGACATTTGTAGCCAGAGAGAACTGACTCATATTGAGACCTCGACCAATCCTTGAATATACAGCACAGTAGAGACCATTTTTTTCAGGGGGCTTTGGATACAGAATGATTTTTCCCATTATTTTTCCATATCGGTGGAGAATTCTAAAGCATAAAATGTGATATAGGCTACTTATAGAAATAGTTCACCCAAAAGTGAAAATTTTGTTATTCTGTCATTTATCCACCCTCACATTTTTCGAATTTTTCATCTGTTTGGAACAGTAGAGGATATTCTGAAAAGTGTTGATAACCAGTTAACGATAGCCATTAACAAATAGCATACATATACATTATATATATTATGTAGATTATATATTTACACTTATTCAATGGTCTATCTGAATACTGGATTCTGATTGGCTGGTATGCATTAAAACCGGTTTGATGCACAGGTAGTTCCAAGTCAGTTTCATCACCAATTGATGCACACAAGCACACACATCACTCACAAACACACAGAGAGAGGTTGGACATCAGAAACTTGTTTTTAGTGCTGCCATGCAGCTTTTTTAAATACAATAATGGATCACTACATCAGATTCTCAAAGGGTTAGTTCACCCAAAAATTTAAATTCTGTCATTAATTACTCACCCTCATGTATTTTTTTATGAAATCAGAGAGATGTCTTCCATAGACAGCAGCACAACTGAAATGATCCAGGTCCAGAAAGTGGTAAAAACACATCAGTGGCTCAACTTCAGTTTTGCAATGCTGGGAAAATACTTTTTTAGGCGCAAAAATAACATATCATCAGCACACATTTCATCTGTGACATATGTCTTCCGCCATTTTAGAGAAGTTATCACGTATGCATACGCTTTCCAGTTGGCGTAACAATATGTTAAAGTGTGTGTATTTTTGTTTCTTTTGTGCAAAAGAAGTATTCTCCTGGCGTCGCAAAACTGAAGTTGACCCACTGATGTCGCATGGACCATTGTACTGATTATTCCTGGGATCGGGGATCATTTCAGCTGTGTTGCTGTTTATGGAGGATAGCTCTCTGATTTCATCAAACATATCTTAATTTGTGTTCTGAAGATGAACTAAGGTCTTCTGGGATTGGAACGACATGTAATTAACAATTAATTTTAATTTTTAGGTGAGCTAACCCTTTAAGCTACAAGGTGATAAAACTTGTTTTTGAAGTAAACACAGCTTTATTATTTGTAGAGATGAGCAGACTCAAGTAACACACATACATAACTGTAATCTCTGACTTTCTTTTTTTCTTGCTCGATGATTAATTCAAATAAATGCTGTGATTCATTCAAATAAACGTGTTTCTTCTCTGTATCTGTTTTGAAGTGACAATGCTATAGCCAATGACTGACAAAAATAATAGCCATTTTAACCCAAATATTGCCATGCAAACATCATTAACAGATTTAAATTTCCATTGCTGGCAAATAACCATGGTACTGTATAAGCAGGATAATTATTTGTATACCCCACTTCCTCGGCCTCCACGTCGTGCATTAAAAACATTTTTTAGAAATATGGTTTGATCGATTAAACTTGCACAACTGAAAGGCTCTCCAACTCACAGGAAAAGTCTGAGTATGTGGAAGCGTGTGCTGCTCTCTGGCGCTCTCCGCCCTCCCTTCTCTGCACGCGGCGCTAATTGACGCTCCCAGCCAGAGCCAGCAGCCACGAGCGCCACAGACGCGGAGACCTCAGCCAAATTCACAGAGTCCAGTCACACTCAGACAACAGCTCATTAGTCTTTTTATTTGTTTTCGTTTTGTGTGTCTTCCCCCATTAAGTTGAAGAGAGCTTAGTTTGGGAACAGTGGACACGTCTTGAAGACATTTCAAGCATGACTTTGGATAATAACGGATCTTGAAGTGACTTAGACTTCCAGAAAATAACGACAGACACCGGCTCTCACAGGTACCAGTTTATTATTAACATTTAAGCATTGTATTGCATTTCATTGATGGATATTAAGCTTAAAAGTTGAAGTTCATCATAAATTCCCATCTTAAGCAGTTCAAAGTAACACATTCCGTGAAGATAAAAGCATCATTGTATCTTCATTTTGACTATATTCGAAAGCGATAGTTATGTTAGATAGGATAATATAAGATGATATTATTATCACAGATACACCAGCACTAGTGGCGTGTCTGCTCTGGGTGATACAGACTCAAATGTGTAAAATTAATAGCTGCTCTCATGAGGATAAATATTTGCAGTGCTGTTGTTTGAAGCAGTTCATCACGCCTGGCTCTCCCCTTTTCTCCTCTCCACTCATTTGTAGGTGATAGGAAATATGTTTCACTTCAGAAGATTTAAATCGCAGCTGTGTTTTATTAAACGTTGTCTTACTGGCAGTGGCAAGTTAGTGTAAAGCAAATGTTTGACTTCAACAAGTGCACGGACGTAGAACGGCATCTCCACAAAAACACATCCATTTATCAACATGCAAACTTGTTATTGTGTTTTATTATTTATTAACATTATAATGTATTTGCCTATTTTATTAGAAATGTAATTGCGTAATAATAATAATAATTAGTTTTAATATTAAATCAATACATTCATTAAAATTTATATTTTGATTAATGTTATAATGTATAATTATATAGATTTTTTACATTACTATTTTATTATAAACATTTATTTACATAGCTATTCAATAATGCATTTATTTAAATTAATTAGTTTTTAGCATGCATAAGTAAAATATTAATAAAATAGTAAATTAGCATTTATATATATATATATATATATATATCTATCTAGGCCTATGTGTCAGATTAATATTGGTGTATGGTTAAAAATGTAATTATTTGAGAAGTAATTTTCTCTGCTGTATCCATTTTAGTTTTATTTAATAGGAAATTGCCTTAGGTTTTATTGGACACTGTAATTGTGTTTTGCCATTTCTAGTCAGGGGCAGCTGGTATTAGAGGAATGGGACCTGTGAGGGGTGTATGATGTAAATTTAAGTTTTAGAAAAGTGCATACTACTGCACGCTCCAGGACAGAGTACTGCCTGACAGTCTATGTGGCATTACATCATCAAAGTGTGGATTCAGAGGAGGACCACAAAGGCTTAGGTGTCATTTGGCACAGGGTGGGTTTTGTTTACAAGTTTTAAGTGCGTTCTGTATATCTGCTCTTTCGCATATTGAAGGCCTCAAAACATGGTTTGAAGCCATTAAACTCCCATTTTGATTTCATGGGCGACTTTAATTTAAGAAAAAGATTAATAAGGTTATAAAAGCAGATAAGGTTTATTTTCAAACAGTTGGCCAGATTTGCTGGTGAGGAGTGTGTGGGAGCAAAAGCGTATCTGTGGTGTCTGTCAAGGGAATGAAACACGGGAGATTCTCGGTCTGCCTCTGGTCCTTCTCACACATCCGCGCCAACAGCTGAGCTGGGATTGGCATTAACTCTCGACTCTGTGCTTCTTCAGAAGAGTAAGAGGACGAAAGCAAGCCAGAACGTAGTAGTTGAGTGGATGAGAGGGGGCTCTTTCTCTTCCCTGCGGCATTTGCCCTGTGTTAACGGGCCGGATAATACCTCTCTGTGATGCACACAGACTTTATGGAAACTCTCACTCACACACCCTGTGGTTTTATGGGGTGAGACCAAGAGAAAGTCTCAGTCATAAGCCACAGATGTATACACACTTTACAGACTATATGCATGTGCGTGTTTCCTATTAAGTACTGATTAAAATAAATATTAGCAGTTCATATATCTATATTGAGAAAAAACAAATTAACAGTAAAACATAAGTGTAGCTGTTTTTATTGATTTTTTTTTTGTATGTCATAAAGTAAAGTTGTATCTGTGTTCTCAATATAAGGTTTTGCTTCGTTTAATTCAGCAAGCTGGACCTCTGACATATATTTGGAGAGGAAAGCATGATACCAGGGAGGGTGGGGAGCTGGATTTCCTCTGCAGAAAAATCTAAGTAGGGCAGTAAGTGGCAGAGTGATGGATTCTAGTTGCTGTGTTGTGTGTGCGTGTGTGAGTTCGTGTCTAAGTGTGTTTACTGTATGTTCTTGGAGCATAGTGCCACCTGGGTGTTAAAAGGCTCTAGCACAGAAGTGTGACTGATTCCTTAGACTTATGTCTTTCTCATGTACATTTTCTCTCTGTCTGTCTTGCCTCACTGTCTCTTCTCACTACATCAGCAGTATATGAGCCAGTAAGACAAACCTTTAAAATCCTAGGTTTCTTGATTCATTTAGAAAGCAGAAAGCTGTGCCATTTTTTTTTTTTTTTTATAAAGAAAAGAAAAGGCTTGTCATGCAAAAGCAGCCATCAAGTGGTTGCTACTGCATTGCTACGTGGTGGCCAGGGTGTGGTTGGTTCTTGTCTTTATTATTTAGGTTTTCTCTGTGTTGCACTTAAGTGTAAATCTTTTTTTTTCCATCCTTCACCATATGAAAGTCATCTGATTGTTTAGAAAATGGATAGCACACCTCACAATTTGAAGTATCATTTAATGAGCCACTTCAATAGTGGTCTGTTACACAAAGCTGTAGTTAAAGAATCTCAGTTTCAGAGAAAGTTTAGTTTAAATGATCATCGTGAAGAATATTATGAATCGCAACAAATTTCTCAGGCAGGAAAAACACAGCAGCTGCCACAGGTTTTAGACAGCAGCTAAAAATGATTAATTTATTAATTAAGGTGAATAAACAGAAGTAATTTACTTACTTCTAATGTAAAAAATAATGTAAAAAAAAATGTAAAAACTAATGTAAATAAATTAAGGATATTATAGATAATTAATTTAAAATAAATCTAATAAACAATTAGCAGCAAAAGGAAATTTATTTAATTTGGAGCAAGAGATAACAGGATTTATTGCATCAGATATGTCACTTTTCTCACAGCTGATCAATCCAGTTTTTTGGTTTGCAATCTCTTAGGCAGAATAATATCTGCTCTGAAGCAGGCAACCATACTTTGACGCATAATAACTACGACAAAGTTACCTGAGCAGAGCCTCATGAAGTAGGCCACAGGTTTTGAAACCATTTTGTTATGTTTTGGACACCACACCCCTAACTGATACTGTGTGTGAGTGTGTGAATGTTTGTATCTTAACGTGATTGACTGACATGTTGTGTTCAGCCTTGTCTCCCTCAAAGGGCCCCTGTCAGCGGCCTTACACACCTGAACACTCTTGATAAAAACACAGAACAATGTCAAACACCTCGTCCTTATCCTTCCTTCACACGGCCTAAACCTTACACCATCCGCCCCCTCTTCACCTGTGTATGGGTAACAGTACAGTTTTTAATCCGTTCACTCAAAACACAGCTAATCGACTGGAGACATTATCCGAGCACTTTGTCTGCTCTCCATTACGGCCATGGAGGTTCCTCTCAGGATGTATTGAATTACCCATAATTCCCTAAACCTGTCACTCACAGACAGACAGACAGAGTGTCAGGTATTCCGGGCATATAATGAGGTTTGGGAATGTTGGCCGAGAGGAATTTCTTCACCTCTCTCTTTCTGCTCTCTGTCATTAGATATGCACCTGGCTCTCTCTGAGCTAAGTGCAGGTATGAAAGCTAAAACGTTTCCTCCTTTAAAGATGAGAAGGGGGATTAAAAACATATCATTAAACATGGACTTGGCTCAAACAAACAGGACTAAATACAGAGTTTCACCCTTTTAAAAGTCTGCAGAACAATCGAAAGTTTTATTTTTTTTACTGTACTCTTTCCTCTGTCTAACAATGTGGTGATACTGGATATCTTTTTCAGTTGCCTTTACCATAACAGACAGTGTGCAACAATCCATGCATGATGAGGATAACCTTCAGGAGCGGCTGTAGATATATAAAAAACTGCAGTCAGACTTATAGACTGTAGGAAACAGTTGTTGAGGATTAGAAATGAAATTTGAGATTGCATCGTCTATGTGTGCTTTTGCACCGTCTGATTGGGCGGAAAAGTTGAGGCCAAAGGACTGTCCAAATTGTCATATGAAAACTATTCAATGAGTTCAAGTAAAGGTCTGCTTTTTCTTTCTCTGCATATGTGAGCTGTCAGTCATTCAGTAATGTCCTGAGGCTAAGATTTTACAAATGTTTTCGTTATAGGTGTTATGATGGGTTGTATACACATCACCGGGTCACAGAACCATGTATACACAGAGTTATGATTGGAATAAATGGTGTTTTTTTGTAAACGAATAACTTTTTATTTCAATCTGTGTAAGTAAATGGATGTCATAGCATTTATTTATTTAGCTAAAATACTTATAATAGTTTTGCTTTTACCTGATTTCTCCAAAGCTTTTTTTTTTTTTTTTAGACCTTTTCACATGAATTTTCATGTTTACATTACAGACCATGAAGCACATTGTCAGAATGTAAACTTAAAGGTACTCTGAGGAGTTTTCAAGTTTTACACACAAGGAAATTAACATCAGTTTTGTTAAATATTTTACTCACATGAGGCATTAACTTCAAACTACTTCTAGACTAAATTTATTTGTGGAACGTGTGCAATGTTGAGATCACATGATCACAGCTGTTACTATTATACTGTTATTTTGCATTAATTCAACTTCATTAGAGTACAATTAAACTCATGTGAAATAATAAATAAATTCCGCCAAACTAAATTAGCCGCATTTCAGTTCAATTAGACTTTTTTTGTTTACCATATCTGGCAGCAACAAAACCATATTTGCGTTTCTTATAACAATATTTTGTATTGTTCTGTTTTAATGAACAAAACAGTAGCTGTACAGCTTGCAGCCATGGGAGCTGAAATTCTAAGATCCAAGGGAGGTAAATGTAATGTAACTGGGCTATATAAAATATTGAAGCCAGAAAAATATGGGGTCGATTCATAGGATATTATTATATTTTCTAAAGACCAGTGTTAGTTTAACCGCCACCTTGAACATGATACGAATTACTTAGAACGCTACAAAGACAAATTTTCGTTGTATGTTATGATTATGAAAACATAACACGGCCTTGGTGTCTGCGTGTGCTTATGTTGATATGAACATTATTTACACAGAGCTAGGGGTAACCCTTACACCCGACTACATCCACAGCGAAAAGATTGACCCCTGGAAAGAATAACACAAATATGTAACCCAAGCTCATAATAATGAACTTGGGCTGACCTTTTGTAAGGCTGAACAGTAAAATAATGTAGTGGAGTTTGTCTGTGGTAGGTGTAGAAATCTGTCCAGGAGATGTTTGCAAGAGACAATAGCTGTGTTGTCAAAGAAGAGGAAAAATGTGTCTTTGTGGAGGCGGAAGAAAACATTTAAAAACTTTGGAAAGAAGTTCTATTGTTTGATATATGAACTTACAAGACTCAGGCATTACCCAAGAGCTCCCATGCTGATATCCTCGTGACACTTGCTCTCTGAGATCGCTCCCTCAGCCCCTTTAAATCTGCTCTACATGTCATTGAAAGCTGTATGATCCATCATAATCAAAGCTATCTGTGATGCTGCTTGTTCTTTAAATAAACAGACAAATCTGACTTATCTTTATGTTAGAGATATGTCTGTCTCCTGTTGATAAATGAGCAGTATTGAAGGAACATTCCGTAGTAACAATGTATCTTTATCAGATGCCTAAAAACTAGATGTGTTTGGGTTGCAGTTGGTCTTTGAAATATATGAGTACTATTTGCATTGAATTCAATCGATGTTTAACAAATAAAAATGCTGCAATCTTAAAAACATATCTTTGTTAGAAACAACCTGGTGATCCCTTGTTGTTTTAACTCAACAATTGTTTTAAAATGACTGTACTGCGTGGTTAAAAATAACCCAAAATGGGTCACATAACACATGCAGAATAATCACAGTAACAACACAGGAAACTGGAAAAAATACAAGTAATAGTAAAAACAAAATGTGTGTGAGCGAGAGTGAAAAAGGTGAAGAAATTAATGACAAATCAATTTTAAAAAGTTAATCTTACAAGTTACATCAGTGTGTATAAGTTGCTTTTTTAAACTTTTAGTGAATATTGCAGAATAAATATCTTAAGTACCTTAAGTTTAGGATTAAATTTAACCGGTTATTTGGCTTATTTTCTCTATTTCACCAACCACAATAGTCTTTCTGCGGCCAAAACATTAAGCTTTAAATCAAGAACCACACAAGACAGCCTATAATAAACATTTCCAACCTTGCATCATTTAGTTTCTGCAACCCAAACTGGGTCTAAATTAAATAACCTTGTTTTTTGTGTTGTTAATGTATAACTGTTTATTGCACAGAGCTACAGTCATAGTCCTCATAATAGATAGAGTTGTAATGCATAATAATTGTGAAATAACTATAGCTATAATAGGTTATTGAAAGTCTGACAGTAATTTTCTTAAAATTTATTGTCAAAGATGGTGATTTTGTTCCAAAATGATTTGGAAAAAGCGTTGCTATAAAAGATAAAATTGAGATGAAACTTCTTAGGGAGGGTTTTACTGTCAGCATGCCAAAACACAGCACGCTCAAACCCTTGCTGAGAAGTCTCCTAATTCAGTTCCTTTAAAGCAACACTGCTGATAATCTACGTGAATTTACTAGCTGGTTATTGGACAACATAGTATAAGTCCCTTCATGCCCCCTTTTCATTCACTCTTTCACTCATTCCTTTATTCCAAATTATAGGAATGTTTTGAGAGCAACTAATCTGAAGTGTGTGAATCCTTGTTCTAAATGATTCCCTGCTGAAGGAAATCTCCTAATTAAGACAGACTACTACAGTTTTCCCACTCTCCCACTATTTCATGGCACTCTGTTGACTAATGAAGCAGAGATTCAGACATGATTGTCACCCCAGCCGAATATTGTTTGTTGTAGAGAAGTGAGAAAGGGAGACGGAGACGGAGCAGATGAAAGATGGTGTGAGAAAATAAAAGAAAGGCATTTGAAAGAAGGCTGAAAGTGGCTGCCCTCATCAAGCTGACCTTTTGTTTAGAGACAAACAGATTTAGAAAGAGAGGGAGAAAGTATGTGTGTTGTCGGACAAAAGAATGCACTTGAATAGAGCAGCAGCTGATGCAGAGCTGCTAAAATGCATAGACATGCCTGAAAGAGACCACAATAAAGCAGCTGAACATTTGCTTGGGATTTAACAAGACCTCAAACACACACATACACACACACCTCCCACAGAGATGCTCAACCTCTTCCTTAGACGACTCTATCTAACTGTCCACTCCATCACAGGTCCGCAACAGCAGAACTCTCCTCTTTCATCATGAAGACTGCAGAGGACCCAGACAAGCAAAGACAGAGGAGCAGACATCAGCATCTCCAGATGGGGTGGTTCACCAATGTCTGGTGCTTTACATTGGTGATGCTCTTCTTCTCTCTGCCGGAGGTGAACTCCACGAAGGAGAGCATGCCAAGAGTTAAACTCGGCTACAAAGGTAAAGTTTGTCCTTGTGTGACTTTTAAACTTTATTTAACATTCTGTTTATTCCAGAAAGCTTTTACATTGCTCTGTGTAGATGATTTCTTTCTAAAATTATCTGTTAAATCTTTAGTGTTTTGCTGAATTTCTATGTATTTATTTTAAACATCTGCTGGAGCGTTTGTCATTTTTAAAGGATACATTTTGAAGTACATGTAGGAGTGTGATGAGAGGTTTACAACTCACTTGTATGAGGTCAATATTTAGACTGCGCATGTGACTGATTGAGTGTACATAAGGGATGTGCTGCATATCACAGTAGCAGTATGCACATTTTGTATATTGTATTTACTGGAAGCACACATGCACACTTCACTATCTAAATGAAATTTGTCGGAGACATATATTGGTTTTATATGAAACTGATTTAAATTGCTATAGACCAATGAAAAACTATAATCTTTAGAAAAAGGTATTTTTTGGTCCCTACACTAGATATACATATAAGCATTGTCTTATTTAATTTGAATGAATTTCAGATGCTGATTAATGGTGCTCAGACAAACCATTTAGCTATGATCCAGTGAAAATGACTGTGGTGATTATTCATGTAAACAGAGTAGGTCATGTCGAATTTAAGCAAATTTAAATAATTTCATATGTTTCATAAAATACAGTTTGTACATTAGCTTTTAAAGTGACAGAACCCTATTATCACTGCTGCTGTTGGTGTCATTAACATTAATATTAATCAAACAACAAAAGACAGAAATACTTTATTTTATGTGATCCTTGTTACACATTTTACATGTTCATTACTATTATTATAACAATAGATTATTCACAATTACATGTTAAGACAAACCCTAAACATATAGTAAGTACATGTAGTTAATTAATATTTCTCATTCCTTAAATTCTTTAAAAAAGTACACCTTACAATAAAGTGTAGCCTAAAAGACAAAGAGAAGTTTACTTCTACTGGCATGATAACTTTAAAAATTAATAATAAGCTTACAGCTTTAATAAAAATCAAATAAATTCTGTAGCATTTCTTCTGACCGATGTCAAGAACTGTAAATAATTTCTCTTTATTCTATTATATTTATTTGTTCTATTGCTCAAGATTACTATCCTTTTCTTATTGTATTACTTCCTGTTTAATTGTCTTTAATAAGAACTTTTTAAGAACTTCTTTTACTTATGTCAGTGAAACTACTATTGGTTTTTGCTGTGATATTAAAATTGGTGTCAAGAATTAAAACATTTCAGTGGTATCTGACATTTTTCTATCGTAACTTCATCTCAAGCTAAAGTACCTCTCATGTGTAACAATATGCATTGCATATAGAACTGTATTTTTTGTTCATGAGCATAGTGCTGTATATTTTGCTGTGCCAGTCGTTCTAGAACAAAATGCCCATTTTCATAATTAGAGGTTAAATAAGGACTTGACGACTAAGGTCTGGGATTTTACCCAGTCCCTCACTGTTACTGTCTGTATCTCTTGTGGTATTTGCTTACTATGCTGTGAGTGCCCTCCCTCCCTCTACCTGTGGTTGTGTTTGATCGCTCGACTGCAGCTGCGGCTTCAAAGGTTTGATAAGATAAAATGTGCTGTGCTCATGGAATCTATGTTGAGATCAGAGAGTTAACGCCTTATTGACTTATCACTGGAGTTACGCTGACAACACCATAGAAGTGGCACACTCGCTGTGTGTATTATGGGTGTGATTTCTGAGCAAGATTCTATAAAGTGAGTGAGGCGTAGAAGAAACAACTGTTAAAAGTAACAACGTGTCCTAACTCATTTAAGGTCACCGACACATGGATTGTTAAAAGTCATGCATACTTTGTCTGCAGTTTTAGACCCATGATAAATCTGTTCTGGGCTTTACAACATCAGTAGCAACTTTGATTAGATACCATGTGGTTCTAGGACATGTTTTTGATAGTGCTGACTGGTGATAAAGAATCCTGTAGACGCTAATGTTTTTTTTCTAAGCCAACAAGAAGAGATAAAAGTTTTAAGATAAATGTTTTTTTTTCTTTCTCTCTTTTTCATTCTCTTCTGTTTTCAGTCCCAGCTTCGATTTGAGTTACTTGAATGCAGTGTTTGTTTTATGCCACTGAGGGAACTAAAAGTTAGAGCTCCTTAAAGGCTGACCCACAGCATGCCAGCACTACTGAAACAGACCTTCATCCATATCAGGAAACTTACTCCAATAAAAATACTGTGCAGAATGACTGTGCGTCTGTTTATTTTCAGTTTCTTAAGCATAAAGATCCTACATGCTGTGCGTCAGTTTGCCATAGCTGAGCTGGCGCGAATGACGTGAATGAGAGGAGAGAACAAAAAACATGATTTGTGTATGCAATGACTGAGTTCTTAAAGACATTTTCTTGAAGTGTCTTCAGTTGAAATTTGAATGTTGAATGTTCTTTTAAGAGACAGGTAATAAAGAAACCTTCATTTTATATACATACTAAAGTGCAAATAGTAATTAATGTTTAACTGCAAAACAATTTTTTTTTTTAAATAAATGTCAAATAAAAGCTGATTTCTTTCTTTCTTTCTTTCTTTCTTTTTCTAACTGTAAAGTAAAAATAACATTCTATACGTATTTATTAAGAAACCCAACTATGCAAGAAAAATACATCACTTAATAAATACAAATTTTACTTTAGTTTGTTTGTGTTCACACACTGACCCTGGTTTCTGTTTTAAAGCATAGTCTAAAATCTAACAAATACTAGTATGAAGGGGAATTTTTATATATATATATATATATATACACACAGTATACTGTATATATTACTGTCCATATGTATGTCTATAATGCATATATAATGGTTAGGAAAGCAAGACAAATCATATACATTAATGTATAGTATAATGGTTCTTGCTGGGATTTTTATAAGTTTTTCTAATTCATGCTGTTCCACTCCATGTTTGGTCCTGTAGGAGAGGATGCAGAAGTAGTGTTTCACAATCCATCATCTGAGCAGATGCTCTCGTAAAAACATCGGCACCATTTCAGTGTGTCATTATCCAGAAGTATGCAGGATTGCGTGCACACCTTAAGGCCAATCGGCACCAAGTTCCTCTTGTTTTTCTCTTGAAGAAAGGCCAAAAGAGGAACATCTGAACTGCATTAGATATAGTACATCTCATAATCTCTGGAGTCAGCTAAACAATATTCTTTCTGTCTCAAGCATCACTCCTAGCTGACAATGTCCAGTGAAACACATCAAAACATTATCTTCAGGTTGTGTAAATATTTCTATTAAAGACAGTCTCCCTCGACGCAGGGGTCTTGAGTGAGCGTAATTGATTGTTTTCTGAGTGGTATATTTTTGTGTTTGACACAAAGTGTATGCATAGACATGCATGGCAGAGTCATGAAAGCGAAACATGCAAACACAAAGCCTTGTTTTGCAATAGGAAAACAGCTATTTAAGAAGTCACAGTATAGTTTACAATGAATTTATAACTATATGGCTCCCAGTTGGCTGTGGCTCTCTAAACAGATGTAAAACAAGCAGGTCATAAATATGGTCATGCGTCTTCCTAATGTACTGTACACAGAGTTACACTATTTTCCACTAGTTTGGCTCTCTTTTAAAACCACAGGCAGGATATTGATTACACCTAAGAGTGTAATCCTTTACCGTCTATGAAATCTTAAAAGAAGTCTTGCTCTGTGACACTGGTACTCTGGTTTTGGTGAATAGCTGGGGGTACCTTAATTTGTCAACCCCTCAAATTGTGCATTACTTCATAGGTTTGAATTTCACTCATCAAACTTCATGCTTTGCCATTGCTTGAAGATAAATTATGTACCTGTAGGGCCGAAACAGTGTGCAGTGTGAAGGTTGAACTGTACAGCACAATGTAAAGATTGAACTGAATGGACTATACTTGCTTTATGTTTCCACAGGGAGTCTGCATTTCTTATAAGAATAATTATTAAGCCACAATCAGCAAACCGCAGAAGTGTAGCATTACACTACAAGCTTATAAAAATAGGACGTATAAGAAGTTCATGTTAGAGCGTGTTCGCTATATAGCCATTTTGCCCATGTCCTGTCTAGATATGGAAGTACAACTTTGTACTTGAATGGGATTAGTCTCAAATTTCCTAAACTGTTTGACAAGCTTGCATTTGAAAATATTTTAGCTGCAATAAACATTATTGATTAGTTGATTGATTGATTGATTTATTGATTTTAGCTAACATACTTAAATGTTCCAGGACAGACAAATGAAATGTATTAATTTTTAAATCTGCATAACAATTTTGTCTCTGTGGAACACAAAAGGAGTTATTTCCAGAATATCTATACGGTTCCCTTGTTCATACAAGTGAATGGAAACCACAGTTGTAAGACAAATAATTGCTGAATGTTGGCCTAAATATGCATATATATATATATATATATATATATATATATGCTTTTTGGCTCTTTACGAATCTTTGTTCCCATCCCATTCTGTTGAATAGAAACTAGCAGCTTAAACATTCAGCTAAATGTCTCTTTTCATATAGAAGAAATTACCCCTTTAAAGGCAAAAGATCTCATTTTTCCTCATTATATTGTCTCTGATATTACTTGGGATAGAACATTAATCTTTGTAATTGATTTGTTGAATGTACATTTTAAATATCCTCAAAAAAACATTGTAATTTACAGACTTCTCTTAGGGGATGCGGGAGTTGATTCCCTGAGGGGTCCTGTTAAAGCTCCAGAACTCCAGATAAATCTCTGTAGACTTCATTGCTAAGCAGGGATCTTTCAGCGGGGCTCTGACCTTATACTGTTTGCAGAGTAGATTAGTGTCAGCTAGTCAGGCGTTAGCTTGAATGGGGTTTTATTTAGTTTTTTTTGTCTTATAAATATTGATCAGAATTGACCAGTCCTCGACCCTGCACCCCAGAGAATAAATAGTTAAGTCCTAGGATTTATTCAGCTTCTTGACGCTCTAGACTCTAGACACCCCATGACCCACCCCTCACATGGCTGGGAGAAAACTGAGAGATGGAAAGAATGAATGTGAAATGGTGTGTATATGTGAAATTCAGAATTCAAAACAGAATAAAAAGAGGATCAGAAAACCTAAATGAATCTACAGGCTTGCTTTCCATGGTGTTTAAGTGCACACTGCCAGATTGTCTTGCTTTGAGGCTGCTGGCAGATGGTTATGTTTTGTGCAAAAGGAGAGCAGAACATAGGGTGGAGAAATTTAAGGACTCTGTCCAAGTCTACTAAGACTGCGTGCTTTAGTCAAATGCCATTACGTGTTTCAAAAATATCCTAAGAATTATGTATCTAGAGAGTTCAGCTTGTACGTACCAAGAGAGTATGAACAAGGCTTAACAACCTCACCTTGCAGATTTTCCACCTCTCTTATGTTGGTGTTGATAGCCTGGAACTTTGAAGCTTACTTGTTATCATGACAACTTTTGGCTTACGTTCAGTGTGTGCAAACACCAATCTGAACTCAGCTGTCTAAGCTGTTAACCGGCACTTCTCAGCGAGTATAACAGAATGTGTCATTGCTCCCCAAGGGAGCAGAAGAAGTGAAATATGAAACCTATACTGCAAATGAACCATCAAGCTAATCTGCCTCTTTGTTGACGTGCAAGGATTGATAGGTGGAGCGATTAGATCCAGCTGAATTCTCAGACAGCTCAGAGGCTTTTGGTTCATGTTCAGCAGGTGAAGTAAGGGCTAGAGGAGGGAGTTTAGCAGATGGGCTGATGTTAAAGTGAGGATGAAACCTTATCAAGATGGAATCTGAACACATAGATGACAGATAGCCCCGAGGTTATGGTAACTATGGATAATACGGGATAGTAATGCAGCCTCCCGTTATATTAGAAGTGTGAGAGGTTCAGAAGAGACGACAATAGCGTCCTCTCTCTTTTTTTATTTATTTCCACAATGACAAATGCACATACTCATTCTCACATAAAGCTCTTGCACATTGTCACTATTCTGATACACAGGTAATTTTGTATGTTTGTGCATATAGTATGGGCTGTGTGTTTATATATGTGTGTTCTACCTCATTTGACATCTTCAGAGCTGATCCATTCTCGAAGCGTGGTGCCATTTGTGGGTTCCAGCGAGGGGCAGCGTTTTCAGACTGTCTTATTGGATGAAGAAAGAAACAGATTACTGCTAGGAGCCAAAGACTACATCTACCTACTGAACCCAGACGACATAAATAAACACCCCAAAAAGGTAAATACACACACCCTAAAAGGCTCACACCTGCAGACATGCAGAATCAGGTCTCCGTGAAAAGGAACGTAAAGACTTCACACTATGTGTGGTCTGGGGCGAAACATAACAGGTTTTTTTCCATAGAATAATTTAGAAGAGCATTCACTCACTCTTAGTCTGGTTGACAGATTTTTTTTGGAAAAACAACTGTTTTGTTTCTTGATTGACCATATTGTTTCGCCCAAATGGTTCAGAATGGTGTTTTTTGTTTGTTTATTTATTTTGAATCAGGTTTCTCTTGTAATTCAATTAAAACCTCGTTTCTCATTTAGCGAAAAGAAGTTTTGAGTGAAACATTGTGTGTAAAGTAAACTAGATCCTGTATATTTTTTGAGGAAAAATGGTGCTTGCCAGTGCAAACGCTGCTGTTATGATCAGTGCAGTACTATTTATTGCCAGAGTATTGTTCGTAGGTGGTCGCTTTACTGGTCCAAGAGCTTATCCCCAAGTCAGATTCATTTGATGCATTTTATGTGTTTGTCTGTCTTTTGTCAAACAGGTGTATGTTTTATTGTGAGAACAAAATTACTTTTTCTTACTAACTGTTGACTGGTAACACTCCGGTGCTTGGACAGCATAATCTGGTTTAAACTCAAAGTACAAATCAAAACTGTTTATACCCTTTTAATCTCACAAAAATGCCTTATAGCATGTGAGATTCTCTGGATGTGTTTAGCTTGTGAATACATTCATGGTAGTAGTGTGTTTATGTGTGTCTCTGCCTCAAGAGTTACTTTAGTTCACTTTGGACTTTCACTTTAAGAGCTTCTCACAGTTATTTCACTGTCACATCTAGATATTCCCATAGCATCACTATACAGAGCTCCTGAGACGTTTTTGTCTTCCTCACATAAGCAGCCTTTCTCACATTTTCAGATGAATTTCAAAATATGCCACAATGGCTTAAAATATAATTCTAATATAGATTTTGAAATATATGTCCATAAATAATTTTTCAAATGTTTTCTTTTTTTTATATATATATATATATTTTTTTATTATATATTTTAGAAATATAAATATAAAACATATATGTAAAAAAATACATTTTTCATTATCTTTTTTTTTTGACTGTTAGAGTGTGTGTGTTGAACCCATTTT
Organism: Enteromius unitaeniatus; assembly: GCA_032359435.1. Taxonomy (NCBI): domain Eukaryota; kingdom Metazoa; phylum Chordata; class Actinopteri; order Cypriniformes; family Cyprinidae; genus Enteromius; species Enteromius unitaeniatus. The sequence continues at coordinate 15,923,628 of JAUMHI010000063.1, read as the reverse complement.
CAGTTTGCGGTAGGTACGCCAATCTTCAAAAGCACCATCATGTAAAGTCGTCTCACGAGCATGTGTAATCATGGATTGCTCATTACATGTAGAGACGGCTCTGGTAGGTCAAGGTCAGAGATCAGGCCTGTGTGTGCTAAGCGCTTAAGCTTTTTATAACATGTATGCAGAGACAGGGCCAGCAGCCCCTTCATCACTCTTTATCTGTAGGTCATCCTCCCTCCCGTGAGCTTAACCCAGAACTCATGTTTGTACAGTATTTCATGTGTACAGCTTTTCATCTGTTAAACACCCAGTGGATTAAACTCTGTTTAAAATCCTACTTTGAGTCCCAGCTTAATCTCAGTCTAAATCAAAGTTTTTGTACAGTTTACACTTCATGGTTGAATTACGTTTCTGAAACAATTCCATGATAGACAACTGTAAACACTGAGTATATAAATTACAAGGAATGTGTTGCTTGTAGTATTACCTGACTTCAGTTGATTTTTTTGTGTGTATATGTTTCTCGCTTCCAGCTGAGCTGGCAAGCTCCAAGAGACAGGGTGGATATGTGTATACTGGCTGGCAAAAACCCTCTTGTAAGTATCAGTCAGGATATATGTCTGTTGAGTGAACATTTCAATACACAGCCTGTCTTCTCTAACTCAAATCTGTCTTGTAAAAGAGAACTGTAAACTATTTGGTTAATTTGCCTCCACTGCATTTCATCGCATGTATCATACATTTTTTACCAATGTGTTAAGTCAGTCCCCTTAGTCTAGGTATTTTTAAACAGAATATTGATTCTTTTGTCATCAAAATCTTGCTAACTTTTTTCTTTGAAACACTTAAGAAGTATGCTGATTATATATTTCATGATAAAGACTACTTTCTTCTATATTCTGCTATGACATAGATATACATATTAATAAATATCCTCTTTTTCTCTCTCTACCACAGACTGAATGTGCTAATTTCATAAGAGTTTTACACAGCTATAACCGGACTCATGTCTACACCTGTGGTACTGGAGCGTTCCACCCTACATGTGCTTTCTTAGAGGTCCAAGGTCACAAAGAGGCAAGGAATTCAATTATTGACTGATTCTACACAGATTATATTGAGGTTTTCTGTTTGATTCACTGGTATTCTTGAAAATGTGTTCAGTCATTTCTCCTGTACAGTAAATAGTGATGGTGAGTGTTTTGTGTAATCATTAGGACAGCTGGCTGCACCTGCACAGCAACACTGTGGAATCAGGCCGAATGAAATGTCCTTTTGATCCACACCAGCCCTTTGCTTCAGTTCTCACAGGTGAGCCTGAATCTAACAGTATCTAACACAAAACTAAGCATTTTACTCTTTGCACATGATCAGCTTTCTCCTACGAAAAACCTGGTCCCTCTGTACCGTCTGTCAGACATTTGTTTTTGGCTTCAAGTTAAACTGACCCTTATGTTTCAATTGGAGGGCTGAAGAGAAATGTCATATCCTGTGAAGAGTACCAGCTGTAAATGTAACTTTTTTTTTTTTTTTTTGCCTGCGTTCCATTTTTGTGGGTTTTATAGAAGCCTGAATTTTTCTAGCTGAACAAAGTTTGATTAATTACAGCCATTAGTCATTACTGAGCCTTCCTTCCTACCAGAAATTGGATTGTTATAAAGTAATCTTCATAAAAAGACCTAAATTAGGAAAGTTGGAGAAAAAAAAAATAGTTTACACAAAAGGGAAAACTCATAATTTACTCGCTTTCATATCATTCCAAGCCTGGTTTGCATGAAACACAAAAGCAGTTTTGAAGAAACTTAATGCGGTGAAAAACATTTTGTTCCAAGCTTAAAAAAAAGTCATAATAAAATTTCTATATAATAAAGTAAACAAGCACATGCACAACATATAAGGTACAAGTGGGAAGATATCAAAGTTGTGTAAAGAGCATATACTGTATACACTCACAAATAAACTACTTTATTTAATTAACCAGTGTTTTTTAATTGGTTCTTAAATAAATAATGTAGACTAGAATTTCAGTCAAAAATAGCAAGTGAGCAAATTTAGAACCCACCCCTGGTAGACATAATTAATTAATTAAAAAATTTATAATAATAAAATAATGTTTTACAAAGATTTTATAAGAGATGACACAGCATTAAAAGCTGAATGCCATAAATATAAAGTTTTCACATCTGATCCATGTATAAAAAAAAGTGTGGTTGAGCGTGTTTGTGTATTGACACGGACAGCCATAATCAACAGGGAACAACTTTGGGAGAACACAAAGCACGTTCTCCTCGATGTCTTCCAGATTTGCTCCAAACCACATACATAGAGGGTGGAGGCCCAAACACCAAATGATAACTCAGATAGAAATCGCTGAGTGATTCTAAAAACATTGTCTATAAACTCATTTTAGCTGTCATGGATATTATGGAGACTGTAATTTATTTCTGGATCGTGTCACATGAGATCAGTTGGACTTGTACAGTATAACACACGTGTGATGAGAAGAGAACAAGCCAATGCTGATGCCAATGACTTGATGGTCAGCTTTAGTAAACATGCCTACAGCCTGACTGACTGACAGCTCTATGTTTATGCTCTGATATGCTCCCTTTTTATGTTTTCAGATCAGTATCTCTATGCTGGCACGGCGTCTGATTTCCTGGGCAAGGACAGCACTTTTAGCCGCTCTCTTGGCCCGCCCCCAGACCAGCAGTACATTCGCACCGACATATCTGAGGACTACTGGATCAACGGTCAGCGCTCCCCACCAGTCCACTTCAATACACTGATACCAGCACTCAGCACTTTATTTTTTTAAAGAAATTAATTAAGGCTGCATTTATTTGATCAAAACATACAATAAAAACAACAATATTCTTTATTAGGATTACAGTTTAAAATAGAATGATGAAAAATAGAAAATTCAAAAGAACAGCATTTATTGGATTTTTGATAGAATTAATGCATCCTCTCTTTAAAAAGTATTCTTTTTTTTTTCCCAAAAAAATAAGTCTTACCCTAAACTTTTGTGTACCCAAAACAGTAGTGTATATATAAAAAAAGGCGACAGAAGGGGAAAACCAAAACCACAGAAAATAGCAAAGGCACAGTCATTAATACACTGATACCACAAACTGATTTATTCTCACAGTCTGTGGAAAAGTTATTACAGCATTAAAATGTGCCACATTTGAGGCGTTGCCTGTGTATCTAGGATATATAACTCACATTATTAGGAAAAAAGATCCTTAAATCATAAAAATTGATGAGTCAAATCACTCAGCACAGAAACATTTAATTTATGGTCAGGAGTTGCCAGAGTGTACAAAATTGCATTGGCTGTTATTAACTCAACCCAAGGTTTTTAGATACACCCATAAAAGTGTCAAATAGCTCATAAATATTATCTTTGGACTTCCACCTCTTAAATATCTTGAAAAACTAAATGTGATACAGTATATCTTCTGCTTGTATTCTGAAAGTAGTAATATCCTATATTAGTATAAGTAGTATAATCCTTTATACCGACTGCTGGCAATTGCACCATTTGGGTCTGAGTCATTTGCAGAGACCAATATAATACAGTCTTTGTGTAGTCATTGAGTTAATGACTGTCTTTCTTCCACCTTTGGTTTCCTCCTCAGCGTTAGAGCTCTTCTAGTGGCTGATGCAGTTTAATGGTGTTTAAACCCACAAAGTCTATTTTCCAATTCTAAACACCCATTAACAGTCTGCTGTGAGTCTAAGAGAAAATGCCTAGCATTTATACTAAACAGTAGGATACAGTTTTGTCTTTATACTCTCTCAAACACACATAAACAGTGAGTCTTAGCTCTTTTAATAGGCCTCCACAATTTCTTCACAGAAATAAATGCCTATAATAAAGCTGACCAGCTTTTGTCTCTTTTGTCCCCACAGAGGGCAAGTTTATTTCCGCCCATCCCATCACGGACACCTACAATCCTGACGATGACAAGATTTACTTCTTTTTCCGTGAGGCGTCCCGTGACGGGAGCACTGCAGACAAGAGCGTGCTGTCTCGTGTCGCCCGGATCTGCCGGGTAAGACCTGTCCTCACGGTGCCTGATCAGAGAGGAACTCACCTCATCTCTCTGATCCTTTCTTAGCACATAAGATTAAATGTGCTTCCCCTGGGAGGGGAGGCTTCCTGGTACGTTCCCCTTGATGTGATCTGCTGAAAGCGGACCAAACCACTGTTGTCAGGCGGGGTAAATCATAGCAGAGGTCTGGCCATGTAATTGCTGCCAAAGTCGTTGTTAATGATGACAGTGGAAGTCCCTTGCGTGACGAAATAAGTGCGCTAAGTGACTCCATGTTAACACGTTGTGTTTCGGCTATCCCTTAACAACAGTTCACTATGAAGGCTGGGTGCATCACACAAAAACCATCTATAAATAAATCAGATTTGAACTCATCTGAAGTCAAGATAAACTATAGGGAACAACAGTTCACACATCACACTAACCGCAAATGCATCATTTTTACATCAGTGCAGAACACTGTGGGAAATGAACTCTATTCACAAGGTCGCTCCCTAAAGAAAGTGAGTAATTGAATCACTTCACAAAGGTCTCTTCCACAAGGCTGTCATCAAAGCACACAGAAGATGGAAGTAATTTGCCGTTTGCAATGCTGGGTGGCAATTACTCATAAAAACCTTCTGTTTAATTTAATATTAATAGCTACATTTAATCTTATTTTGAACTTTTAAAACCCTCAACATGTACACATGGATAATCAATGCAATAAACAACTTGCATGTGTTTTAAACAAAAACATATGGAAAGACAGCTGTAGATTTTCTGTTTTTTTAATTTATGAAGATACTAATGTATAGTCTGATTAAATACTGTTTTGAATTCAAAGAAACCACATAGTAATATGACGTTGTGTAATACAAGAGACATAAAACCAGCACTGATACATGTACAGGTCAAACCGTAGTGGTATTTTGTCATAAATAATGGGTTCAGGCGCCAGTGTAAAAGACACCACAATTGGCTTTAGTTTTATAATTTTAATTTATTTTATTGTGACACTGACAACTGGAGTAAAGACTGTTGAAAATTTAGATTTGCATCACAGAAATGAATTCAATTTTCAGATATTAAGTTAGTAAAGTGCTTAAATTGTAATAAGATTACACAATATTACTGTTTTCATTTTTACTGTATTTTCCATCTATTGAATGCAACCTTGGTGAACATAAGAGAGTTCTTTCAGAAGCGATACAAAATCTTTCTGACCCCATACTTTTAAATAATTCATATATACGTGATGCAGTTTTACTGTATGTTGAAAATGGTTATTAAAATGCAAAAATATTGCTGTGCAAAATGCTGCCGTTGAACCAATTAGAAATTTTGTAGATAGCTCTGAAGTCATTTTAAGTAATTGTCCATGCAAGTCACCTGTCAGCCTGTAATTATAAAAAGTCAGTGATTTAAAGCAGTTTTCTTTAATGCTGTAGGATCATCCTCCTGGACTGTATGCTATAAAAATTCCAAGCTCTATTGCAAAATTCTTGGTCTGAGGCGGGTGGGTTTTTATAGCTTTAGGAGTGAGCTGTAAAGCTATCCGAGGCCAGATTCCTCACTGGATAACTGGCCTAACACTAGAGAGGGCATCTTTGAAGATTAAAGAATTTGGAAAACGGCACTCCTAAACCTCTTTTAGGTCGTTCCCCCCCTTTTTCTCAAGTGTGTGTGTTATTCAGCAAGGATAATGGCAGAGGAGGAATATGTTTGCTGCTCTAAGTGGGTGTAGGTGAAATCATTGGGATCCTTTGATTAAACCCTTCTGGCTATAATGAGGAGATTCATTTAAGTGTTCTCAGCATGTCTTCTCATTCTTAGACCTCTCAGTGCTCTATTGTGCATCTAAAGACATAAACCTGCACACAGAGAGGGTCGTTATATTCCCATTATAAACTCCCTCACTCGCTCTTCTCAATTTCTTGAACTCTCTTTCTTTGTCTCTCTTGTGTGCGAGTTTGCGTACCTCTTAAGTCTGTGTATAACTGAGGGGGGTTTCTGTTTTTTTTGTAGCCTCATGCTTAATTAGAGCTGCTCTAATCACAATCAAATGCTGGTTTTTCCACTCTTATTATAAAGACTATAAAATGTAGCATTTAAATGATAAACATGCTTTCAGCATGACAGAATTAAAAGACCCTCTATGCTCTTGTGTTCGCATGCAGAATGACGTTGGAGGTTTGAGAAGTCTTACCAATAAGTGGACGACCTTCCTCAAAGCAAGACTTGTGTGCTCCATTCCTGGACCAGATGGAGTGGACACACACTTTGATGAGCTACGTGAGTGATGTGTTTTCTGTTCCTGCTCCCTTCTCACCAAAAAAAACATATTTCAGTTTTACTTCTTAGCATCACAGATGTTCATTGTGATTGTGTGTGTGTGTGTTACAGAGGACATCTTTCTCCTCCCTAGCAGAGATGAGAGAAATCCAATGGTGTACGGAGTGTTCACCACCACCAGGTGAGACACAGCTCCTACAGTGAGCATGTCAATATTTCATTGCGTTTGGTCTGGGTACCATATAGCTGAAATCCATTGCGAACAGTTGATGTGATATAAAAGAACTTTTATAGAATATTAAAAACATTGTTATTTGTAAAAAGTTTCTCATTTGTAATGCTGTTTTTGTTGCTGTGGTACTCATGTTGTTTTGTTTTTTTAGTTCTATCTTTAAAGGATCAGCGGTATGCGTCTACAACATGGAAGACATCCGTGCTGTGTTTAATGGACCGTATGCTCATAAAGAGGGACCAGACCATCGCTGGGTGGAATATGAAGGCAGAATCCCCTACCCAAGACCAGGCACTGTTAGTAACACCCTATCAGGGCTGTTTTTCTTCTCACGTTTAGTCACGGACATTTGAGTGAGGAGTTTTATACATTACCACTAGAGGGAGACAGAGCACTTTACACACAGTGATTCAAAATACAGTTTACATCGGGGATGTCCAAACCAGCTCCTAAAAGGCCACTGTTCTGCAGAGTTTAGCTCCAACCCTAATTAATGATTAATAATTAGCTAATAAAGGTCTTCAGACTCTGAAAAAACTCCCAGGCATTATGCATTGGAGCTAAACTCTGAATGACGCTGACCATACTGAAGCATGATTGGATGTTTACACAAACACATAGTTTATTATAATGCCAAAGCGGTTACATCATTTCGTTTTAAGTGCATATTTGTAATTACTTCCAGGATTTTTTTGCTGTTATAATTGAAAAATGTATAACTGTAAATCTTATTTTTCTTTCTCAGTGCCCCAGTCGGACATATGATCCTAATATAAAAACAACTAAAGACTTTCCAGATGATGTCATCAGTTTTATACGGCTGCACCCACTAATGTACCACTCTGTACACCCAATGACGGGCCGGCCAATTTTCACTCGTATCAATACAGAGTATAGGCTTACTCAGATTGTAGTGGACCGTGTGGCAGCTGAGGATGGACAGTATGCTGTTATGTTCTTGGGCACAGGTAAAAAAAAAAGACAACACAAAGGTTACTAGTGATATTTAACAATTAGATATGATGTTGCATTTTGCACCTATTAAGAAAATATGATGCCTATTTTATTGCATTATTTTAAAAAGCCTTTAATGATCTAATTGCTACAAAGACAGAATTTTGCTTGTTAACTGTGTTGTTCAAAATGGAGTTTGATACATTTTTAACCCTGTACACTGAAAAAAACTGATAGTGTAGAAACAATTCACTCAGAAACTGCTTGTAAGTTTTACAAATAATTACACATGGTCACACACTAAACTTGAAGTTTATAAGCAGAAAAACTGAACTAGTGTTGTAAAACATACAAGAACGTTTGTAAAACAGCCAGCAGATGGCAGTACAGCTTAAGATACAAAAATGTGTGTGTGCGTCTGTACAGATATGGGATCGGTTTTGAAGGTTGTCAGCATCACTCAAGAAAACTGGTCCACGGAGGAGATCATCTTAGAGGAGCTTCAGGTGTTCAAGGTAAATGCTGCAAAGAGGATGAATGAAAAACACCCCAGTAATAAAAACAATAAATAAACAGGCAGAAATTTCACCTTCTAACAATAAATATGGGTGTATTTATTTATTCAGAGTCCCTCACCTATCCTCAACATGGAAATCTCTTCAAAGCAGGTAAGAACAGAAATTGGCTCAGGTAAACGAAATATTTAGCTTGAGAAAATTTTGATTTTGCTTAAATGAATGATTGCTGAAACATTGACTGACAACTTTTATCAGCCAGCTGTTTTAGACATTATGCTGGACTGTCTGTTGTATTTAAGAAAATCAAACTCAAGCAGATGTGTTATGTTGTACTTTCTTATCAGAGTCTCACAGATAAGTCAGTTTCTCTTGTTTTTTGGCCATTCTTTTCATTTTTCTTTTACCCTCCCTTTTGTCCAATTATCTCTTATTATGTTTCGGAGCTCATGGTTAAGTTTGCAGTTCACCCGAATGCTTTATCCTCCTTTGCTCTGCACAAAGATAGAACTTGACCAGTTCTGTTAATAGGCCTTTTTCTTTATATTAACGGAGGGTAATAGAGCAATCATATAGATAATGCAGGGGTGGGATGGAAACTTTATCACATTATCTAATCTACGTTTTACTTCTGCCTCTAATTCGTTACGGTGAATGCTACCACTTGAAATCATTAAACGGTTTCAAATCAGTTCCTGAGCAGCGTTTGCTTTTACTAGGGTGTTTTATGGGAAGCTCTGCTGTGACTGCCTGATGTTTTTCAGACTCATGCTGAGAGAAAAGCAATAGCATCACAACTTTTATTGTACACATTGTTGTTTGTTCATTTCTCTGAGTCACATGTACACATGCTTCTTTTTAGAGTTTGTTGAAGCAAAAAGAAGGGTTATGTTGATATATAACTCTGTTAGAGAGTTTGCTCCAGTAAGCACTTTTTTTGTCAATGCACCTGGTTTAGTACTTTGTGTATGTGTTTGTGTGTGCAGCAGCAGCTGTTTGTTGGAGGAAGCAACGGGTTGGTGCAGGTGTCCCTTCACAGGTGCCATATTTATGGCCAGGGCTGTGCAGAATGCTGCCTGGCTAGAGACCCCTACTGCGCTTGGGATGGCACCCAGTGCTCCAGATATATTCCAGCCTCCAAGAGGTAACACACACACACACACACATGAACCGATAAAGCCATTGTCCCAAAGAGTCGATGCAAAGCCTTGACATTGATTCACAGAGTCAGCACTTCTGTTAAGTGTTCTGTCTTTTTATCAGCACACACAAAATACGCAGAGCCACATGTGTCCTATGATATCCCCGAGATATGCACCGTGTGCAGTTTGGGGCTCGGAGGTTTTTGGGATAGCAGAAAGTTAAAAGAGAGAGAGAGGGTTTTGTGGTGCCCTCTTTCTGACCTACTTCTCCAGGGTGAGTTGTTTCCTGGAGTTCAGCACAGAGAAGAAAATGATAAATATTTGATTTTTCCTGTGCCATAGGGTGTAGTGGGACTGGACTGGACAGGCAAATTGATTAAAGTTGCTTTGTTGTTGAGATGATGTATGTGAGCTGCCAGAGAAGTTTTCTTGCCCTTTCTCTCCCCGGCTCTCTGGTCCGCCACTGACGCAAGGAGGCCAGGTCAGCCCTGCAGAGACAGCGAGCGAGAGATAGGGAGACACACAGAGAGAGGAATTTTAGTTTGTTTTGGAGATTATTTGGCTGTCAGATGGCTCTATTTAAAATACGCTTTGTGGCTTTATTACGATTCACTGAAGTTTGTTTTACAAAAGAAAGAGCTGAGGGTATTTTTAGGAAAATCACGGTGGTGCTCCTTTTGTGTTTAAAATGAAACAGAATACATAGCATGACTGTGGTCTTATTGTTTTCTTGTTCTGAAAATTAGACTTTAGATCAGACAGTTTGTATCTTTTTTTCTAAATGCTCTTGCTATTTAGACTGTTCAGTATGGGCTGTATGGTCTTATTTTAGCTAGTTTTATTTTCCCAAATCTTACTAACCACACATAATATTTTGTTTTCTAAAAAATGCAAACATGTACATCCATCCTGGTCACATATTACTGTAGCACAGTTTCTGCTGAATACAAAAACAATTATATGTTGATCAATAGTATGTTATAAGTAGTTGAAATAACCACAAATATCAGAGCATGTCAAAACATCTCAGCGTCCCCAAAATCACCTCAGACTCAAGAGGGTTAAATTATGTTGGATTTATCTAGTGATTCTCAACCTAACTTCAGGATTCTACAACAATATGGCCCACTCTTCCAGCTGTTGTAATTTTCTTGGATTTTACTAATATTTTTTCACAATTCTGTGTCTGAAAATGTGATACTGACCAGTTATGTTTGAATATTAATGAATGGATGCTGTTAGAAATTTTTGCCTTCATTTGATTAACAGCTCTTTACATTTTTTTGTTGTTTAAGAAGTCTAAAATGTTATCTAAAGTGAATCTAAATCTCAAAAAAGGCTTTTTATTTGTGCTTACAGGAGGGCCAGAAGGCAGGATATTAAACATGGAGACCCATCTAGCCATTGCTGGGACACAGAGGATGGTAAGGAGGCGTGCGTGCATATGGAACATAAAAGCACTAAAAGCTCTGCTTTGTTTTAAGATGCTACATTGTCCTGTGGGGCTCACCTAATGGATCTCAACACTAACCTACCTTTACTGTCTTTCTGATATGCTGATCACTCTCTCTCTATCTTTGGCAGTGTTAGGGAGGAATGTTGAGGAGAAGGTGTTGTATGGAGTAGAGAGTAACTCCTCTTTTCTTGAGTGCGTTTCAAAATCCCAGCAGGCCTTGATCCGCTGGTTCATACTAAAGCCAGGAGTGGACCACCGTCAAGAGGTAAAATCAACATAAGTTTGTCTCAGTCTGTGACTTTCTCTCTCTCTGTGTGTGTGTGTGTGTATTATTCACACTCTTTCTTAGCTCTCTCTTTCTTTCTTTCTTTCTTTGAACAGTTAGTAAGTAGTTAGTTACACTACAAAAGCAAATATTCCATAACTATTTATTATTTATATATTTCAGCATTTTCTTTATATCGAATGCAAAGAATAAAATTAGTTGGTGAATTGTTCATTTGATCAGTTATTTTGTTTAACTGAACCATATTAACAAAACAACAAAAAAGTCACTAAAATGAATGTTTGTACCATAAAATGAAGTTAAAGAATTGCTATATTGGTTGGCAGTGTTTTAAACATCACTTATAAATGTATAAAATATAACCTGGGCGTATTCCAGTCATAGTTTCTTTTTCATAACAATATATCTTCAGACTTTTTATGGTTGGATACACTCTAGAAGCTGATTTACAGTAACTCTGAACCCCCTGATGCTTAGGAAAAATAGATGTTGCATAATTATGAAGATCGTCTTACTAAACAATGTGTTATAGCAGAGAAACAGAGAACTGGAGCAGTATTATTGGTAATGGTGAAAATGGCCTGAGGCTCAGAAACTGAGGGAACACAAACAGAGATACCGAACACAGCAGTACTGTCAAGAAGTGACCTTCACTGGTGGATTCATCTTTCTTATTCAATGTTTTACACCCACGCATTTAATCTCATCTCATCTTCACTGCTGTCGATTGGGAGTCATGCACCTGGGTGACTTGCATATCTTACTTTAGAAACATATACAAATACATTCGTCTTTCAGATATCTGTCCCTTTATACTGCCTGAGGAGGTTTATTTGTGCCATCTTCTTCTTTATGCAGCATTTGTGAACAGCAGTCCTTTCAACTGAGTAGTAATGGAGCTATGTGTGATGTGGAAAGTTCACAGTGCAGATACAGAGGTCATTTTATTCTTGTGCCGTGGGTGTCTCTTGTCTTTATTAGCTGTGATGAATAGACGGGGGCCAGGACCTGACCCTGGAGTGGTAGATCAGCATATCCTTTTATTGATCCATCTTCACAACAATTAATCCCAACAGGAGTATATATGTGTGTGTGTGAGAGAGAGAGAGACTTGAAGACACGTACGGGGAGGCATGACAGCAGAAGGTCAAATCTCAGCACAAATGTCACAGCATAGATGCATTTCGAGAGAAAAACGCCCGTTTCCGGCTTTTTAGAAATATCCTGCCATCCCACGTCTCAAGTGAACAGTACTCCTGCTATGATGCATTTGTTTTGTTTTAGTTCCCCTTCCTGCTTTTCTTCTCCTCCTCTCTTTCTCCTGTCTTTCCCACAACACAAAACGACTCAATACAACACAGCTGCCCAAAACACCTGCAACACACACACAATCTCAAACGTGTGGTGCAATCTTAAAATATCAGCCCACACTTCACCTCGTAAAAGACAACAGTGAATGATAGCAGAGAAACAGCGCTTGGGTGTTTGTGTGAATGTTTATCGAATCAGAGTACACAGATATCTGGTTACAATAACAGAATGGACCCTTTATAACCCAATTGGATGAGAATACAACAAGATTACTTTGTGATGGGAACTGTAAAGAATGTGTTTATATTGGTTCCAATTCTGATTTTTCTTTTTGAACAATTCTATAAAACTAATTAACTTGTTACGTAATTCTAAAAAAAAATAAAAAAGCCTAAACTTACACCTTGGATTGATTCTGTTGTAAACCAAAAAGCCTAAAGGCATGCAAAGGGGATACACACTTTAAAATAATTAGGCCTATGTTTAAGATTTATTTTAATCGCATAAATGAAACAAGAAAGAGTATGTTTGACACAATCTGTATTGTTAAAAGCACTTGACTTGACTCAAGTCATATGCTAATAACCTGAAGGTGTAACCTATATTTACTATATTAAACTATATTTATAGATATTTATAACTATATCTATATTTATATTTGAACAAAGTTCAACTAATTCAGTTTAATTGTTTTAACAAATAACAGATTTACTGTATGCTACTGTAATTCTAAGTCATTTGAATAATTGCATTTTGAAAATGTGATATTTCAAATAATAACCAAATGATGCAGTGCAGACATCACAACAGCAATGTTTTAGTCTAAAATTTGAGCATATTTTATTACGACATGCTGATATTCTGGAACAATTAACAGAACCAAAAGTCGTGAAAGTCAGGCCAGTATTATTTAAAAAATCTGATTAAGAACTTGTTATTGACTCACAATTCTATTGTGGACTGTTTTTACTCCTTCCTGCCTTCTCTCCCTATTTTTCCATCTCTCCCTCTACCCAATTTTTCCACACTCTTCACCACCCTCTTTTTACAACTAAATATAATTTCCCATAGGACTGTGGGTCACCAGCAGGCCAGCTCGTATTTGAGATGTGATACAGATCCTGTGCTGAAGGTTCCAGACCTTCTCTCTTTTTCTTAAAACCCACAGCCAGACCCAGCGGTGTGCGGAGGGGCTGCAAACAGACAGAGGCCTCGTACCGTGGTTTTAATGCCTTTGACCCGGCACTGAAACCGATGCTGCACTTAAACATGCGTCTATGATCAGAAGCCAGTTTCCTCCTGCCCCCCAGTAAAACCTTCAGCGGGAGTTACACACCGTGATATACTGCCAGGATATGAAACACAGACACACACCCAAACATCTTCATGACATACACACGCTTTTCATCTTGACACTCATGTGCCCTTAGCCTTTATGTTTTAGTTCCAGCTGTCACAGGTGCTGCGGACAGTGCGAATCCGCCCTATTTCCTCTCATTCCTGACACGTTTCTGCAAGGTTTTACTTAAAAGTCACTCTTCAAAATTTAAAATGCTAATATATAAAGAGTTGTTTAGTGCAATCATGACTATTGCATTTCCTTCAAGCGTCCTTTAGACGGCAGATAGATTAACATCAGATAATGCAGCGGTAAGTGGTTTGTGTGCATTTTATAGGGATTCAGTATGCTTTGAAGCTTTGTTTCCCTCCTCGTCGTACTGCACAGCTGTATTGATTTAGTCCACGACAACAGCGTGACTAGCAGGAGAAATCAGCAGGCTCAAAAACACAGATAACAGGGGAAAAAAATGAAGAGAGAAAGAATAAACAGCCAGGAATGGAAGGGAGGTGAAGAGATGTAAAACTTATATTTACAGGAAGAAAATATTAGCATGGCTTAAAATCTTTTTAGTTTGAGACCATCAGCCTTGAACCTGAATTTATAATGCACATTGCATTTAAAGCTACACTATGTAATTGTCCGATTAATTTTTAAACCTAAATCTGTATCTATTACTGAATATCTTTGCATGGATGAGTGTGGTTTGAGGCATCTTGTCTTTTCTGTTGCAAACATTTATTTGAAATTTGATCCATGGTCAATTTTTCAAACCTTAAATTTCAACTTCATGCTACCCACGGCCTGAGGTGTGTAGGAAATAATGTGAACTTTCCTGTGAAATCTGTTCAGACACATGTAAAATCGTTATTATATGTTTATAATGAATGGGTAAAGACCTAAGTAAAAAAAAAAGTTACTTTAAAGCTACAAAACAATGAACAATTTTTTGATTCAGATGTGTTAATTTGATTTCACAAACAGGTTTGTATGCACTGAACACAAAGCACTTCTTATGTCAGAGGCCATCAGAAAGATGGACACATTGGATATAGATCAGTGCAATAGATCATACAAACACCTTTGAAAGTTGAAAGTAGACCCTGAAATCACAAGACCAAGGTCATAACACTACTTTGCCTCCTTCTGTCTTTCTGCCTCGTTAGCATTACCATTTGGGCAGCTTGTCTAATTTGTCTAATAAGATTCTAATGATCAATCAGATGGTGTAATGTGAGGTCAGCAGGAAACGGAGCACAGAGGTTAAAGACTGATCTCTGACCTTGCAGGAGTCTCTCTGTGGGCTCCTGGGCAGAATGATTTATGAGAATAAACTCAGCAAGTGACACATACATTCACTGTTTGGCTGTGATTAAGCTGTTGTGTGTGTCCAAGCAAGTATGCGTTGATATGGTTGATTTTTAAGAAAGAGTAACTCTGTATTTGTTGCAGATCAAACCGGATGAGCGTGTACTGATAACCGAGCGAGGTTTGCTGATTCGCTGGCTCCAGCATAGCGATGCAGGTTCGTACTTCTGCATCTCTCAGGAGCACAGCTTCACCCGTACCCTCCTCCACCTCTCTCTTCACGTCCTGGACCGTGGACAGATCCAAGCACACCAACCTGCCACACGGGAGCCATCAGATAGTCCATCTGTGACTGAACCTCGTCAGCGCTATAAGGACTACATGCGCTTGTTGAGCGGCCCCGTGCGCTCTCTGGATGAGTACTGCGAAGCGCTCTGGCACAAAGAGAAGAAGCAAAAACAGAAGGGCAAATGGAAGCATGTTCAAGAGCTCCGCAAGAGCAGAAACCGACGCCACCACTAGAGGTGCCAATGAGGCCTGGATTTGAGTGTGAGGTTAGATGGGTCACAATGCCCATGGATGTGGATTAAGTGAACTCTAAACCAAATACAAAGATTCAATTAATCATCTCTTAACCAGTCAAGCAAAAAACCTTTAAGAAATATCCGTGAAATGACACATTGATATTGTTTTCGTTTGCACCAGTCCTGTAAAAACATGACGCACAGATTCTTTATCATTTAAAAATGAAACTTTTGCAAAAATGCCCACTTGAACACCAGTCATCTTGACTGATTTGGAAAATACGTCAGAATATATTCGTTTTGTTAAAGTCCCTTTGGGCAAGGTATGGTATACTAAAATTATATTCCTGTAAATCTAAAAAAAATGTTCAATGATTTTTCCAGTGTAAAGATGTCTGGACTGGGGACGTTTTCCAAAGCTACAGTACATATCACCAGTTCATTGCGCTTTAATTTTACCCAAGAATAAAATTGCATTCATGTTGAATGTATGTAAATATTTATATTATTTGTACATGAGATTGTGCATGCGTTAGGATTATTTACATAGAATTCTCTTTTGAGATTACAGTTTTAACCAAGCATTTAAATTTCACTGAGTAAATGACATTATTTTTGTATTTTTGCAGTGTGTCTTTCTGTAGGTAATTTGTTTACGGCATATTACGATATTTAAAATTACCATGGTGTTGAAATAAACTATTTTTTATTTCTACTTAACTGTGCAATCAAGAAAAGACCATGTCTTTATTATTTAAAAAAGTGGTTCATGCCACAAAAATGTTAATTCCATCTTCCTTTCTCCATTTCACTCAAACCAAGTATTTTTTTTTCCTTCAGGTGAGCACAAAAAGGAGATTTAGCTTTTTATGGTGACCGTGGTCTTGTCAAGCACCAAGAGTGTCACAAATGAGGTCCATATGACATTATATTTTAAGTATTCTGAAGGTATATGACAGGATATGAAAGTTGGAATTGTATTGTTATTAAAATTTTTTGGTGACCAATCCCTATAAGTAATCCTTGACAAACATTTAAGGATACCAAGAAAAAAATGTATCAAATTAAATGATTTGCTATTATGCAGGCAGCAAGATATAATATATTAAAATGTATTTTTTTTTTACTTCATATAACATCACATAACATCAAAGGTACAGTATTTTACCTTTTTTATTTGCTATTACCGCTACAAATAAAATGTAAATAATATTGAAATTATTGCTTTCTATTTTTAATGTGATAGTGTACATGACCCTGGAGTCTTAAGTCAGTGGGGTATATTTGTAAATACATAATATGGGTGAAAATTATTGATTTTGTTTATGACTTTCATTATGTACATATCATGTTCCATGAAGACATTTTGTAGATTTTCTGCCAAAGATATATTTATGGTAACTTAATTTCAGATTAGTAATATGCATTGCTAAGATCTTTATTTGCAAAACCTTTTTTTGCACACTAAATTTCCAGATTTTCAAATAGTAGTATCTCAGCCAAAAAGATTATTTATTCAGCTTTCAGATGATGTATAAATCTAATTTTGACAATTTTACACTTAAGACTGACTTTGTGGTCCAGGGTCACAAATCTTATTATTTTGTGTTTACGTAGAGATGGAGTTTTTATACCAGAGTATATTATTTTTCTCTAACTTACTGTTCCTCCCCCAGGCTCTCCAAAATCTCCCTCGGGATACAAAAACCATTTAAGGGTTAAACACAAGAGTTCAATACATGTGATGTAATATAGATTAAACAACCTGACCCCATATCTCTGCCACAGCCTCATAATCACAAGTACTCACCCAGACACACACTCCAGGCACAGTTATATCTCACATCCCATGACTTCACATCTGAACGAGAGTCACGCAGCACTGCTGTTATGATTGATCTGAGAGATTCATCGCTGGCCGGTGTTTCTCTGAGGTCAAGATGCCTCAGATCAGGTTAGAGAGGGAGTGAACTCCTCACACATATTTTACAATAGAGCGTGACCTCAGATAACCTCACCGCCTGAAGCATGTGTGCTTATGTTTTGAAGGTCAGGGCTCCTCTCCAATCAGGATTTCTCATCTCCTCCATCGTTCAGTGCATGTGGTTCCCTGCACATGGGAAGTCAAGGTCAGTAGGTCACAATCGCATGTACAAATTCACTGCAGCTTAAAGAGAGAAAATAAACAACAGTTTAGTCCCTTATAAACCTAATTCATAATCATTTTACACAAGTAAACAAGTTCTAAATGAACCACATCGTGCCAGAAGACCAACACGGGATCCGTCTTTGCTCTGTGCTCGACAACAAGGGCTTTCTGTCTGATTCGGGGCATGGTCGCGGACCGCAGTGACAACCACATGCGGAGTGCAATGAAATGGAAATGACTGCTTCTGGGCTGAGGGGAGAGCTCATTTATCAGTGCTAAAGTCTTGAGTAATACAGCTTTCTCTTCTTGTACCTCCCGCCACGGCCAAGACAAGCAGAAAGTGATCTCTTCTTTCCAGAATGCCCTCCTGTAGCGGTAATCGCTGGAGCTCTTTAACCATACAAGAGCATCTATTAACAGTGATGTTCTGCTTCGAGCTGTGGCAGGTCAAAGGTGGAGCGGGTTGATGGAATGAGAGAGAAACAGACAGAAAGAGCACGAGAGGTTCAAATCAGATAGATTAGGCTCAGCTGGGTGTTGTCTATATAAATGAGTGTCTTCATATTTTTCATATTTTAATACTGCTACTTATGAGTTTAGGAAAACTACAATTAATGTACATTTTAGTTGGAATATAAAAAAAGTTTCATATTTATGTATTATATATATATATATATATATTTAATTTCATTATTTTTTTTACATCCACATGAGCAATTACATCATCAATTGTCTTCAAAAAACTTTGGTCGGATCAAGATGATCCTTTTCTACTGTACATATGTTTTCCCCAGCTCGGAAACTAAAGGAAATCTCATTCATAATTGCTACTTCTATTCAATTTCTAAATTTGATCCGACATGATTTGAAGTCACAATATGACCTTGAAGGCCTCAAGGTCCTGGTGGGCAAGGTCTGGGTCTTGTTGGTAGAAATGAGTGTGATTGTCTCAGTTATTCATGTTCCTTCTAGTCTTTTAGAAGATGTTGAGACTAAATTGGGCCACAGTTTTGCTACTTGGCTCTGACTTTACATATTTTACCAATACTGGCTGCCAACTTATGAAAAGTAAAGATGTTTTTGCCCAGCTATCATGTGTTGGGTTGGACTGTGATCTGAACAGTTTTATAATCATCTTCATGTATTCAGTATTGCTCACTGCTCATTTCATCCTAACAGCTTCACATTTTCTGTAAAGAGCTGGTGCTTTAACACAAAACCAATAATATGCTTAGTGAATTGAAAGTGCTTTAGCTGCACTTTCTTGCAAAGTTACGTATAATACCACATATAGAGTATATGCATATGATGCTTAATAGATTTATAGACATACGTTTTGTGCAACTTAGTTAGTACAATGTATGTTAGGTAGGGATACAGAATTAAAGCGTGGTATAGTGCAGAATTAATTGACTAGATGTGCAAACTATAATACAGACTATAATCTGCTGTAGGTCAGCCCACTTTTGAACCCAGAAAGTGCACATGTTTGCAGATATGAGTGTCCTGACTCAAACTAACTAATGTATCTTACACTCTCCCAGTGGACGCAGGACACACGACGACCGTGTCCTCTGCAGGACAAAGACAAAAAGATGATTTATGAGACCTGGAGCAAAAGCACATACCTTTTCAAGCAGCATTATCATAACAGTATAAAGTTGCTTCTGCTCCAGCTGAGATCTGCGTATTTGAGGAATTTGTGGTTGTATCATCAGTAGTTGAGTGTTTTTGTGTGATTCTCTCCCGCGGTGAATCCAGCACACAGGGTTCACCAATTCCTTACGGCAAGCCTGCGGTTTTCCAAAAGCCTGTGGAGAGGAGAAAAGACGGATATAGATAATTATATGTGGATTGGATGTTCTACAGTATTCTGCTTGAGTGAATTTATGGTTGAAAAGGGAGAAATGAGCAGGGAAATATTGTGTTGCTTTCTTATCTATTATTCTCGGCTCTGTTGTTGAGTTTAAGAGCGCTTGCTCTCTCGCTCTCTCTTTGTTAACAAAGCTGATGAATATTTCAGACCGTGCGTTTGAGAGTTTTTGAAGCTTCATGGTTTATTTAATGCCCAGAACAAATTGGAGCACCTATCGCAAGAAAGCAGTGGAAAACTAGAGACCAGTTGTGATTCTTGCTACTAAATTTAAGTTTTCTTTTTAGTATCGAGTTTAGTATCAATTGATGCACAATATTATTTATATTACTTATTTATACTTATTTTAGTAATTAATATCAGTGCAAGCAGATAATAGTTGTCAGATTGACATGAAAAAAATACATTCAGTTGAATTAGGCTTACGCCACAGGAAGCTGAATTGGAATGACAGGAAGTAGTTTTCAAAATATTGTTTTCTATTTTAATATATTTAAAAATTATTTTATTCCTGTTATGCAAAACTGAATTTTTAGCGTTTTTCATGCTTTCAGAAACCTTTTTAAAATTATAATCATGCTGGATACAAGCTTTTTCTTCTTCTTCTTCTTTTACATGTAAAAAAAGAGTTTATTTGCATAAACAGATATCACATTTATTTTTTTATTATGTTTTTAAGTTATGTTATTTTTCAATGTTCTTTATTGTGTTACTTATCTATATTTCTGAGTTATTTTTGACCCAACTTCAGTTTGACTGATGAACAATGAAAAAACATAATTATCTGAGTTATCTGTTTTTGCAAATGAATTCTTAATATAGTTTTTGTAGCTTAATTTTTTTTAATTTATTTTCTTTTTCTTCTTTGATGAACAGAAAGTACAAAAACCCCCCAGCATTTATTCGATTATTGTTATGAAATAACAAATAATATAATTTTTGATCACTTTAATGTGCTTAACAAAGAAATTAACAAAAGCATATAAATATAAACAAGGACTATATTTTAAATATAATTGACATAATTGTTTGAGCTGACTGATTTGAGTCATTCATCTGCATATAAGCTACAAAAACACACTTAAGTATGTTTGTGTGTGTTTGAACGCAGGAGCTGACAGGAATGACTTCTCAAAACAAATGTCATGGAAAAAAAGTAAAGAATTGAGATATCAAGGAGGTACAAGGTGTGTTTGGCAGAATATTACAGGGCAATTACGCTGCTCCAGATGTGTACGGCAGCGCTGACAGACAGAAAGAGAGAGAGAGCAGCTTCCTTTAAGCCAGTGACAAGAGAGGAATATTGATAGCGTCCTGAGGGAAGGAGGGAAGGAGGAATGTATGATGGAGAGAGAAACAGTTGTTACCTCTGAGGGTGTAATGACTACCTGTGAAGCTCACACCTGATTTATGCCTGGTATCCTATCACCCGAGTGCTGCCACGACACGCTGAACACACACACCTGTAGAGTGATGGCTTCATTCACAGGATACATTTGTATGTCTGTGTTTAGGAAGCCTCTTAATTTTCCACCATACCACCATCTCTGACATTACAGGCTGCAGCTGGTTTAAGATCTGAACAATATGGGCCTGTATATACAGAGAATTCCTTTATTCCACCCACAGTGTTAAAAAGGTGCCATTAGGGCAACACAAATTACACTAAAACAATGCAATAAACATTCAAATAAATTGTATGATCTTAAAATATAAAAAGAACATAAAATGTCACACAAAACCCCTTAAGCACATCCATAATTGTTTACAAAATAATTTACAAAATTCAATAAAATAAAATATCATCACGTATCATTTTGGTATATATTCTTGTTGATTATAATATAGATTTAAAATGTACATTATAATACTTTTCACTTACATTAATATTTTACAGTAAAATAAAACAGAAAAATAGCATAAAAACTGATGAAAGTAAAACAGACCAAAAATAATCAGGTTAACACATGACACTAAAACGTAATAAAGATGAACTAAATACTGTAACAACACACCATAATACTCATTACTGATATAATGCACACTACTTTCAATTTTATATAAACACATGATGATATAAATAAAAAATATAGACTTATGAAATGTCCCTTTACTGCTTTTTATCATAAAATTATAAGACAGGACAGACTTTTACTACTTTTAAAAAAATTATCAAATATTTAAAATTTTACTATATTGTTTTTCAGAAATGATAAGGTGAATTTTAATGAAAAAAAAAACTAATTTTACTAATATTTTTAACAATACTGTAAAAGTGTCTTGTTGAATATTTACATTTTAAATTGTCATACTTTTCAAAATCATATTTTACAGCATTTTGCAGTACAACAGAGAGAAACTAATTAAGATGTTGTTCAAAAATGTGATTACAGTGGGGAAAAAACGGCAAGACGTTGTGATAAATTAAGCGTGACATTCACATGTTTAAAAAGCAAAACCATCAATAAAGAGCATATGATCTCCCTGTATTGGACTCATAATTAGCTGAACTGATTTTGCTGATGGAGTTTTTTTGAGTTCAAGGGTCAGATGGTTGGGGATTGAGTTACAGCTCCTGCATGGACTCATCTGTATTCAGTTCTGCCCCGTCTTGATCATGCATTATGGGTAAATGTTTGTTGATTTAGGGTCAGTAGGAGTTCTGGGAAGGCCGCTCGTGTCGTTGACATCAAAGATGACGAAGGGTGCATTTCAGCAGAAACCTGCTGTTGCTAAGCATCGCTATGCAGATGTTATGAAAGATGAAAGAGTAATCAATTTTGACGTACATTTGGTATTAATTCTCTACAACGTATGAAGTGTATGAGTGATGCGATAGGTATTGATTGACGAGCAGTAACCGATTAGTATTTTTTGACTCGTTTATCTAATATACTATTTTGAATAACTTTGACAATCACCCTCACGCACAAACTATCGGCCTGACCTTTGACCCTGCAGGGTTTGTGGGTAAAAGGTTGTGGCAGGTCAGCACAAGCTTTTCATGGATCACTCAACACAGAGAAACAATGTCAGTTGCAATAACATTAACCTGATTTAACCTATATAGCATCAAACATCAAACAGTCTGTCTCCAACAATAACTTGAGAAGTCTTGAAATTGTGTTTTTTTATTTGTGGCTGTAGTAGAATTGCTTAATAAATATAGTCCCCACAAAATGAAAATTTGCTAAAAATCTCCTTACTCTCAGGCCATCCAAGGTGAAGATGAGTTTGTTTCTTCATCACAACATATTTATAGAAATTTGGCTTTACATCAGTTGCTTACTAATGAATCTTTTGCTTGCAGTGAATAGGTGCCGTCAGAATGAGAGTCCAAACCGCTGATAAAACATCACAATCATCCAATTAACATATTTGGAAGTGTAAAGCTATGTGTTTGTAAGAAATAAATCCAACACTGACATTTTTAGCTTCAAATTCTTGCTTTTGGCTATGACACGTGTTCTCTGTACATAATAGCCCTTTTTTTTTAAAGTAATTTCATCGGAAGAGAGAAATATACACAGATAAAGCACTGTTTACGCTCTTTTTACTGGAGAAAAAGTTTTTATGGCTTATTTTGGACTCTTGTATTTTGGTTTGAAGTTAAATCGGATCTGGAATCTCATTCTGATGGCACCCATTCACTGCATTGGTGAGCACAGATCTGTTCTGATGACAAAACGAATGCACCCACATCTTGGATAGCTCAAGGGTGAATCAATTTTAAAACGAATTTTCATGTTTTGGTTAAACTCTTCCTTTAAAGGGATGAATTCAGAGGCTCAGGTTTTCATAAAGTATGTTGACTCACAGCTGGGACTTACTGTTAGTGTGTAAAAAATTCAAATAAATAAATACAAAAAAAACTACTTTACTGCCTGCCTAGTTGACTCATCTGTAGACAGAATTGCACTGCATTGCACACAGATTATTGTTTGCTGTAAAAAATATAATATCCACTACTAACGAGCTTTAAAGCAGTACTGAGCGTATAAACTCTGTCCCTGATTAAACTCTAGGAATGTTAGCTTGCGTAAGACAAGTGCAGTTTGACAGGATTTTGGCGACTTTTCAGAGCTGCACTCTGGAAACCACAGCGAACCTCTCAGTGCATGTCAGAGATCATTTCATTCAAACATCTCGCTATCGTAACCATTCAGTTGCCTACGCTGATTGTTTAATGCAATCACAATATCATGTGTATTTCATTGACCTTGCCTCTCTTTTTTTCAGAGGCAAATAATAGAGCTGAAAATGTAGTTTTTATTTAGTATTTATTAAGGTCCACCGGTCTTCCAGTATCTGTGGAGGTAGAAATATAAATTGGTGTCTTCCAGTTTAACTAGAACGAGATAAAGTAAGAGAAAAAGTACAAGAGGTTTGACTTTTGGTTTGACTTCGAATGTGTAAATGATGGATTGACATTACAAAAATTCACAGCAATTATAAATCACAAGACATCAGGCATTGATAATCCAGCAAGGTCTTGTGTCACAGGAGTGTAAACAGCAGTGAGTAAGTGTGTTCTTGTGCTCTATTGATCACTGATACACTCTCACTCACTCACTGTAGACCAAGGCCAGAGTCAGGACAGAGATCAGATTCACCCCGCGCAGGAACTAAAAGCACATCGACTGGTAGCAAGTTTCTGTATAACACCGCAGAACTGGTGTCAGATTGTCTTTTACAATATCCCTTACTTCTTTTCTTCATGCAGTCGTCTTCTTTTCACTATCTCTTTAAATCCTTGGATGATCTTGGATGTAGCTGATAATAAAATCCTGCCTAAGACATATTCAGAAATACTGATCCATTCAATGCTTTTTCATTTATTCCTGGTATGACTATTAAGAGACTGTTTATTTTACTTTTATCTTATGTAAAGACTTATATATGTACAGCATGTATGTTTACACGCAGATAAAGTTTAAGTTTCCGAGGAATTTAATGAAAGCTTGTTTGCAGCTCAGAGTTAATAACTCTGAACTTTATGTTTAGCATTTTTTACTGTATTTCTCACAGTTTGTTGTTATATATCACAAAGTAACATTCTTATTTTAAGCTTTATCTCATGATTCTTTTTTCTTTCTTTCTGAGGCTCTGATTATGTTCGCTGATTTAATCCAGCAGATTTGCGCAGGCTGCAGGCGTAGTTGCATTCATATTTTATCAGCGTAATGAAATCAGACAGCACAAGGCAGGCTCATTGCTGGATGTATTGTTGGTCAGCTGATAAGGGTCAAGACTTTTTGTCCAGGCGTTTCATCTTTGATATAATTTCCAGACTTCTCATAAACCTGCACTGTTGAGTCCAGGAAAGCAGCCCAATCTAAAAAAAAACACCTCCACAGTCAGTGCTGTTAGCATTTTCATCACAACTTCTCAGCTAATGTACCATGCAATATTAGTTTTGAGTGTCTTTGAGCGAAGCTATAGAAATACATTGGACATGAGACTGTATGCATGCTGCTGTAAACAAATAATGAGAAGAAGTGGCTATATTGAATTTAATCTTTTTTTTATGAAAACCTGTTCTGCTTTATTGAGGAAAGCCTCCAAAAAGCCCTTGTAAAAATGCTAATTACTTTAAATCCACTGCGTGCTGGAATCTGCATGAATGTTACATAAGAGAATAACCCCAGCTGAGTAAACATAGAGAAACAATGCCAAAAGAAACACTCTGAATGCACTGTTAAATCAGGTAAATGTTACTTGCAGGAAAAACACGTAAGAGAGCTGTTTTCATTGTACTTCAGTCTTAGTCAGATTCATGCAGCTTTGGAGTGTTTTACAGATTTAATTCAGTAAATTCAAATAATTAGATTGTGAATTATTACATTTAGGTATTTTGGTCCTTGACTTTTTATGCCGTTCAAATGTATTTATATTTTTTCATGCTCATCAAGGATGCATTTATTTAGAATTGATTTCTGTGATGTAAAGTTGAATTGTCAGCATCATTACTACTGTCTTCCCAGTGTCACATGATGCTTCATAATACATTTGTATGCTGATTCACTGCTCAAGGAACATTATTAATATTATTATTATTATGAGTGTTAAAAAATAGTTTTTTGCTTGCATTTTTTGTGCAATGACAATTGAATACACTGTGTTTTCCGCCAACTGAAACATGATTGGGTAAACTGACAGTGGGCAGGTTTCACAAACCAAAACAACGAAACGCTCATTTTAAAGGAGAATAATTGACTGTAGCATTGATTGTAGCATAGATAAACAAGTATGGTAACTTTCTTAAATATCTGCAAACATATTTAATGCTTTAGGTGAGTCAAAATCCTATATACAGCACCTTTAATGTAACTTCTTGTTAGTTTAATGCTTATTGAATAAAAGCTTTAATTTATATTAAAAAATGCATTTAATCAAAATATGGACATAAAAAATTGCACAGTAGGGTCACTAGTGAGTAGCTTTGTGAATATAAAAATAAGACCCGAAATGAGTGGAGTACTCAAAGGTTGTGATATCAAGTGTGCCATTTGGAAAATCCTTTGTCTGTTTTGGGGCTTGTTTCATTTCTCAGACTGAATAATTGTGATTAACTTAGTGGCCTCGTTTCACTCCAGTGTCATAGTAAGCAGTGGAGTTGGTGGAATGAGACAACTCATCTCCGAGGAGCTCTCTAACCACTGATTTATCACCGCTAATTAACGTCTGAGAGTGAACAGATGTTTTCATTTCCATTAATGCACCTGAAATGGCACCATAACAACCATTTGTTGAGTGAGTGTTGAGAGAACCTTCACTGGGACAAATACGAGTCTAAGCAGACTGATAGATATACTACATTTAGCAGTTTCCATAGGCTTTAAACAATAGCGCATTCAACTAATGCCATTTATTCCCTTTGGAGCGCCAACAAGTAAAATACAATTTAACTAGGAAAGCAAAATGGTGTTTTTGATAGCGACTGCGTCCACAACACAGGTGCGGGAGAGTTTTTAGCAGTCTGTGAGAAGAAGTGAAAGTGATTGATGAGAGCTGTATGCATGCCACCTTTCTCTCTCACTTTCTCTCTCTGGCTGGTTTATTGGTGGGCTGCTTTGGTTGTGGTAATCTGAAGCAGATGGCAGTTTGTTTGAAGTTTCTGCAGATGGTCATCACCGCTCCGCTCTTCAGCACCTGAGCCTTGAGGGATCCAGACGCCACACAGAGGCCTAACCTGCCAGAAAAACTAAATTAACATCGAGCAAAATGACCAGAATAACCTATTCTGAAGGATGAGTCAAAACCGCGAGCGCTAATCAGGTCTAGAAACCCATCCAGTGTGTCAGCCATGATTAAAGATCTCCACTCTGTATAAAAAACACATTGTGTTTAATATAACCAAAAGAGCCATATTAGCATAACAGGAAAGCTTGTCCAGACCTGTGTTATTTTAGTTTTGCATTAACCTGCATTTTTCCTGGAACATCTCCATTAAAAACGTCTTTTAGTCTTAGAGTATGGTAAATTTGTGTCTGGAGTTGACCTACGATATTAGGTTGTTTAAAACAAACACATGCTTATTGACAGTCTGCGCAGAGCACTATGCATTCTGGGATTGAAGCCAAATGCAGCTCTTCAGCCGAGCAATTCAGATCCAAAGGCCATATGCTGCATAAAAAGAAGAATGGACATTCAGAAGGGCAAAAATGGAAGCAAAGTTTTCATTGTAGTTAAAGGTTATCTAACCCATCTTCGGCTTTTGCTTTAATCCAACAACAGAGGCTGAGGTGTCATTTCATACTCTAGAAAGCATGAAGGATACAGTCACGGGCATGGCAGAGACTTTCCAGCTCTCGTCTGTGCCAAATACCTCACAGATGAACGGCATTAAACAGTTTGTCTGCCCTTCACGCTTATGCTAAGACGCAAAAAACGATTAGTTGGCACAATCGTCATCGCTTTTTTTCTGTTCACTTGGTGTCATATGTCACGGTGCTCTGAGAATATCACTTTGAAATGTAACTTGTGTGGTTCAGTGAGCTTGATTTTTACATCTTCACCTAACATCTCGTTTCACTGGCTGAGCAGAAGATGGGATGTACTTGGCAGGAAATGGCCATTGTGACACGCTCAGTCTCCGTTTGTTAAAGATGATTTGTGAAGGACAGTGAGAGAAATGGAGAAAAACCCCATTGTTCTGCTAAACTTGAAGTTATAATCAACTTAAAATCTGTGCCTGGAAGAAGTTCAGAGACTTAAATGACTTCATGATCAACTTGTCTCAGCTGACACGCATTAAGAAAACGTTGGGGATTATATTTGTTTTTTAAAGAGATCTGGTTTGTGATTTAACTTTCTTAAGGGTGAGAGTGATCCTTCAGCAGGCAACCAACAGGCCTTTTAAAGGGTGCCTTTACACCTGTTGTTTTAGTATGTTTATTCAGGTGGTGCTATAAGGTCTGCTGAAAGAGTTGCTCTGTGTCTGGATATATTTGAATATGAATTTGCAATCCATAAAATTGCTGTACTAATAAATAATTATCTAACTAATGTAAAAGCGGATATTTCTGTTATTGTTTTTCTATTAGGCAAAGAATAAAATTGAATAGAATAAGTTTAAAATGGTAAAAACTGTAACACTTTATTTTACGGTTACTCCTATTATTTGCTTATTAGCATGGACAGTACTAGTGTATTTATTAGTGCTAATTAAGCACATATTAATGCCTTATTCTACATGCCTAATCCTGCCCAATACCTAAACTTAACACCTTATTAACATTTAATAAGCAGCAAAATAAGTAATTATTGAGGAAGAAGTCGTAGTTAATTACCAAGTGTTACCTATTCTAAAGTGTTTAAAAAAAAAACATAACATACCAAAATCACAAAAGAATTTTAATAATAAATCATTAAAAAAGGTAATCTCTGTTGGCTTGATTTGGACCAGTTATTATTATTATTATTATTTTTTTATTACATTTGTTGCCACTAGTCTATGACTTGAACTCACTTTATTGTTCTAGGATGCTAGTATTTGTCATTATTTACTCACCCTCATGGATAACCTTCTCTATGTATAGAACTAAATTAAAAATCCTGAGTAAAGGTTGCTCTCTTGTTAAAAGGAACTGTAATGTGGATTGGAGTTTTTAATGAACACTGAAGTTAGCATAAATGTTTCATAAACATGGCATGCATGTTCTCATTAAATTTATTTTGAAAGCATGACTTGCTTTGTTTATCAGATGATGATATGATAATATTTATAGAAATACACTGAAGAGAAATGTCTTTTATCCCGTTCAATGGAAGTCAATATTGGTTGGTTTTAAACATTCTTTAAAATGTTTCACAGAAAAAAAAAGTCACACAGTTTTGGAATGACATGAGCATGAGCAAATGACAGCAAAATCTTTATTTTTGGGTTGTTATCTGGATGATTTTATAATACATTTATAGTGTTTTTGCATTGTTTTAAAGTTCAATTCAGTCACAGTTCATTACTATACAAGCTTGAAGCAACATAAGGGTAAACAAATTATGACTATGTTTCACTGAATTCCTTTCCAAACTGAATTACATTCTTGGTAAGAAACTGACATGAAGACTGTCCTATTCATCTGAAATAGCTGCCTCCACATCTTCCATCTCACTCTTTCAAGAGGATAATGAGAGGGCTTTGCAGTGGATGCGGTCAACTTATCAGACTCACACCTGCATCCTGAGTGACATCTGAGCCTGAGTCTGTCCATTAATCAACCCCTCTCACTCTCTCTCTCTCTCACACACAAACACACAGCAGTTTGTCCATCACATGTCATGTCTGGTCATTGAAAGACGCCATCAACCACTTTATATAAGAGGTGCAGATGGGATACAGGACTTTGCTTTTAAGCACACACATGCACATGCTGATAGCTCAAGATAATTGGCTTTAGGAGACTCTAGGAGACGTACTATCACATATTTATTGGTCCAGGTCCTTGTATTCGTCTCCTCGCCTGGAAAGTGTTGTGTGGTTGTGGTCATCTCATGTGTTCTCCTCCAATTCAGTAACGTTTGAATTCAATCACTCACCTTTATGCTCAGTGGATTACAAACTCTCCTGTAAATACAACATTCTTACTTTTAATTTTGCCTGTTGTCCAGTCCGCTTCCTTACAGGCATATTTTAAGGAGACTAATTTTAGTCAGGCTTCCAAGGCACCATAACGTCAAGTCTAATGATCTAAAACAAATTCAAGTGCACTTCAGAGGTAGCTAAAGAAATATTTAATGCCTATTTAACTGCCACTATAAATGGATTCATACGTTGAAAACAATGAACAGATTCATTTTTATCTATCTCATGAATGCTGTTAAAATAACAAATTATCTTTGTAGACAGGACATAAGTTTTTGTGTTTGATTTCAGATGGCCACTGGAGCCAATCCAGTCTGCGCCACATCCCTTTATTCTTCTGAATACGATTAGAGACAAACAGAATTGTGTTGTAGAGACTCAAACCTTGAGATGACACTCTGCACGCGTTACTTTAAAAGTATATCAGGCCTGACTGCGAGACGTTTTAACCCCATGCCGTATGGATGTCACTTTAGGAATGTTGAGGAGAGACCTTGACCCTGACTAATTAACCCGTCCATCTTCGGAGCCTCACTCAAACTCTGAGATAACTGACAAGAGCGTCGCTCATACTGTTTACATCCACTAAAAATAAGAGGTCGGACACATACACTCTGACCTCCCGCTCTCCAGTGGAAACAGACACACTGAAGACACAGAGACATTAAAACTACGCAGACATGAAGACGTCCAATCGTCAGTCTGTGTGATTCTGTCGACACTGTCCTCACGCACAAGGTCTTTAGAGTAATGAAGGAGCTTATGGAAATGTGTCTGCATATGAGCCTCATGGGAGGGATCAGGGTGTCTGTGGGGCCCAATTTTAGTAGCTTTAGCACTTCCTGGTACATCTTAATTTGATCTTTATAAATGCTTGCAATGCTATAGCTAGCCACAGGCTGTGAAATAATGCTTTCTCTTCTCCTTCTCTTCTCCAGTGAGAGCCATTTATGGTTGACAACACAGTCTAGATTGACTTCTGTTTGCATAATAGATTTGTTATCAGCCAATATAACATTATATCAACTAATAATTTAATTACATAACTAACTGCAATTTTAGCAGGTCTCAAAAAAAATCTATTCTATTGTGGAATAATTATACATTATAATTGTAACTTCATTACTGTGGTGGCTAAATTTACTTTAGCATTTAAATGAGTTTTAGTTGTATGTTGTTTTGGTTTGTTTTTTAACTTTTAGATTATTTATAAAAAAGGACTATTTAATTATTTGATAAATTAATTTTATTTTTTATTTATTTTATTGGAAAGCATTTAGTTATTAATTTGTTTGTTTGTGTTTGCCATAATTTCGCAGTAATCTCAAATTAATGTTTAAAATACTAATAATTTAATAACTCTGATATATGTAATTTCTAATTAATAAAAAAAACTATATATATATATATATATATATTTGTTTATATCGAACATTTTATTTCAGTTAAATATATATATATATATATATATATATATATATATATAGACAATAACTATTATCAATTAAATATAATTTTATATTTTTGTTTGCAATAAATGGTTTTGTGGATTGTTGAAAAGTGTTGTGCTGTTTTTTTGGGCTTGTAAACTGCCCTGAATATCCTAGCAATTATATATTAATATTATATTTAATATTGTTGTTGTCACAGGGTAAGACATAAGTATAATAAATAAATATATGTGTGTGTGTATTATTAGATGTAGTTTTTTTTATGTCTTTATCATTTTTATTTTTTTTGCATGTGTTTTAGTTAATTTACTTTAAGCCATTTTAGTACATCAGGTTGAACAAAACTGGACTGTTGCCTCTGATATTTATTTAGTTATTTATTTAATCATTTAATTTGTTTTCAGTAACAGAATTATTTTCTTTTTGCTTTGAGTTTCAGTTAACGATAATGACCCTGATTTGACCACAGCATTATGGAGGAACTCCCGAACAGCTGTAGTAATAAATAAATGGCAGATACGATGAAAGAGTTCTTTATAGTTATTCACGCAAGTGTACGTCTTCACAGAACAAAAGCTGAATGAAAGCGCAGACGTTCATTAGCTCCCTGAAGGAACGCTGGGTGTAGTGTCAGTAGATCCATGTGAAATGGAGACGGGCACGTATGAGCGATACATGCTCGTATAGTCTTACAGACCACACGGAGAGCAAGCGTCTCGCTAATGCCACAAGC
Source organism: Enteromius unitaeniatus (assembly GCA_032359435.1). Taxonomy (NCBI): domain Eukaryota; kingdom Metazoa; phylum Chordata; class Actinopteri; order Cypriniformes; family Cyprinidae; genus Enteromius; species Enteromius unitaeniatus. The sequence goes on along the minus strand of JAUMHI010000063.1, from coordinate 15,891,951 downwards.
GCGTGTCTAACACATTCAGGCGCTCTGAGAAACTGGGCCATAGTCTGTCCTACACTTGTGTCCGTGCGTGTGGCAGGTTTTAGATAGCATATAACTCGCCAGCTTGTTTGGACATCGATTCATTGGAGAAAAACAAAATCTTGGCAGATGGTTCCTGCTGGATGACAGAGGACAAGGAAACCGACTGGGGAAACTCTAGTTGTCTGGAGGATCGCAGTGAAGGGCAGTGAGGATATCCAATCCAAACACGCCCCGGTTCGGGTAAACACCCAGAGCTTTTTTGCTCTTGCCGCCAGAGTTTAACCAGGCCAAAATCAACCCAGCTATCTGAACCGCTCGCCTCTACTTGAACTTCAAACATCCAGCCCCTTCTGATCAACCACCGTTCCTCTACCCTCAAAACATGCAGGCCTTTTCCTCACTCCGCTGTCTTAATGACCTGCATGATGAGTAAAGACATGTTCTATTGCCACGATGCTATGCGTCACTGGGACTGAAGTCATTCAGCGGATGCTTTTATTCAAAGTGACTAGCAGCGCCATTATTATAGCAACACTTCCCTTGGAACAACCTTAAGTATCTTGTTCAAGGGCACTTCGGGTCACACTCACCCCACACAGGATTTAAACCTTGCAATGTCTATCTGTCTGTCTATCTATCAATCTGTCTGTATTTGAAACATTGTTTCAAAGCAGATGTACTTGATTTTAATATTTAGAATATCTTAATATTTTCATAGTCACATTCAGCATATTAGAACTGGGCAATAATATAATTTGCAGCAATACAAGCAATCAAGCAGTTATATGCTATACATGAGTACTGTATGTATCCAGGTAAAGTTGGACATACATGTATATATTTATATAAAGAGCTGGGTGATAGTTAAATGTTAAAAAATAATAATAAACTGTTGAGATTTGCTATATATTGCATTTTACTTTACATGAGTCATCTTAGGTAAGTGCAGAATCCAGAATAAAAATACACCAATGTTTGTCATGATTAAAATGAGACGGCTTGATTAAGAAGACGTGTATTTATGCTAGCTTTTGATGTGTATATTTCATTGAATCACTTGTGGAAGTGACTGTACTTATTTCTTGGCACTTTATTCGTAACGGTGTTGTTTTCTTTTCGTCCTCAAAGGGCCGGATCGGCCTGGCTCGTTATTACCTTTAAACATGAAACTTTCTGTAATTTCTCTTGGATGGCCGTGAGGAATAATAACAGATTTGTGGTTCCAGTATAAAGCTGTGGATTTGTCCTGGGATATGGCGCCGTTTTACTGCCTGGCCTCAGGAGCACCGAGACCTGGTTAAAGTAGCTCGGTGTCACGGTGGAAACTTGTTTGCTTGAGAACGTCAGTCCCATATTGGACGGATTCACGTCTCCTTCACGGTTTGTATTTGGTTTTGTCAATTACTTTAGAGTTTTCCATGGTGGCTAGGTATAGGTTTGGTGTTTAGGTTAAAGGCTCTTGGCTGGACTTTTGTTGGTGTAGTATGCAAATGCTAAACAGCCTGTGGTTTCCATTATGGTATTTTAGGAAAGGTCATGGAGTAATGGAAATGTTTGGCTTTTGGCTGCAGGGTACACTGTGTGTGTGTGTGTGTATGGCTGACTGTTTCGTGATGAGAGATGAAGGTATTGAATAACAGAACTCAGGAGTCTGGCTGGTAATTAATATGGTTTTTAAGCCGACACATCCAGTGTGTCAGCTTGCCAAGAGCCATCTTCAGAAGGGGCATGTACCCATCAAGAAGGGTCAAATATGCCACAGATACCAACATATATTACCTCAAGCAACAATAATGTGTAATATAAGATCCTGCGGTTATGACAAAGCAACAAAACAAATGCCAGAATACCAAGAGAAACATTAAGCTTTTCATTTATCAAAACATCTCTAATGTTTTATTAATACAGAATTACAATTATGTTTAGGGAGTGTTACTTGGCAAAAAATCTACCACTGAGCAAATTAGTATTTTTATGGACTTTATTATATGTGTAATAAAAATGAAATGTGTATGCTTACATTTAATATAAATTTAATATATATTTTTTAAATATATAAATGGTGTGTGTATGAAATGCATAGTATATATATATATTTTTAAAAATGTGGTAACACTTTATTTTGATGGTCCCTCTTGAACAATCTGTTGACAATAAGTAGCTTTGCACCTACATGTCAACTAACTCTCATTAGAATATTAGGGCACTCTCTAATTAATATCTGCTAACTCTTTATTGTGGTGGTCTCCCAAAAGACACTCTTCTTACTATAAGTAACTTTGCAAGTACATATCAACTTATTCTAACCCTAACCCTACCAGAGAGTTAGTAGATATGTAGGTGCAATGTTACTTATAATCAACAGAATACGTTAAAGGGAGAATCAAAATAAAGTGAAACCAAAATTTTCTCCTAAAAACCATATACTATGATATCCATGTGCTATGTGCTAATGCGATTTAGACCACAATTTTACTGTTATTACTGTATATGTACTTGCCCTTGCTATTTCATGTTGTTGTCTATAACAATAATACATATGTCCATCATTATCAGTACTTATTTAACTAGATGTGTTATTGCTGGATCTTATTACTAGGCAGGCTGGTCCTAGCGCCAGTAACCTAAACTAGGTTGTATATTCTCACTAGTGTGACAGAGCTATTCCCATCTCACCGACTGTCTATATGTGAACATGAGCCGGCTGCCAATAGTCTGTCTGCATGATAGTATTTGTGACTTTTGGTTTCTTTTGATGCCTTGAGTAACTTTTCTCATTTAAAATGTTTTAGAGCTGAATATTGGTACATATTTTGACATTCATATAGGTGCGACTCCTTGATCTTTTTCCCAGAGCGCTTTGATCTGTGGAGCCTCTGGTCTGCAGCTGGTTGGCAGCCCTGTTTTAAGATGTTTATATGTTGTACATTATCTTGGAGCTGTAGCTATTACAGCATTTCTATGTTTGGAAAGGATGTCTCCACTAAAGACATTTTGTGAATTTCTGTTTGCTGCCAATGTACCTTCTTAGTATGGCTTTGGCATTAGTGTATTGTATCTTATATGTAAGTCCACTCAGCTTAAATAAGTTGATTTTCGTGCTTGTATCTTCACCGGTAAATCATTCTTTTATTGTTATATTTTTGGATTTAATTTAATTTAATTTAATTTAATTTAATTTAATTTTATTTTATTTTATTTTATTTTATTTTATTTTATTTTAT
>JAUMHI010000063.1:15850833-15880694 GCA_032359435.1 Enteromius unitaeniatus | reverse complement strand
TAACACAATAAATGTGGTAAATGTTATATTTACACTACATAGTCATTTACACATAGCTTTGTTTTCTTTTTTTTACTTAAAATCTTCTTTTATTGGTGAACTAAAAATGATCTCTTAAGTACTTAAGTGTTGCGAAGTGTTCCCAAAGAATACATTTGAATAAATCAGAATTATGTTGACTGTCGGTATATCAGTTGCACTGGTTATACTGGAACACTCTGCATTAGTTATGGCTAGGAGAAATAGGCAGTTATTTACTTTTGTTCTTCATCCAATAGCAATTTTTAAACAATATAAATCGTATTAAGAAGGTATAAAGGTCACGTCATTTAAATAGGGTCTCTTTTGTACTAATCGAGCTCAAGCTATAAAACACTTTTGTGTTCTGTGTGATAGGAATGCTTAACTTGGATGCCGCTGCGCTCTTGGAACCGAACGCTTTTCTGAGTAACAGACAGATGATCTTTGGAATATATTTATTGCAAATCTTTAAGGAAACAATGAAAATGGATAAAACACACCCGTACGGACACAGTCAACTGGACCCACTCTGTCTGACTTTCATGCTAATCACTGCACATTTCCTTACACCCCCCTCAGCATGCAGACTGGCCTTCCAGACGAGCGCTCACCTGCAGAGTCTGGCTAACATCACAGGAATGGCTCTCTCTTGCAGGATGTATCTTTAATAATATCACTGCAGATATCCATGTTTTCTATAACGAATTGGATGTTTGATTTTGTTATGTAATTCAGTGTTGGTTTGAATGTGTAAAATTGTTCAATTGAATTTAATTAGATTTTTTGCTAAATTTCTATACACTTAAAAAAAATGCTTTTTTTAGCCTTGATTTTTTTTATCTTGTTGCAAGCCAAAATATTACAAAAAACTTAAATCAAGAAGAATTTTTCTACACAAGTAAAAGTTATTGCCTTGACTTTTAGCTTAGAACTGTCACGAAGTGAGTCGCTGAGGCATTCGGAATAATATGCAAGCTGTTTATTTAGAAACATAAGAGGCAGAGACGTGGGTAGCGAGGGTCGGCAACGGTAAATCCTAATGATAACAAAACTAAGAACAAGGACACGAATGGACATGACTAGGTTGACGGCTAAACATTGAAACATACATTCACAATGATCTGTAACAATAACAAACACTGAGCAGCTTTTATGCTGGAGGATATCTGGGTGGAAACGAGCAGAGCAGTGACAACAGTTTCAACATAAAAGTCCTGGCTGAACACACAGAGAGGAAAACACAAATTAATGATAAGAGTCCAGGACTGAAAAGCAGACATAAACACACAATTCCTGGAAAGCTTGAGTGCCATCCAAAGCTGTGCTGGCACATCCAGCTGATCGTCACAAGAACAAGCAAAATAATCAAGTTTCAAACAGAAAACAAGATTATTTTGCTCACTTATTTTGACTTGATTTTTCTGAAGAAAAGACAAAAATTCTTCCTGAATTAAGAATTTTTTTATATTTTGACTGAAAACAACTAAAAATCTAAGCTAGAAAAGCATTTTTGTAGGGCATTGCTAGATTGTTGTGGGTAGTTGTTTCTGGAGATTTTCAAAAGTGTGGGTGGTTGCTAAAGTTGCTAGAAAGCTGGTTCTTGGAGTTTGCTAGTGTTCTGGATGATTTCTACATAGCCGATCGAATGTTGGTGGTTTCTATGGGGTTGTTGAGCTTCTGTGGTTCTGAGACGTTAGAATGCTAAAATGTGTTCTGATTGATTTTTTAGGAAGTTCTTATAGAATGTTGTGGATGGTTGCTGTGGTTCTGCGTCATTTATATGGAGCCACTAGAACAGTAGTTTCAACACTCTTAAAATAAAGGTGCTTCAAAAGGTTCTTGCCATAGGAGAACTATTTTTGGGTCCACAAAGAACCATTCAATCAAAGGTTCTTTAAAGAACCATCTCTTTCTTACCTTTTTATAATGTTAAGAACCTTCTTTCACCACAAAAAAAAAAACGTTTTCTGAAGGTTCTTTATGGAACCGTTTAGACACAATGTTTCTTCTATGGCATCGTGAAGCACCTTTATTTTTAAGAGTGTAGGTGGTTGCTAAAGTATTCTGAATCTGGATAACATCACAGGAATTGCACTCTCTTGCATGAAGTGCCATTAATGCATATGTGATGTATCACATTATTCCATGGGAACAAATGCACACATTTCTGCAGAGCTCAATTCGCACCTCCCTTTTCCCAAGCGCAAACACACTAAGGGTTTGATATTAATCCCAAGTTCAAGAGCATCTTGACGTCACCGTGTACTCAGGTGGGGCTACACCATCATCAGCCCATGAGACCTGCAGTCTTGTGCCCAAATTAGAGCTGTAACTAGGAGGGTCCCCTCATCATGTATGTGTGTGATTGTGTGAAAGCGAGAATGGGTGTGGCATATACAACTACCATCAGATGTACAATTTCATGGGCTTTACTCACATCCCAGATCCACGTCTTGGTCTCACAGGATATTGGATGGTGGATCCCAGTTCTCACAGCTCCTCTGCCAACATCAACTGTGAGTTAAAAACCTTTGATTCCCCCAGTTTATAATGTTTTTGCTATCCGTTGGGTTTACGCTATGTTTTATTTGTCTTTGTCTGGTTTATTGCTCTGGTAATAAGGGCTGTGATGGCTGCAGGTGTTGAACGCTCCGAGAACGTCATTTGGTGAATCCAGCTGTTATGAAGGTGGATGACGCAAGGATATCCGGACACAAGCCCTGCAGGCCGACCGTGCGTGAGTAGATGTGCTTTGAGACCTGCAATAAAAATATGCCCTTGTGTAATATCATGGCTCAGGTGAAAAAGAAATATGCTATTGTTTATACTATCGGTATATTTGACCAATAAAAAGTATTTAGTGTAAAGTCTGGACTTTACAGAGAAACCAGAACTGATCGCAGAAGCTCACATAAAAGTCAGATTCTGTGATTTTTTTTCTTTTTCTTTTTTGCTAAGTGAGCAGAAATAAAGGAAATTGTTGGGAAGAGATGCTGGGAAATTTCTACTTAAATTAGTAATATAGAAATGTTCAATTTGTTTGCATGAATGCTTTTTTTTTAATGAACAATGAACCTTTTTACATGCTTTTTATTAATCTAGGTTAATGTTGTTAATGTTAATATATGAAAAATATTATTGTTTATTGTTAATTCTTATTTGTCTATAATAAATAATAAAAATAATAACAATTTTCAAAAATAACAAAAATCTTTTTCAAGTGAATTTTTTTCACTTTTTTAGCACCTAATGCTAAAAGTTGTTAGTTAATTATACCTAATGCATTATAAATGTTAACAAACCTTTTTGTGTCACCATCCCAAATAAATCATGAATTTTTCCATATATTCCATGTAATCAAGGCACATGTGTTTTTTGGTCTTACATATTATGATAATTTTATGCACTTTACCTCTTTAATTGTGTGAAGAAAGTGAAAATAAAAATAAACATACTGCTCTCCATGCATATGTATGAGACCATCTTTCTTAGATGCTTACTATAGTTCATGATAATTGCACTATTTATATCATGCCATGTGACTGAAATACAGCAGGACTTTGTTCAGCCATCACGCATATTGAATCGTAATATAAATGCCATGGTGATTATCTCATTGAGAGATGGTTTTGCTGACAGACAGTAAGACGGTTCTATGTGATCATCTTATTCCAGAGGGACTAGTTAAGGGTGAGCGCGCTCACTCGTGCCTGCTGGCTAAATTCTGGGCCATTAGGCAGAAATACATATCTACCAGCTGTTCAGATGTTTGAATGTGTGTGTCACTGTGTGCTTTTAATGTCCACCATTCCCTTTGTGCACTTCTTTTTAATTAAGAGCGAAAGGCGGTTGTTATTAGCGCTGCGGAGATATGTCTGACCTTGCTTTCTGAGGGCTTAATGTTGACAAATGTCCCATTCGGCTCTTTCAACGAAGTCTGTCTGTAAAGAGCTGCTCTGGCAGATAGCTATCAGGGGATTCGACTGTACCGCTTTCAAAGACTTCACAAAGACTTTATATACTCAGGCTCTTTACAGTAGCAGGGCTACACAACCATTACAGCATAGCTCAAATTTTCGAATTGAGTTAACAAACTGCAACCGGTTAAATAAAAAACAATATCAGAGGAAGAGGCATCCATATTATCTATAGTAAATAGTTTTGAATTCAGTTCTGTAATTTATTTGATTAAAAATTGTACTACAGGGTTGTTTTTAGGCAGTGCTAGAGTGGGTAGTTGAGGTTGTTGCTAACTACATATTGTTCGGATGAAACGTTTGCGTAAAGAACTGTGTTGATTTATTATTTAGGTTCAAAGCACAGACATTAAGAATGGTGATAATAAATGTTAGATAGATGTCCTCTGACCGCAGAATTCAGACGCCGTGCTTGTATTTTCCATGTGTAGAGTTATAATGGAACATTACACCTTTCATTAGCTCTAGCTGGCCGCTAACATGTGGCCATGGGTGGCTCATATAGGAAACAGCTCCTGAGGACTTCTTGTAAAATCTGATCGCTTTTGAGGAAGGAGGCAATCAAAAAAGAGAAAAAAAATATTTTGCAGTGGTATTCTTGTGCTTGGATTTCAGGTATGGCTGGTTAATTTTCACATAGCAATACTGATTCATAAAATATACGATGTGTCTCGCGGTCTACTCTGCAGCAGTGTACATAAGTCTGGACTCTGAGGGCTGTAAGGTGGCATTCGGGATGGGTCCTGTGAATAAGCCATCCAGTAAGGATGAAAATGGCAGTTTCAGAAGCACTTGCCCTGTTTAGTATATACAGTAGGGCCCTGTAAAATCTGTTCTATTTTTCTGGATTTCTTTTATTTGTTTGTTGTCATATTTTATGTGTAAATCTATATTAAAAGAGTAAACATTTATTTATTATTAATTTTATTTATGCATTTATTTTCAGAAATACTGTGTTGTGTATTTGCATTCTTCTTTTTTTCTGGTAAATATTCCTTTAAAAATAATGTTTTAATAATCATTTTATTAGTAGTAGTACTATCATTACATTAACGCATTTCTGTCACAATTTTTTCAAGTTAAACCTACATTTTATTTTGATGGGTTGCTGTAAAGAACAGAAAAAAAACTTTCTGTAAAGAAAGTTACTGTGTGTTTGTTTTATCGCAAAAGAAATGCTCATGAAGTGACTCTCAGAGCAGTCCTAGAGATTATGGTCATGTGTTCATGTAATAAGAGTATCACACTTCAGTATGTGTGTAGTAAATGAAACTGTGCATCTGGGTCATTTATTCACACAGAGAAACCATGGGGTCCAACAAATAGTTAATTCTGAATGAATTTTTCAAAACTGGCCACGTCTCTTCAAGTTGCATTACAACAAATTGGATGAAATAAACCCCTTGAAAACCCCATTGTCTGACAGTAAAAAAAAAAGCTCCAAAAAGCATCTTGTATTTATATTTTTCAGTCACTAATCTGTTTCCACAAGGTTTACGTAAATTAAGTCCCATGAAAGACATATTCATAGCAGTGAATTACAGCGGAATTCAGGGAGCCGTTTACAACGTGGCCTTTGCGAGGTTTATTAATATTATTCATGGATGTTGTACGCATGGAGTCACTTAAACTATTCCATGTAATTGCTTCCACTTTTCTTAAATGGCATATGGGTAGCTGCACACATGGGTAATTGATTCATGACAGGAAAAGACCTCTGGATTGTTGTAGAAAGTTGCCTGAAACTTCAGAGTTGTGTTACTGACAGTGAGCTAATGACCACAGTGGTTTCTGTCAGGATAGAGGATAGCTTTGAAATGTTTGCTGACAGCTGACCATTGCGTTCCATGTGGTTGAGATTCAGTTCCTAATGAGCCTCCGCGTAAGCAGCATCGCTGTCTCACATGAAATAATTTCATTCTTCTTGTCTGCTTTTCGCTTTGAATATCCTTAATATTTTTCTTTCAATTACAGTTTTTTTAAAGCACCCTTTAAAGCGATTTGTGGTGAGGCTAATCGAATAATGTACTATATATGTTTATAAATGATTTAAATGTACATTTATTACAGTGCTTGGAAGGCAGAACTGCATTCTGGTTAAGTTTAAGTTTAAACACTGAGTATTATATTTTCATATAATTACGCTTTCTCTGTTTAACGTGTTCCACTATAGATTTGTTTAGCAGTTTATTCCTTAATAATTTGTGATTTTATCATTTTTTTGTTAATTTTGGTTATTTAAAAATCCATTTCACCAGAATCTTTTTGCATCATTGCAAAAAGAACAGTGATGACATACTTAATTCAAATAGGTCTTTCATGCATCTATTTCAATTTACAAAAAACAATAACATCAAAAACAAACCCTAGAGCTTATGTGTACCTTTATACATTTTCTGTGGGTGGATTGATCTTGGATTTTCCTGTTAAATTTGGAAAATCAACTTTTCCTAAAATACGGCATTTTAAAACATTGTTCATTGGGAGCATTTCTATTCCCCTACATTTAAGTGTCAGTCTCATGAGTTTCTCCCAAGCTCAATAAAAGTATTTCCTCTGCACACATGTGCCATTAAAAGCACAAGCTTTGCCATTGTAGAGCTTTTGGGTCTCTCTGTATCTACAAGGTCATCTTAAGAGAATGCTCAGGTTTTCATTCTTCCACGTTTCCTGTCTGCCTGAACAAATGACTTCCTTTAAAACACTGCTACCTGCTCGCCCCACGGCTCCTAAATACTCCACCAAACGCCATACAGCCGTACTGCTGGAATGCTTCTGGTGAGCACAGATATCCTACGTTTGGAATCCTAATGACTTGAACAAGCGTTTTTTTTTAAGATCTTATGACAGGATTAGCTACATTTTAGCATTTTGATAAGGGTGTCATTTAAAATACCAGCCCTAAAAGCTTTTTACTATGAGATGACCTAGAAAGATTTTAGTAATGGATATAAAGGGTATTAAACTGAAATCTCATAGCAGTCTTCTTTAGACTGTTGAATATTTCATTTTTATAACTTTTCACAATGTATTTTCGTTTGTATTGTATTGCGTCACATGTAATTGCAGTGTGGCATGCATGCTTTCCTGATGATTTATTAAACATAAAGCAACATGTCAGTGGTATGTTATATTATTAATTAATGTACATTAAAAGAGATTGAAATGTAGTTTAATTTGTGATGCATATATTTTCATGAATGCTGGATGCACTAAATGTATATACTCATTTTAACAGTAATCTTAAAAAAAGTAACAATCACTACATTTTTTTTATGTTATTCATACGGCACATTATAATGTGTTGCTAAATGCAAAATCCATGTATAAATTATTTTTTTCTTTGTTGTGTATATATATATATATATATATGTTGTATTAAAGTAAATTGTATAGATTGATAATATTATTAATTTAGCATATATCTGTTAGGGGTGTAACGATATGCGTAATCGTATTGAACCCACATTAGAAATGATCCCCGCTGCGTTCAGGTAACGTTAGGCATTTCCCATTGCCATTTCAACCCAGCATCCAGCTGTTTAACCAGAGCTGCATCTTTCTGCTGCAGAGCTGCAACACACTAAAATAATGTTTGTATTGGTGTTAACGATACTTTAGCATTAAATGTAACATAAGGGTATGTTCACTAAGCGTCTAAAAGCGAGTGGAAAACGCGAGGCGTGTTGCTTCCTTCACCAACTTCAAAGCGCTTCGGCACTCGCGCATCTGCAGCATCTGCTGTTACTAGGCAACCATGAAAGCGCTATCAGTTACAAAATCATTTCTGCTTTGGATTTTAAACTGCGCGGCTCTGTTGAAAATAAAGAGCTTGCGCGCGCAAAACGTGCTGCATGTGAATGACCCCTAAGCCTTTAGTGACACATACACCACGAAATTAAATAGTGGATGTTGTCCCACAGGAAGAAACGGCGCCCTGGATGTCAGTGGATGGCGCGCACAGTCTACTTTTTATTAAGTTTTAATTAATCAATAAATACCATCCAAGGCTGACTTTCTTTATTTGCTACTAAGAAGAAGCCCCAGAAGATATGTGAAGTATAGCTCCATCCTTGTTCAAAGTAAAAGAAATGGGGGGAAAAACAAGGTCATACTATGTTAATTTTAATAAATAAAAGTGTGAAAATTATTTTTTTTTTTTATTGTATTTTTGCCGTATCGAAAACATACCGAACCGTGACACTACTGTATTGTATCAAACCGAACCGTGATTTTTGTGAACCGTTACACCCCTAATATCTGTGCATCCCTAATGCTGAATCCTTATATGATTATTCTGGATATATTGACTGTTTAGTAAAATTTGTAAGCTATTTTGTTCGCTGAAATTGTGCTAATTTTCTCTATATAGATTCTAGTAAAATATAGACACATAGAAAACCTACAAACACATTCCTTTTTGCATGCATCCATTGCTATCTCTTCCTCCCATCTTTTTTCATTCATTCTCCCCCTCTGTGCCTGAGTGATATAGCACATGCATTGCACGGTTCTCTTGCTGTTATATTACCCTGCAGGTAGCCCCCGTTCCGACCCTGCTTTGTTTGCAAACTGTGAGTGAGTATCAGATTCCTCTCTGACAGGATGCAGTGAGCGTGGAGGGGCCGCCTGGTTCCGGTGATGTGCGGCCCACTTCACGTCTGGACAGAGGAGGGTCAGCCGGGGGTGAATACCTTCCAATGTCTGTGTCAAAGCTGCGTTTTGGTTCTGTGTGTCTGCTATCACCCAGAATGACCTCCGTTCTCCTCCTTTTGGTCTCTGCACCTGATCCGGAGATGTTAGTTGAGCTACCACAAAACAGCTTGTTGGCGTTTCTTCCTGCTGCTAAGATGGAACCGATCGCTTTTGCATGTGCTTAGCAAACTGAGAAATGCATCAGGTTTTGGCCCCCCAAAAATTGCTCACTTAAGCCACTTGTGTATTTTCCAAAAATATATAGACAATTTGTGACTGCCATTTTGGGTTCTCAAATAAACCTTTCAGTGAAAAGCTATCGAAAGAAGCATTTTGTGTGAAAAAATAATTTGTTTTAAGAGTCTGTAATGAACCTTTTATGCTTTTATGCCTTTTATGAAAAGGTTGTGTGTATTTTAAAAGTTTCGTAATGCAACCTTTATTTTTAAAAAGTGTTGTTAAATGAGCTTAAAATATTCAAAAGCTTTCTTGCGGCCACCCTGCAAAACCTTTTAAAATTCAAAAAACGTTTTACTTGATTCACTTAATTGTCACTTCAGATAAGATATAGGGTTATCAGCAGAGTACAAAACTCTTAAAAGAGTTGTCATTTTGGAGGAAGTGGTTAAAGACATGTTCAACATTTAAAGTTAGCTCAAGGTTTTTCAAAAACAAAAGGAAAGATATCTTAATTAAGCGAACCACGAGTTCATTATGAACACTTCATTACCTAAATGCAGAGTATGTTGGGGAGACAAATTAAGATAACAGAGACGAATGGCTAATTTAGATAACGGTAATGAATGTAAAATTTAATTTAGATAAGAACAATTGAATCATCAAACACCCTTGTTATAGTGCTACTGTCATCAAGAACTATTGTAAATCTTTTCTGTTCGGCTTGACACAGACAAGACTAAGCTAATTTGCTTTTCTTGCTCTCTCTCTCTCTCTCTCTGCTTATTTCATACTGAAATATATTCAGTAAGAAATGTCGTTACATTCACTAAATGAGAACTTCATTGCCTTAAACTAGATTAGTTGTGCTGGTCATGCAAAAGTTACCATTGTGTTGCAAGGTGGTTGCCAGGTCATTTTTAACTGTTAAGAGGGTTTTTGCAGCGATGCTGTAGAACCACTTTTGGGTTCCCCGAAGAACATTTCAGTACAGAGTTCTTAAATGAACACTTTAAGAATATTTGAATCATCTAAAGAACAATTTTCTAGTTTCAACTATTAAAATGAGAAGTTTCCATGGATGTTAAAGTTTCTTCATGGAGCCATTGATACCAATAAAGATCCTACTTTGGAGCAGGGCATTATTTGTTTGGCAGAGGTTAGCACCAGTGGTTCCATGAAGAACCCTCATGAAAACTTTTCAGAACCAAACGTTCACTCTTAAAATAAAGGTTTTAGAGTGTGTGATGCCCCACAAGAACAATTTTTATGCTTTAAAATTTTAATTGGTTCTTTAGACTAAAAACGGTTCCTTTATTTTAGAAGTGTAGGTTGCAAGTGGTATAGACAAACATGTGAAGGGTCCTCTCTAGTGTAAGCTGGACTTACTTGGTCTCATTGCGTGAGCTGCGTCCTTACGACTCCTCACGTAACCAGCTTCAGTTTGAGACCTTGGGACAATAGAACAAGCGCCATGACCCACTTAATGTGAGCTAAAGACACACTGTTCTTGGCAAAGTTCATGAGACTTGAGCGAGATGGTGCACACAGTCGGGGGACAACAGATACACAATCTTTTCTGATGCATTATGCAACAGCATGGCAGACTTTATCAGACCACCAGTGACCATTTCTAAAGCATTCAAGCTTGTTTGTTTAATTGCTCTGAAGAGAGAAAAACTGGCAATGAGGTCAAAAGTGGTACTTTAAAAGATTAAAGCATGTGATTGCAATGTCATGCAAATAATTCTGCTTCAAACAATAATGCTATTTTTGGTACCTGACTCTGTCGTTATGCAACCTAATGAACAGCTTTCATGGTCTAACACTTCTCTCGTTCTCGTCTTTGCACTTATTTATTTATTGACAAAAACTCCTTACTCTAGATAGATACATCAAAGGATCATGATAACAATTTGTCCCTGTATCTGCCTCCTCTCATTATTGAGTTGGGTGCGTTCAGAGTTTTGAGGGGTCAAAAGTGCTTTTGTTTTTGGGGGTGCAGGGTTTTGTATAGCTCAGCTCCTCTCAGAGAGACTTAGAGAGGTCCTTCAGTGCGCAAACACTTACACATTTTGGCACACAGCAGCAGTTCTCAGTTGGTTTTGCTTTAGGACCCAGATTTTATAGTGGACATCAAGTGGCAACCCAACATGGTGCCAGAATAGTTCATCATATTAAAATAAATGTAAATGTTTTCAGTGTTTTCAGCACCATGTCTGTGCTTTCAAGGCACATTGTGAAGTTTCATTCAGTTCTTTCCTAATTAGCATTAGCCATAGCTGTAAAGTTTAGTTTCATTTAGTAAGTCATACTGTTTATTTATATAAATATACATATATATATATATATATATATATATATATATATATATATATATAAAATCGCAGATTTTTATCACAATTAATCACATCCAAAAGTTTGTTTACATAATATGTGTGTGTGCTGTGTATATTTATATGAAACATACATGTATAATTGCACACACACATATGTATATATATACGTTTAAAGAATAAAGATTGAAATATAATTATTATTATTATTATTTTATATATTATTATTATAATTTGTTACTCTTATTTCTGTTATGAATTTCAGATTTTATGAAAGCTAGTGAAGTAATATAATATGAGTAATAGGTAACACTTCAGAATAGGGGGTCAGAATAATGCATTAGTTAAGCATTAATTAATGGTTAATGGTTAATTTGTAAATTAATGATTAACTTAACATTTTAATCATTAATTAGTAGTGTGTTTTGTGAACAAATTAACCATTAATTAATGCTTAACTAATGCATTATTCCCCCTATTCTGAAGTGTTACCAAGTAATATATTATGGATATATTTCTCTTAATCTGTATATTTTAAATCATTGTATTGATGAAAATTAATATTATTGTTAGTATCTTCATTTCCTCTTGTGTTTTTGCTTGCTTCCAGTTTAGAATTTTAATATTTTTTTTACATTTATTTTTGGTTTTTACATTTCGGCTTATGAAGCACTTTTGTCTTTTGAAGGTGCTATACAAATAACATGTATACACGTTATTATTATTATTTCATTATTTGCATTTAGCAACATATTTTTCCTGCTGTTCACTTCCTGGCATTTGGGCTGACTGCTCTTGCAAACCTGCAATCGTATGATACCTCAGCAGACGTCCTCAGCAGAAGGTGTGGGAATGCAGGAGACAGGCAGAATGCGATATGTGCATGTGTGTTTGGGGGGAAGGGGTCATTTGTAATTGCAGTAAACAGGTTACTGAACCAAGGGGCCCCTTCTTTGAATGGTAAATCAGCTTGGCTGTCACGCGATTACAACACAACCGTATGTAGAGTAGATGGGCAGAGAAGATCGAAGCTTCCGCTTTCTTTCTCTTTCCTTTTCTTTATCATTATCTTTCCCTTTCTCTTCATGAATGGGGCCTTTCTCAGGCTGGCACTGGGACACTTGGCTTGCCATAGACTACTAATGTGCTGTGAGTTTCTGGTCGGGCATTAAAGGGATGGCTCAATATGTTCTGAGTCCTGATGACAGGAGGTTGTGGAAACCATCTCTCACCGTATTACACACATCAATTGATCTGCCAGGGGAAAGTGTTTCTGCTTATCAGGGCTGTAATCGGATATCGGGGTTGTGTGTGTGTGTGTTTATATTCTTTCTCCTCAGGGTAACGGGGTGTTTTTCAGTCAGGTATGGGTCAGGATGTATTGCTCGTTGATCCTCCTTTATTCTATGCATGTTATTGTTTCCTTCCAGGCCAAATTCCAATGCTTATACCTGTGTGTTGCAGCAATTGAAGGTTTGCTGGTAAAAATAACATTGTGGGTTCAGGGATCGAGGCTTAATGGGGTTAAGTGGCTTGGCAGATACGGTTTCCTTGAGCATGAGCTCAAGATTACCTGGAAACACTCAAATTCCACTTTTGAAGATTTTGGAGCATAATAAGTAGCTGTGCTTAGATACCAATTCAAGGTAAAATTACATTTAAAGGGAAAGCTCACTCAAAAATACAGTTAGAAAATACTGTTATCCTTTACTCTTACTTAAGTCATTCTAAACCTGACTTTTTCAGTCAGTGAAACAAAAGTGACGTTTTCTTTTTGTTATTTGTAAACCTTTCCTTTTGCTGTAACTCTTAATCTTTGTTTGCGCTTTCGCATGGACAAACAAACTTGACACATGGAGATGTGATGTGCCAGGTTTCACTTCAGAGATGCCAAACAACGTTGGTTTTTGTGCGTTTCACATCCAGCACACACTCACGACTACTACGATTTTCTGGCTGGCTTTATTGTTTTTCCTATTACAATTATGTTTAAGTTGAGAGGTTGTGTAACGGTTGGGTGTGTTTTATGTTTAGGTTTATATATGTTTTTGTGGTAACACTTTATAATTGGGAACACTTATTCACTATTAACTACGACTTTTCCCTCGCTAAATTCCTAATTTGCTGCTTATTATTAGTATGTAAGGTGATTGTTAAGTTTAGGTATTGGGTAGGATTAGGGATTTAGAATAAAGCTTTAATATGTGCTTAATTATACCAATAAATGGCTATTATCAATAGTAATATGTATGCTAATAAGCAATTAATTGAGAGACCTTGAAATAAAGTGTTACTTTTTTTGCACAAGGGTCAACACAAGTCAACACAAAAGAGATTTTATATACATAGAATGCAGGCAAAGTTTCTTTTTTTATGTTTCAAATAACATTTGTGAAAATTAAATGTCAAAATATGGGTGAAATAATGTTCCATCGTGGTTCCATTTTTTAAAACCCCTTTTCATCTTTCACCCACAACCCAACTTTTACCATTTCATCTCAGATTTTACTTCATGAATTGTGACATCTCATGAAGCCAAATTGCTTAATTGTTCAAGTTTAAATATGTAAATGCTCAAATGAGAATAAACAGAGTTAGTTTTGGTTTGTTATTTATACAAAATAACTTGGAGAATTGGATTATTAGTTTTATTAACTAATACTTTTGTGTCCATTGTATGGAAAAGCCTGGCTGAATCATTATTATCTAATGTGCCACACATAACATATTATGATATTATGATATTCACAAAGGTAATTAAACGATGGCAGATTGGTTAATTTATAATTTTTAATCAGATAAGAGTTTAATTTTAATTATTATTAAGTATTATTAAGTATTATTGAGTATTAACATCTGTATAAAATTTCTGTGTATCCTTTTTTTTATGTGCTTGGTTTTGTGTGCATACAGAAGGAAACATGTTGCAATGCACCTGTTTGCACTGCAATCCTAGGAAGTGGGCATATGCATGTCATCACTGTCTGGACTTCATAATCAAGCTCTCTCTTTGTCTGCATGCCTCTCTGTCTCTCTCTCTCCCTCTGTATGGCTGTTTGTCTTTCTCTCTCTTTCTCCTTCAACACCTGGATGGATGTGGAGTGTGGGTGTGTTGTGTCAAATATCGGCTGCTGTGGAGCAGTAAATTAAAACGAGGTGCAATTTCCTCCAGTCTAATTAGCAGTAAATTGGCGGTGTCTGTTTAGTCAGTCTGCCCAAGGGTACAGAGAGAGATTGACATGTCATTACATGAGTAAAATAATACTTGATACCATCGCATTAACTTTATTATATGTTTCGTCTTTTTCATTACTGTTTACATGAATGTTTATATTTACACCATTAAACATGTTCATTTATTGCAATTAACTATTTAAAAAATAACTTGTTAAAATTAAATTTAAAATTTAACAATGTGTCCTACTTTATGATTTGTGATGTGGAAAAAATACAAAAAAAAGCCACCTCTAAAGCCAATCTACTCAGTGTTTGATTTAGATTCATTGGCATTTGTTAATAATTCAGCATATTTTAAAATCAATTCTATTGTTTGAATTGATTGACAACCCTGTAATATGTCTATAGAAGATTTACAAAGAGTACAGTATGTTAGTATATATTAAATGAATACAGGTCGAAACAGATTTAGATGGTTATTCTAGTTACAAGGGCTGCTCATGCATATGGTTTTATGTGTGTGTGTGTGTGTGTGTGTGTGTGTGTGTGAAATCTCACATGGTAAAACACTGCACTCTGGTCAGGTCCATGAATGGAAAGCATCTGTCATGCGCTGAGCTGTAAAAGCTGTGCAATGTTCCCTGACTGTTTTCATTCTAGAATAAACACAAAATAGCATTCTATGCCTTTTACATTTGGGAAGGTGTATGTGTTGGTAGATGACAATATGTAGTATCAGAGGTGAACTAATTGCTTTAAAATTTTGTCAATTTTGTTTGCATTTTTAAGAGTTTAACCATCCATGTCTTTATCCTTCTGTCCACTCTTTCCTGTATTTGAGTCCTAAGTCAGTTGCTGTCTTCTTCATCTCTTTCAGAAGCACAAAGCTCAGAGGTGATTACTGGACTCTATTGTTGTCCAGGATCTCCTGAAAGAGGTAACGTGAATTCAGCATTG
Source organism: Enteromius unitaeniatus (assembly GCA_032359435.1). Classification (NCBI taxonomy): domain Eukaryota; kingdom Metazoa; phylum Chordata; class Actinopteri; order Cypriniformes; family Cyprinidae; genus Enteromius; species Enteromius unitaeniatus. The sequence goes on along the minus strand of JAUMHI010000063.1, from coordinate 15,865,354 downwards.
CATTTACTGTGACCTCGGCCTCACACTCATCACAGTCAGTGTAGAACATGGCTCTGATCAATACAACACCTTATCAATGTCACTGAGACCACGCAAAGATGTATTCACACCATTGAACGGACAGAAACATGAACTACAGAAAAGAAGACGTTTAGAAGTGTGCATTGTAATAGTTTACAAACTATTGTTTATGCATTTTGATAAATATCTTTGAAAATTTTATTGAAAGATAAATTAGTACTGTAGAGGTTACACTCTAGTTCAGAGAGCTTTCCTTGTGGACATAACCAACCTAAACTAGTTAAACTGGTTCAGCTAGTGATCAGGGCAAAATATATATATATATATATATATATATATAATAAAAAATTGTGTCAGTAATAACCAGCACTGGCCATCTAAAACCAGTCTGTCTAATCCAGACACAGGTCACCAATCAGTTTTCAGCTGGGAATGTACAGTAATTACATCTGAAATGCACAATACTTACTTTGTCTCTTATATTTCTGTGTAAATAACTTCAAGATGGCATCATTCTTAGACTCCAGTTGCCCTAGTAGGTGACATTGTCTACTGTCCTGGTGTTGGGTCCCTGATAAATGGCTGATTATCTGCTGCTCAACCTGCTATTCATCTCCTTGATGTTTCACTAGTAGTGTTTTTTTCCCCTCCATTGATCCTTTTGTGAACAATACACTACACTAACACTGGCTTTCATTCATTGCAGCCTCAACTCTAGATTTGTCTACAAAGCAATTAAAAGTTTGCAATTCGGTCAATGTGTGCCACAGGAAATATTTTTTTCCTGAATACATTGACCATAGAGCAGTATCTGACTTTTAGTTTCACCATGGGTCACCAAAAAAGCACATTCAGACGTTTTACAACAATATCAATCTCTGTTGCTGTGGCTTTTACTCAAATGACTCATTAGAAAATAATTGCTTTGGAACAATACCAGCCTCGTTGACAGCGTTCAGTGATTTATGACGCAAAGAGAAAGAGTGCACAGGTGAAATCAATCTACTGTAACGAGAGAGTCCAGCGGAAGCGGTCTCACAGCCTTTCTCAGTCACACTTCTTCTCTGTTAGTGTTTACAGTCCGCCATTCTTCTGGGTTTATGAAGAGGACATTCACACCTAATGCTGTGTGGCACATGTCTGCAAGCATTGAGCTTCTCATTGCTGATCAAAGATACCTGAATTGCTTCTCTCCATTCAGTCTTAATGAGGTTTTAATGGATCCATACCTTCTGCCCACTTGGAGATGGTCTGCATAAATTTTGATGTAAGGTTTTTTTTTAAGTTTTTTACGGTCTCCAGTAATTTCCCACTTTTGAGCTCAATGAGCTTACAGCAGTTTCATGAGGTCACTGAGTTTCTGAGAACTTTTGTCCACCATGGACGTGCTTGAGAAATAGGCTTAATAAGTTCTTCTTCCCAGGCTTAATTGACGGTATAGGAAAATAGAAGAGGTGGTGTGTGGGTGGAAGGTTGCTTTAAGAATTGTTGCAAGAGTGAAGTAACTAGACGTTTGTATTCCTTGTTTTGTGCTCAGCAGTATTAGATGTTAATGTTCATTCTGAAGTTTCTTTATGAACTCGTTTTAAGTGTTTTACCACCTTTGCTAAGTGCTTTGTTCCTGAGTGGAAGCTGAAAGACTGAATACTTAGTACAGAAAATGCATCAAAGCATCCCTTGTGAACACCTCTAGGTATTGTTGGAGAGGTCCACTACACAACTCTGCACTGAATTGTTGATTGGATCTGAAAAAATCTAATGGAGATGTTCCAAATCCATTGTTGATCGACAAAACATGTGAAGTACGTTGGATTTTTCCATTAGCAACTTTGTTTTCTTGTGACTCTCAGAAGTTGTGATGCATTTGGTATTTGTATAGTATATTGTAAATTATTGTACTGTTTGCATAAATAGTAAGTATGGGTTTTCATAGCTTGGCTTTATTGTATTAAATCAATTTTATGATAATTTTTATTGCATGTATTTACTTTTTTTACTTTTTTTTACGCCACCATTCAACTGTTTGGGCTTTATATATATATATATATATATATATATATATAATGGTTTTTTTTTTTTTTTGTAAAAATCTCTCACCAAAAATGCAGTAATATTAGAAAAAGAACAGCAGTAATATGAAATATTATCACAATAAAAAAATTCTGTTTAAATATATTTTAGAATGTATTCTGATGACATAATTCATGGCATAATTTTCAACAGACAACAATCCAGTCTTTTGTGTCACATGATCCATCATAAATCATCCTAATATGCTGATTTGATGTTCAAAAATATTTCTTTATATTTATGTGGAAACTATATATGTTTTCAGACTTTTTTGATGAATAGAAAGTTCAAAAGAACAGCATTTATTTGAAATAGAAATGTTTTGTAACATCATAAATATTATTTTTTTACTGTCGCATTTGCTTAATATAATGCTTGCTTTATGAATGAAATTATTAATTTATTTCAGTGTTCGACTGAACTCTGTGCTGAACTCTTCAATAAATGACTCTTGAAGGTTTCTGTGACACATGTCAAGTGTGTGGGTGCTGTTATAGGGGAAAATAGAAGCCAGAGGTACAGGCTTTATGGATTTGGTGAAGTTTTTTGTTATGACTGCTCTGTGAAGGTGTAACCTTACATGCAGGCCACTCACTTTCTGTCCACCCCCTTTCTCCTCCTTTTCAGGCGTTCTCCCTGTATTTTGTTAAATGATCTCAGCTAGCCTTGACAAGCCCTTCTGGAGCTTTTCCATGGAAAGGCTTTAGACAGTGGTGTGAGGATATCCGTAAATCGTGATGCCAGTTTGTCACTTTGTGGAGTCATGATAAAAGAATACCAACATATTGAGTTTATTTAATATATTATACCTGTTAGTTGTGATTTGTTGTTAGTAATACATTCAATGATCTATTCAATATCAATATTTTTTCCACACTTCTCTTGGCCCTATGGTAATTACGGTATGGTTCAGTTAATTAACGTTACTTAAATGTAAATTAAGTCCTATATTGATCCAAACCTGGTGCTGAGACATGGTTGTAATTTTTGAAAAAAATGTGAAATTGGGGTCAAATTAAATTGCACCTCATTCATAAAAAAAACTGCTTGGATGTAAATTAAAAAAACAAACAAACAAACAAAAAAACAGATTTTTAAATTTACATTTAAATCATTAGGCAGAACCAACAATGAGCAATATTTTTTTTACCACATTTATCAAAATATAATGAAAAATCTATTTTTAATTAAGTTCTTTCTTAATATGTGAACTAATATGTATTTATACATCATATTTTACAGTATGCAAATTTAGTATACAGTATGCATTAAAGTTTCTAATTAGCTAGATTAATAAAACATATTATTTTATGTAAGCCATTGCATTAACTAATGTAAAAGTATTCAGTATAAAATAACCTTATTGTAAAGTTTTATCAGCATTAACTATACATACATTTATTTGGTTGGTTTTGTTGGGTTGTTATTGTTTATAGCTGTGATCTAATTCACAAATGCATGCAAAAATGCTCTTGTGAACTAGTTCAAGAGCAGCTTCTCTGAAGGGCTGGGTATTCATGACTATTTTGGGTTTCGACATCAAGGTGGCCCTGCATATGTTGACTGGATGATGGATGGTTTTTAGGGGCTGGTGGTTGCATATGGACAGAAAACTGAAAGTGCTTATGTATCCAGTTTATATAAGTACAAACTGGAAAATTGCTGGCGTTTCTCCTCCCCATACCAAGACCAAGTGTCGGCGAGGGAAATGGGAGGGATACCAAAGTAGTGTGACTGTTCCAGCATCCTTCGGCAGGAGCTTATATTGGTCCTTTACCAGTGCAATAATACACTATACTGTAGTATAGTTTTCATTTTATTTATGTTGTTTATATCATGCTATCTAGAAAAACTGATTTTGCCTTCCGTTATTGCATATAAAATCAATCAAATGTGCTTTTAAAGGCAACTTGAAAAGAATAAAATAGTAATGCTTCTTTTAGCTCCACAGCTTTTGAGTTGAGCTTTGCATAGTTAAAAACGTAGACGCTGTTGTGATCCCTACATCTCCTCAAACTCCCTCACATCCCGTTTTCCGTCTGCCTGTAGTTGTATTTCCCTCTCTGTTCTTAAGGTTGACTTGGGCCAGCGCATATGTGTGTTAGGAAAGTGATTAAAGTCAAGAGTAGTGCTTTAAAGACATACTTTTGTCTGCTGCTGAAAGACTTGAATGAATTGCTTTAATCCCGCTTAGCAGACCTGAGGCTGTTGGGTAAAATCTTCTTCAAGGCCGTGGTTGCCTTAAGCTACAGGTAGGAGTTTCTCAGTGTCTGGGAATTTGCATCTTTATTGGGTTTAGCTTTTAGAAATGAGGTTAATTACAGCAATGTGGATTTAATTTCAGAATCAAGCACATATTTAAGTTTGAGAGAGAGGGTTTGGAAGCACATTGAGATTGCAGTATTACTAGTTTGCATCTATAAAATTATGTTTTATTTTAATTCTAGAATGAGCCTGAAAAATGCATTAGTGATGATAGATTTATGTTGGCAGCGAACGATGCATGTCCCAGAATGCACCTCTTTAGCAGGTCGCCAGAATGCAGAGGGGTGCTACATGATGTAGGGATGGGGCACTGCATTTAATGCCTTTTTATCAATAATTAGTGAGTCAAAACCACATATTCTCCTTCATGTGTTTCTGTGTGGCTCAGCTAACCTAATTAATTATTTTATTCAGCAAGGACACATTAAGGTGATCAAAAGCGGCAGTAAAGAATCACCTTTCCACTAAAATATTAAATGGCACATCTGTTATCAACATTGATAATAATGAATGTTTTTAAGCGTTTTTAAAGGATCATGTGACACCGAAGACTGTTGTAATTGCTGCTAAAAATTCAACTTTGCATCATAGGAATAAATTGCATTTTAAAATGCATTTAAAAAAGATACGCTCATATAAATTGTGAAAATATTACGTAATATTTTACTGTATTTCTGATCAAGTAAACACTGCCTTGTTGAACATTAATGATTTGTTTCAAAAACAGTTTTGCAATTTTTTACCACCTCAAGCTCGAAAAGAAATGTATAAGAGTTATTCAGAACACATACTTGTGTTAACACCTACTGTGAGTAAAATGGTGCAAAATACACCAAAAAATGTTATCTGATTTGAACCACATGTGCGGCTTCTGTGCAACTTAGCAGCTGTGTTAAAGGTCAGTACTGTGAGGTCCCAGTTTCACCATGTGCCCGATGGCACTTAAGGGAAGGGCGGGCTGACCTCTGCACGGCGGGAAGGCGAGCACATTGCGCAGAGTAATTTATTCATGGCTTTGTGGTTTTTCACGTTATTTTGCCATCCATTTTTTATTGAGAGAGAGAAACACTGACTCACACGGCGTGGTGTTCTTGTCCATTAATACTGCATGCCAGTCTCAGCCAGGATTCTACCATGAAATGTTTATAGAGTAAATAATTGCTCCTGGTTAGGGCACGTTGTCGACACCCAGAAGGCGACGCTCTGCATTTGGATCACGATGGGACATCCAGAAATTAGGCCACTCCCCTCTACCCCCTTTTCTGCCATGTCTCTCTTATAACTACTGCTGCGTACATGTCTATATGGTACATGGCTTTTTTAGAGTAGATCAATTTAGATTAACGCATTTAATATGCATTGAAGCCAAACATACAGTCAGCATACTGAGTATCAAAACGTACCATGATATTATCATAGTTTAGAGGTGGTACCTCTCACGAATCACAACAATTGCTGTTATGTATTGGATGGAGATATTGTACTTTACTATGGTACGGAAAATGGTATGGTTGTACTTTGTATTCAACATTTATTTTAGATCACTTAAAATGTGCAGTGGTACTTAGAATGGTGTCATGGCTATGTCATATAAATAACACGGTAAATTAAATTTAATCCAATACCATCACTGCACTGTACCATAGTACTGCCAAATTATTTTTTGAATCGATTATACTCTATAACAATGCTATGTTTTTTAACGAACATGTCCAGATATATTCCTTACAAATAATGCTGTGGAATTAACTGGGTTATTAATTAACACAGTAAGTGACAATATGTGTAGAGGAAAAGTGTAGAGGCCGAGGTCAAAAACACGGGTATGAACGCTTGGTAAGTAGAGCCTGAGCAAATCAATACTTCGCAATTGTTTGTGTGTGGATGTGATGGTTAAATAGTGAGTATGAGTGGATGTGGTGATGAACAGCAGCTGGTGGTGATGATTACTGAATGTGAACAGGTGTGGGTGTGCAGTGCATGGTAGAATATTGAGTCCATGATAGAATATTGCTGCGTCCGAAATCGCTTACTTCCCTTCTATATAGTACGCGAAAAACAGTATGTGAAGTGAGTAGTACTGTATGTCCGAATTCATAGCATTCGAAATTCAGTAGGGGAGAAGTACCCAGATGACCTACTGCTTCCGCCCACATTCTATAGTAGGCAACCATGGACACTTTCCTATCCCATAAGGCTCCGGGAGAGGAGACGTCATATACTAGGCGTTCATACTACCCACATTCATACTATATAGACCGTACTTTTTAATGGTTGGGTAGTACATTCAGTTTTAAATGTAGTACCTACTTAAGCAGTATGTGATTTCGGACGCAGCTATGAGTTCAAGGGATGTGAGGTGATGCGAGTGCCCTCTAGAGGAGCTTTGAGGGCACTCCTGACAAGTACAATGCCCAAAATACCATGGTACAAATATGGTACTTTGGGTATTGTACTGTGTTAAATGCTGTATTACTTACACATTATGTAATATATCACTTTTGTAAGTGATATCAGAATTACAATAGTACTAGCTCCAAAAAAGCAAATTAATACCATAGTAGTTTTGTAATGAATGGCACATTTTTATATAGCACACACCCAAAGCGCTTCACAATCATATGGGGGGGGTCTCTCCTTAACCACCACCAGTGTGCAGCATCCACCTGGATGATGCGACAGCAGCTACAGGACAACGGCACCAGTGCGTTCAACCAATCAATGAATGGAGATTATTGAGAGGCCATGATAGACACACGGGTTTACACCCCTACTCTTTTTACGATGAGTTTCATGGGATTTTTAATGACCACAGAGAGTCAGGACCTCGGTTTAAAGTCTCACCTGAAAAACTGTACTCTTTTGACAGTATAATGTCCCCGTCACTATACTGGGGCATTAGGACCCACACAGACCACAAGGTGAGCACACACTGCTGGCATCTCTAACACATCTACCAACAGCAACCGAGTTTCCCAGGAGGTCTCCCATCCACGTACTGACCAAACTCAGCCCTGCTTAGCTTCAGTGGGCAACCAGGATTGGGCTGCAGGGTGATATGGCTGTGGCTGCAAATATGTAAGTGTTCTGATATTCAATATACAATAGTACTATGTCCAAAAAAAACATAGTAATCCCAGTTTAACTGTGCTTAACTTTCAGATTTACTGTAGTACTATGGTATTTTTTATAAGTCATCTGACATTTACCATAGTATAGTACCATGTCCAAAAACATAGTAGCACCATAGTAATTTTGTAAGTTGTATCACATTTACACATTTAGTACCCCCTAAGCATCTTCTCACACCTGTCACACCGTCCTAGGACAGACTCTCCGTGGGCTTTTGGACAAATGGCTGAACTAAACAGCCTCATTTATGGGATTGCTTTCTCAGAGCGTTTAAACAGATGAGGACTCAAACGCTCCACCCAAGCGGTCAGTGGTGGGTGGAGGTCGAGAGGGGGCCAGGAAGGGTGGATGGAGTCTGAAAGGGTTTAAAGAGGATGATGGGGGTCTGGAAGAGGTGTGGGCATCAGTGTGGGTGTGGACATGTCTTTATGTCTGTGGTGCTGTATGTTCTGTGTGGGCTGATGGGAAGGGTTTGTATTGTGTTAATAAGAGCTGAGTGGGATCTTCATGTTTCCTGTGGTTTCACTGTTAATAGCTCCCTAAAAATGTTCATTTCAAACTTCTCTGAATGACGCAGAACATTTTAAATTATTAAAGTAAATGTTAAAAAAAATCTTTAAAATATGCTAATGGAATTTGTAGCATAATTTAGTGCCTGTCCATGGAGGATCATATAAAAATCCACTAAGAATCAAATAAGATCCTGCTGTAGAAACTGAAAATGCCTTTTTCAGTTTGTTTTTGCAGTTTCTCCAGTTGCATCTCAGCAGATTCTTGTTTGACCGCTTTGTTATTTGTCCCAAATTAGCATTTTTAATAATCTATTGTTATATGTTCACTGCAAATGTGTGTTTTGATCCTTTTCAGCTTTGAAATAGTGTAAAATTAAGTATTATAACAAATCTCAGAATAAGATATAGTTACATAGTTTAAAGTATGTTAACATTCCTAAAAAAGATTCGGATTGGTATGAATTTTGCATATGATATATCATTACTTGATCATTTAACATTTTCAATACTAAATTAATTTGAATATATTTTAAAATATGATTTATTCCTGAGATGACAAAAATATATTTCTCGCAATGTACCTGTGAAACCCTTTAACACTGATCACTTAAAAAAAAAGAAAGAAAGAATAAATGGCGATACGAATTAGTTTATAGTCTATGATGTGGTCTTTGGAAATGTCGACACATGGATTGGAAGGGTATACAGAATCAGGCTGGGTTACTTCACAAAGACAATAAGCAATAGCCAAACGATCTTCCAGATGAAGGGTTTTCCTCCAGCCTGAATATATAAACTCTCAGGAGCTTCAGTTTTCATATCACTGAGTGTGTTTGAAAGAGAATTAGTTCTGGATCTTCCACGCTTCTCCAAAGGGCTTTATTTATTCCTGCCTGTTAGCACTGATTCTTGAGCAATAACACAAACTTTCCTATTTGGTCTATGTTGTTTCAATATGTAAGCCTATGCAGTTTATAGGTCTAGTTATATAAAATAATTCATATTGGAAAGTGTTTAATGTAAAGAGAAGCACTGAGATAAACTCAGATGAGTTATATATATATATATATATATATATATACAGTATAAAATTTATGACGACACAAAACTCATACACTGACACATTTATTTGTACAAATGCTGCTCTTTTACACTGGATCAGTGTTTCTGAGACACAAGAGGAGCAAATGTTCAATGAAAGTCCCCTGTTTGTCTTAAATTACTTGTACACATGTTTGCTTTCCACAAACGTTTATGCTTCCTGTCTAATATTAAAATGATGTGCCTCAGGCCCTTGGTCATATGATTCCAATGTGAGATTTGCTATAAAAGACTGGAACACTGTATGCCGCCATGCTGGCCTTGTGTGTGTGAGAGAGTGGCACTGAATTGAGTTGTGTAATAGCTGGACCCTGGAGTCATGCAGGAATATGCTTTAGCAGATTGCTTTTTTTAAGCAGCATTGATGCATGGGATAGATGATTGAAGCAGAGAAAAAAACTAAGATGATATAGAAAAGAATAGAAAACATATAGTAGCTACTTTCTGTAGAATTGGAACGCTGGATGTTCTGTTTGTCTGGTAAACGTTTTGCCTAATTTGATGTACTTTTCCACACTTTCTTAGACATTTTACAACAGTTTAGGCTTATTCATTAACTTCAGTAGTAGAATCTAAAGTGTTTATTTAGGTGTGAAGTTCAATTGCTCAAGTTTGTGTTTCTCGCTGGAAGCAGACATCAATTAGATGGGAAACCAGTGGGGAGCTCACTGTAGTAGGAGGCAAGTTTAATGAAAATTGAACACCACTTGAACTAACTTGGCAGACTGCCGCTCTCGCTCTGCGTGGCGGCCTCATTATTTACCCATTAACAGTCTCTCTGTCCAAACCTTTATATAGCAGGCAAACACTTGCTACTTTATCATGACTCCACATCAGCTTGAATAAACAGAGTTCAGTATCTTCAGCCTAACCTTCTGCTGGCATTTCTCATTATGAGAAACCAATGCTTAAATTCAGATAGTAAGTTAAAATTATGTTGTCTATAAGCAGAAAGTTAAGAATTACTAATGGCAGGATTCTAAAAAACATTTTGTTAATGTGTAGAAATCTCATGATTCTCTTCAGAATCTCATTTAGTCTTGATTCTAGCCCTACCACCAGTCAAACTTTGAAATAATTGTTTTTTTTTAATGCTTTTGCAAAAAGTCCCTTATTCTTACCAACTGCATTTATTTGATTAAAGTACAGTAATACATTAAAAACTGTAATTTTATTAAATATAACAATTCATAATAACTGTTTTCTGTATTATTATATTTGTCATGTGATATTGAAGACTGAATTATATTTATAAAATATAAACAATTAGCCAACGGTTATTATAAAATGTAATAATATTTCACAATATTGTTTTTTATTGTATTTTTGATCAAGTAAATTGGAAAAGTCACACATAAATGTTGTCAATTGATTACTTTTTACTTTGCATTTCATACTATATAATTTACTGAAATGAATAAAGTAATTATATTATACAGTATCATGAGAAAGTCACACTATTCTCTGTCTCTTCTTTTTCCTCTCATATTGTGTCTGTCGCTGAGAGCTTTAGACGGCCCTGTCAGTCACAAGCTCGTTTGTCAAAACCTATTAAATCCCAATTACTGAAGTATTCATGCTCTGTGTGGTTTGTGCCAAGCAGAAATATGAAGAGAAGTCTGGTGGCCTGTAGTTCAACATTATCATGTTACAATAGACAGCATCACAGCTTTGGGATATTAAAAAGAGATCAGACTGAAAGCGCTGGAATCATTCATAGACTGCTCCATTGTCTTCTAGAAGTGTTGGTATGCTCTGTGGGGGAGGGATCACAGATAATGAGATCAGTGAATTTGGGGTGGAGTGGGCGGAGTCACAAAACTGGTGTCAATCAAATATGCTCACCAAAAAAAGCTCTGTTGTTATACTTAAAGGAACAAATGAAAATTGTGCTATAATTTACTTACACCTCATGCGCTGAAAAAAATTATTCTCTGAATTTACTAAACGTTTTAAAAGTGGTTGCAATCAGTTTATTTTAGGCACATTTACATGACTAACTTTCAACAACATTGTTTATTTAAATATAGCTAAAATAAATTGATGGGAACCAATTACCTTAAAAAAAATTTGTTTCATTCCAGTGTGCTATCCTATGAATATGTTATTTTATTTATTTTGCGAAAAATAAAATAAAATAGCAGCCACTCTTTTACACAGTGAATAATGTGAATTTATATTTAGATATTATTTTCTTATAATAACATTTAAATGTTTCTAATACTACACAAGACCTCATGTATTCAGCCCATATATTAAAATGAGCCCCTTTATAATTAGATATATTTTTTTATTATTTTATTTTTTTTAAATAAAACTTGAAATGTAATTTATTCCTGTGATGGAAAGCTGAATTTTCAGCATCATTACTCCAGTCTTCAGTGCCACACAAAATGTTGTGCTACTTTATATTCATGATGCATTTTATCAGGCTTCAGCATTTATTTGAAATAAATCTTTAGCAACATTAAACATGTCTCTTTTCTACTTTTATTTAATACATCCTTATTAAATAAATGTATAAATTAGTAAAAAAAAAAAAGTCCATCAGAAGAGAAGATTATCAGTACATTACAGTCATACATTGACAGTGTAAATAACTGATATGCAATATGAAAACGACTAAATGATGAACTATCCCTTTAATTTTACAAGTGCCCTGACCAGCCTTTCTTTAAACATGGAATATCATCCTTCCTGCCATGCTCCTTCACCTCACACGGGGAGACATGCTAAAAATAACCGTCTGGTGTGAGGGTGGAGTTTGACGACTGTTCTCAGACTCCTGGGCGGCAGAGAACAGTGAGAGACACGGACAGGAAGGCACAACTTCCTAATGTCCCGAGTAGGACATAAAGTCTGTTCTTGCCTTAGATATACAGCAAAATAAACAGTTTAAGAAACCAGGACAGTGAGGTTAGGAAATATCTACCACACATGCCCTCCGATGTCAGAATGATTCTTGTAGAGTGAGTGCAACTTTGACAGTGTGTGTGGGATGTGGAAGTAGGAAAAGTCTACCTAGAGGATCTTCTGCTGGAAGCACAGCCCTCCCCTTTCCACTCGCTCACTCGCTCTCTCTCTCACTCACAGTCTTTCTCAGCTGGCTCCGCTCTCTCTCAGTCTTGCACTCTGACTGTGTGTGTGCTGAGCTTTTGCAAAGAGAGAGAGAGAGAAGTGCCTAGGGCTTCACCAAGCTTTAGTTGAGTTTAGTCCCAAACCGTGTTACTATTTAAAACAGTCAGAGAGGAAGAACGCACAACATCTAGGAGATAAACAACCACAGGAGCACTCTTTAAAGTGAGACAGTGAGCGGTTTGGACACTCGTGATCCCCTCCTGAGGCTGTGACTGCTTCACCAGGAGAGATGTGATCGTTGTGCGACTTATTTAACACACAGACACACCTGCTCCATCCTCAGGTGGCGTTCCGAAGGACTGGACTGCTGAACAAAACAGAGTTTACCAGAAGCCAGTGGACTGCACACAGGCAGGGGGGAAAATGGACTACCTGTGGGGGATTGTACTGCTGCTGTGGACGCTCAGAGGAGCCGACGCTCAGAGGAGCAAGAACAACGTACCCCGACTTAAACTCTCGTATAAAGGTCAGTCACCTTCTGATTCTGCTGCTGATGGAGATTCTGGGGAAATAATCGAGGAAGCTTAGAAGAGCAGATGTTTAAGTTTCTTGATGCTTTTTTGTTTGGAGTTAGAATACTGGTCTGGTTGCTTCTTAGGGATTTTTCCTTGATGTGATTTACATAGTTTAATTATGCATGGTTGCATGGTTTCTGACTTCATATTGGTATTCATGGACATGCATTTGTAATTCATAACTGAAATATTAGAGTGATGCTAGTGATTATATATTGTGTTGTGTTGAAAAATGCAGCGAGGTGAAATTGTAGATTACAAATATATATTTTTTTTACCAGTTGTGCAACCTCACTGAAAGCAGTTGGTGTAGGATTTAACCGTTTTCACTGAGAAATTGCAAGTAAATTACAAAAATTATTGCAATGTGAAATTTTGTAGTAGAAAGCTGATTTTTTTAAACAAAAAAAAAACAAAAAACATATTGTAGTAATCTTTTTTTTGTGCCTTTTTTTCTTGATTTGTTACATTTATAAAAAAAGTGGATCTTTTTAAAAAAGTGGAAGTACCTTTGGATAACCTGTTATGGCTGATTGAATAATATAAAAAAATTACTTTTTGAAAAATTGGGGGGAAAAATTGTAAAATTGAGCTTTTACCACTTAAAGGACTAAAACACATGTACAGTGCAGAGGTTTACAGTATTATGTTTGGAGGAGGAATTTAGGTTTAATTCTTCAAGATATAGTATTATGTATCACTCTGTATTGGGTAATGAGTTCATGCACAGATGAAATCAGGCATGTGTTGTTAAGTTTGTGTGTTCTCAGAGCCTGTGGGCTGAATGCGTTTGTCTGGATGCACAGGTGGGAATGTTTAAACCGCTGGCATTCATTGTTTCCCTGAAACACCTACATGTACAGTTCATATGCCAAAAATACAGACCAAACTGTTTTTCATTTACATCCTGTACATTTTGATTCTAACTTAATCATATCAGTCAATCATAATTGATCTAACACAGTGCTTTAGTATGCAACACAGTATGCTAATTGTTTTAACTTCATAAATTGCATAGATTTATTCATGTTTTTTTTTCATATATGACAATTTCTGGCATACACTAATTTGATTGCCGTCTGCTAAGTTATACCAAAGTTGCAGGAAATGTGTAAAAGCCTATTTGTTTTTGCTGTAATAGCTATGCATAATGTTAGATATTATTATTCCCATACAAGCACCCCATTAGAACAGACTTGCCCATTTTTGGGTCTCGACCCACAGCTTGAGAACCACTAATCTATTATACCCTTCTCCGCATGTACTTTCCTCTACAATGGTTGCTCGGTTAGAGTAAATAGTTTACAAGATTGCCAGTGTTTTTGAGGAAGCATGTTATGATAATTGCAGACAGTATAACGCAAGGTGGTGTTTTTAACAGTGCAGTTTTGTTATAACATTACAACTCTACACATCCGATAGGCGTTTGTGATGAAGTGAACTGTCAGGAGTGCCTTCGCAGTATGAGTGTTTAAATGCAAGAGCTCGTTCCTCCCTCCCTCTGTAATTAGAAAGAGACACAGAGAGAGAGGTTTAACAGTCAGGGCAGATGGCTGTATAAAAGTGAGCCATTTCTCTCTTTGCCAGCTCTCTAATTGCACTGACAGCTCCTCATTAGCTGGCTGGTGGAAGCTGAGCTCTATATGAACTGCGGTGTGTGACTGTCAGGCGACAGACGTGCTCGATCCAGCACTCACGCATTCACAAACACACAGGGGGCTCCTTAAGTACCTAGAGCTCTCATCTGCCCCAACACACACACACACA
>JAUMHI010000063.1:15821029-15846652 GCA_032359435.1 Enteromius unitaeniatus | reverse complement strand
ATTTCCTCTGATTTTAGGCATTACTCATGGGTAGGGTTAGGTTTAGGTGTAGAGATATGGTCAAAACTAAAATTTTGTAATAAAATGTTCTTCCGGGGTCAACAAAATATGTTGACTCAGGGGCACGCCTAAGTCAGCAAAATCAGGACGTGCATGTATGAAGCATTATAAAAGCAGTTTAAATGCATTTATTATGCCTTGTAGTACACCTTATTGTACAATCTCTTGAATAATTGTAACCACAGTTGATATATTAGAGCACTTATCAGTGTTACACTATATGCATTTCAAATTCTGTTATAGTTATTTATGACAGTATATAATGTATTACAAATTATGAATAAATGCGTTAGACCCTTTAACAACTCTTCATAGTGCATTATACATGAAGGCTTTAAGTAAAAGGGTTACCAATATATATACAGTATATATATATATATATATATATATATATATATTACAAAATGTATTGATAAAAAAAAAATGCCAAGGCTTTCAGTTTGTTAATAATAGTGCTGTGCTTTACACATTTTGCCATGTTTAAACCAATTCCACAGATTTTTTGCCCATAGTGAGTACAGATATAGTGAAAAACTTCCTGATTTTTCATGAGATTTTGGCAGAAAAAAAGCTTTCTTAAGTTTTTATTTAAACAGAGCAGTTTTGTCTTCGAAAAAGAAAGCCTTTGTGTTCATGAGCGTTCACACTGAAGTGATGGTGAGATGAATTCCATGGTGTTTCGAGTGTGTCTGAGTGTATAAAAGGCATTCTGAGTGTTTTTTAGGATGGTGCCAAATTGAAACACCAGGGCTACTCCAAACCCAAGTGAGAGATTCTCTCTCTTTCTCTCTTTCTCCTCTTCTCTAACTGACCTCTTTTAAGTCATCTCATCCTTAGTCATAACCTTTCTTCATTCTGGCCTTCTTTTCTTCTCTGTGGCACTCCACAGATTTTGCCTTTCCCTTCTCACACTTTCCTCTTCCACTCTTTTGTCTCGTCTGTTCTTCCTCTTTTTCCTCTCAGGCTGTGTGTATAATTAGCTTTTTATTAATTAATTAACTTATTTGCGATTTTTGGTAGGCAACAGGCTTAAAACCTTTTTGTGAGTGTGTTTGTGTTTCATATGCTGCCTTTTTGCCTAATATAACCTAAAACACACATACTCATAGGTTACAATAATTGTCCAAACACTTCCATATTTCTCAGCTGCTATTAATGTTCCTCTGGAGAGCAATTTGAGCGTGACGGCAGGGAAAATCTTACTTCCCTTAAGAACAAATTCTGTAATTACAGCTTGCTGGTCCTGTCACACATTTTCTGTTTTTTTAACGTGGCTTTAGCACGCACCAACTTACAGAACAAACTTAAGATTTATATATAATGATAGACAAAGACCCACAGATGCGTGTTGACTGATGCTGACTCTGACAAAACATTGACTTATTTTTTGGTGACAAAACTGGTTTTGCTGTCTTTTACAGACGCTCATACACATTCCAGAACTGTATGACTTACTTTCTTGCACAGAATATAAGTTAAGAGATGTGAACTTTTGGAAAAAAGATGGGGCTGTACACTTTCAACATGCACTAATTTGAGCCACCCAAATTCTAATACAAGCACTTTAACCTACTAACCAACTAAAATGCACTCTTTCGGAGTAAATAAGGTACAGTGGTGTTCCTACTGCCCAAGTGACAGCTTTTGTACCATTTTTCTGAGTACATTAAATATGTAAGGCAAAGGCATCCTGTTCAGAGTGTTTTTAAGTACATCAAATGCATGACAAATCCTCCAAAAATGAATTGTTAGCTAAAAACAAAATGTTCCATGCCACTCATGCACTTTATTCTCAGTTGTCTGAAGCAATACTATAGGTTTGTTTAAGGAACAAACCAAAATTGTCATTATTCACGGAAAATCCACTGTAGCCCTCAGGCATCATCTTTGCATGCATGTCTTCAAATTTAACTCTCAAGATAACTAATTTTCTAGTCTGTTCCTCACAGAAAGCTTCTTCATGTCTTCTGAAGGCTTAGCACTTTTACAAAATAGCAAATATTTTAAATCTACCTGAAACTAATTTATGTAGACTACATTTACTCTTGTTTGGCAAGGTTCAGCTCTTTGTGTTGAGAATAAACTACATGAGGAACAAAAGCAAAATCCGCAAGCAAATATCTATGTGTATCCATGAGCACCGCCAGTTTTCCCAGCTCTCTTTTAGCCAAACCACAGTCACACGTCTCACACACACTAGAGCAGAGCTGCCGTCCCTGCTGAGCTGTTCTCTGTCAGAGCCAAGGTCCATCTATCTGTCTCCCTCTCAACCATTTAAAATGAAGATGAGGTCGGAAAGCATCAAGTTTTACAAATTGTGTACCATATTTGAAAGCTCAGCATATGGGTGTTAATGTTTCTGTCAGCTTCAGCTTTTCCAGTTTGTAGGAGACCCAATAAATCTAATGTAATATATTCACTTTTCCCCGCAGAAATGTTGGAGTCCAACAACCTGCTCACTTTCAATGGATTGGCAAACAGCTCTGCCTATCACACCTTTTTACTGGACGAGGAGAGAGGTCGGCTCTTTGTGGGGGCTAAAGACCATGTGCTGTCCTTCAACTTGGTGGACATCAATCTGGACATGCAACTGGTAAGTTAATACAATCAGGATAACATTAACCAATTTGGATGGACATCATTGCACATGGGACATCATTCAAATGAAAGTAGAGTTGCGAGTTGTAGGGCAAGTTGTCTGAATGACTAGTCGACTACTTAGTTGTAGGTAATCCATAAAGTTTAGGTTATATTTCTCACAGAATCTGATGAAGTCTGACACTAATTGTCTTGAAAAGGATGCTCTT
Organism: Enteromius unitaeniatus; assembly: GCA_032359435.1. Classification (NCBI taxonomy): domain Eukaryota; kingdom Metazoa; phylum Chordata; class Actinopteri; order Cypriniformes; family Cyprinidae; genus Enteromius; species Enteromius unitaeniatus. The sequence goes on along the minus strand of JAUMHI010000063.1, from coordinate 15,843,785 downwards.
ATAGCCGTCATGATTGTGATTTTGTGAGTTCTTAGAACTGTCAGCATGTTAAATCCTTTTAGGGATGTTGTGTCTCATTAATACAGTCTCACTCCAACTTGTCACATTTTGACGTTTGGTCAAGACCCTTTTGTGTTGTTTTTTGAAGCTCAAGGTGCCCCTTTTTAGTCGCTTTTCGTCGTGAAGGGTCCTCCATTGCTTTCTGTCATTTTGCTAAATGTAATGGTTTGCATGCATATATAAATGTATTATATAATTTATAAATCCCTACCTCAAACCTACCCACCTCTGAACAATATGCACACACAGGCAAATGCAGTTACAGGTATTTATTGTACAAACTAATCATAAACAAGCAGTATAAATACATTGCAATCAAGTTGCGTTACATTCCAAGTCTTTATGTGAAGAAGAGAGTAAAACACAAGGTTTTAATCACTCAGTCTCATTTTAGAAAACATACTCTCGTCCCATGGCATGACGCAATTGGTCACGAGAGACACAAGAGCCAATGGCATTTCACAACCAACGTTGATGTAAAGATTCTTGAAGCTTAATTTTTTTAAATCGCGCACAGGAAGTACACGGAAGACGACTGCGTCTATTCCTCTCACAAATCAATAATTTTGCCTCAAAAGACTTGTAATATTAATATCTTTCAAATAAATGATGACTTTGGTTGTATCTGTCTGCTATATCTTGTGTTTTATTGACAGATGGTAGGTTTAGAGGCAGGGGTTGAGTTATGTGCTCATAAATGTGTAAGTAATATAATTTAAATAAAACTGTTTTGACTGTTTATATTGAAACATCACAACCCTACATATTTGCAATAATCCCATTGTTATTACCCAGTATATCTTTTAATTATTACAATAACATGAAAAAAAGAGTTTCCTATTTAAAACAATGGAGGACCCTAAAAAGGGGCACCTTGAGCTTCAAAAAGGGTTTTGACCATGCGTCTAAATGTGACGAGTTGGAGTGAGACTGTTGGTCTTAAAAGTCACCTGCTTTAAACACCACAGCCAACAAAGATAAGTTAAATATTTAAAATTTCTTGTCGCTAAAATCCTTAACAATCCAAATTTGGTGCTCCCATGTCAAAAATGGCTAGCCTTTAAAATCTTTCATTATAGTATATTGTCATCAAATCTGATTCAATCTTTTTGTCATTGATCTTAACTTTTGCAACTTAATTTTTCTGTACAAAATGCATTCATTGTGGAAAATTGAGTCAGTGTTCACCCCAATACTGAGTACCTTCAGATCAGTGAAACCTACATTCAATCTGTTTAAATGAGAAATACAAAACATTATCAACAGAAAATAAGTTGGTAAAAAGTTGTCTCATTATTTGGTAAAAAGACCAAATAATGAGACATTTATACATGCTTTATATACATAAAAGTTATATTTAAAATAGCTGTACTTGCTCTCTCTTTCTCTTACTCTCTTGTTCTCTTTCTCTCAGTCTTATACACACAAGCATGAACACATCAGCACACAGGGGGATCTGTTTCCAGCGAAAAGAGTATGAATATTTCAGGGCAAAGCTGTCATACTGATCACATAGAGTCTGGCTGAGAGCTGCTATCCATTCACCTGGATAAATAATGAACAAAATAAACGTAGCAAAGTACAGACAAACGGCGCCAGGGCAAAACCACAGCCCACTTTAGCCTATATACAACTTTATAAACATAACTTTCACAGAACAAAGGTAATATAAATGTGCAGAGGATATGTATAATTTATCCTCAAGAATTTACTTTAGTCAGCTATCTTACTTAGATTGTAAGAAGCTGTTAAAACAGAACATGTTCTCTATAGATACCTGAGCTGAATGAGGTTAATAGAGATGTTTCCACGGGCCATTGTGCCCCATTATAAAACAAAAAGGAGGTCAACTAATTCAGTTATTGTCAGGAATGGTGACTTATACTATGGCACTTTTATAACCGAGGTCTAATGAGGGCAACATGTACCGCTACCAAAGAAAACTTTCTTCCTCCATGACAACTTTCAAGAGTGAATATTCAGTTCTGCACTCCGTCTCTTTCTCTTGGAAACAGAGAAACACAATTTCACTCAGCGCTTATCTGATCAGTGTGCAGTTTCACATGTTCACAGCCATCGGACAGGAGCTCCATTACAACACACTGAACTCTCTCCAGACACAGGGAGAACGGAGCTTGCTGTGACAGCAGTCCCACAGAAACCTCCTTCCCATTAATGCAGTTCCATTACTCTTTCCACCAAAGAACTCGTGCATGATTCCCAGGATTTACACAACACATCTTGAAATTGTGTCTAGACCCTGGCTAATGCAATAGCTAACACTGATACCGATTTGTGTTGGAGAATGGAATCTATGCTGGAGCTTTGGAACAGGCATATTTTCAGGAATTTGATGATTATGATAATAATGCATATTTACAATTTATAAAATATATATATATATATGTGTGTGTGTGTGTGTGTGTGTGTGGGTGTACATACAGCACACATATATTTTGTAAACAAAAACTTTTATTTTGGATGTGATTAACCATTTGACAGCATTCATTTATTTATTAAATTAATACTAAATAAATAAATAAGCAGCTCAACTGTTTTTAGCATTGCTAATAATAATAATAAATATTTGTTATTATTTTACTGACTCTCTTGTGTGAATAAGTGCATTTTCCATTTTTATTACTAAACATGTTGTAATAAATGTGAAATTAATTATATAATATACTATACATACTATATGAAATAGTAATATTACAGTTCAATGGCATCAGTGATCTTGCTATGTGTGTGTGTATTGCATGCTGGGAGATTCAAATTGTGATATTGTCCTGATAAACTTGCTATGATATATTTTAGGGTGAAAAAATATGTCATATTAACTTAGAACAAGCAGGTTGATACAAGTGGTCCTTGAGAGGTTATAATAGACAACAGAAGCTTCCAACCAAAGATTTCTTTCTCCTTTAACTTTCTTTGTTTGACCGGTAGATATCCTGGCCTCCCTCACCTACTCGACGAGATGAATGCAAGTGGGCTGGGAAGGATGTCCAAGTAAGTGCTTCTCTTTCGCTTTGTATTTTACCCCCCATCCTCTCTCTTCTGTCCTCTCCACAACCCTGAGATCTGTCAGATAGACCTCACTGATACAGTGAACATCTCATATGTCTCACTTTGTAGGACATGCATGTGTGCTGTAACTTATAATTAGAACAGTAAGACGAGACCAAATAAATGACTACACAACAATCTGTAAGTCTTTTCTTTGGTAACAAGAAATGTTACTTGAGCAGCGCATTAAAATTATTTATAAGGAAGGTGTAACTTTAAAGACAAGAGCAATGATTCAGAAAATTCAGCTTTGCATCACAAGAATACATAACATTGGAAAATTCTTTAAAGTGCCCCATATGGGTTATTTAAAGTTCATATTTTGGTTTTGGGAGTCCCCAACAACAGGTTGACATGCATGCAAGCTTATAAAAACCACTTTCATTTTCTTATAATACAGTATGCATTTATTTTTACCTTATTTGTTCATAGACTCCCAAATGATTTATTCAACGATTAATTGGTGAATGATTGGTCAATTTCATTTAAAGCAGTGTTTGTGAACTTTGAACCCTCCAAAAGCAGCACCTAGTGGCAAAGATTGAATTTACAATTTCATTCAGACCAACTCGAAAAAATCAACAAGTGGGTGGGTAATATGCTAATGTTTCATACTGATACCAACATTTTGAAGTGATATTTATAAACAAATTTCGGGAGGAGCATGCACGAATAATTAGCCATGGCTGGCTCCGCATTTCCTCAATCAGCTCATTACGATCCAACCAATAAAGTCTAAACACCATGCATGCGGATAGCATGCGGATCAGAGCCGGATGCCGAGCTCTGTCCTCGCTAGGGTTCAATCTATTAGGGCTCGTGAAAAAGGACTCGTTTCAATGACTCTTTCGACGACTCTTTTGAGTGACAATAACTATTATACACAGTGCACTTTCAGATTTAAAACTTTGCAGGGTGTTTTCAGCAGAAGTGTATGTTTGCATTGTACGTCAGCTTTCAAAAGAGTCATCAAAAAAAAATTCCATTATATACTGTATGTCTTTTATTGAAAGTAAATGTAATATTTGAGATGGATCCAAAATCAAGACACGATCCGTTTGCCTTTGACATGAAGCGCTCATTCGGAGAAGGTAAAGCTGAGCTTGTCTGTCATCTGTCTTTTGCGTTCACAAACAAAGTTGAAGGTTTCTCTCAGAAAATCAGTTCAGCAGATGTCAGTGGAAGAATGAATAAAAACCAAATCACTGAATTGTGGGACAACGGTGTGTAAACACTTTCCAGGCTGGGCTGCCATTTGCTCTCATAAATTCCATCGCAGATCCTGCCCGAGGCGCTGCCTTGAACATATAGAGCCTTAGAAAGCGGCCCTCTGCGCTGTTAGCATCATAAAGAAACTATAAGGTTGGTTGGGTTTCAATGGTGCTTATTTGAATTGCAATAACATGCATTGTGTGAGATTTTGATGTAAACATGGTTTCGATGAATGGCCGGGTGCTCACTGAAAGATGGCTTTTATCTGAAGAGAGGGGTGCTGCTGAAAAGAGACAGATTGACTGAAGCTTGTTCTGCTCAGAGAGGTTGACTCAAACTTGTTTGAAGTAAGTGGGACCATGTGAATTTAGGGCTCGTTTGAGGGCCAGTGAAGATAGAAAACTGCTGGTCCTGTTGAAGGATCTCAGTTTGTAAGAAACAAAAAGAGAGTGAGATCAATGCTTATGAACCAGACGTCTTCACAAAAACAACCATTTATGTTGGTGGTGGTGTTGCATGTTAGATCAGATTAGACAGGTGTTAATTAGCAGTGTTTGAATTCATCTGTGGATTTTGCAATAAATGACTTTAACATAAAATAAGCATTTATTATAAATGCATTTTATCGTATTTTAACATTCTGTTTTGTAAATTGTATTTTATTTTAGTTTAATTCATTTAATTTCATTCACAGTTGTAATTTCTAAGTGTATTTAGTCAAAACAAATAGAGACTGTGCAATTTTACTGTCAAACAATAGTTTATAAACGTAACAAAGCACTATTAAGAAGGTGAACCAGCAATACATTAACTGGAGAGCTTGAACTTAAATTAAAACCATGCGTTTTTGTCTTGATGAAGGTGTGTGCAGAAACATGTCAGTTTAAATGAAGTCTTAGTTATTCAATTAACAAATGTTTGCTGGTTGCTTGGAGAAATCACCATACAAATGAGTTACATATAATTGTTGAGGTATATTCAGTTGGGAGCTGGAAATATACAGCTAAACTAAGGTATCACTCAGTCAATATTGATGGAGTAAAAAAAAGTCTTTGAGTCACATATTATACGATGTCATACTTTTGTGTAAAGCTTTTCCACATCAGATGAGCCACTTTAGTCCGTTACAGATGAGACTTGCTCAGACACGTGGCTTTAACACAACTGAGGAGCTTCTGATCACACATTTCCATAGGCAAAATCCCTTCTCAGATGTTACAGTGGAGATGACAAACACAAATTAAACACACATACACACACTAACCCTGAGAGTACTGGCCACTGGGGAGCTCTGGACGCCCATAACAGGATTTCCCTGTTAATGCACTAAACACCCTGCAGAAAAACAGCTCCAGCTGTTGTAATATTTTCCTTTTAATGAAGCGCTTTGGTCAGCTGTGCCGCTGTGTGTGGAATTCTGCTGCAGCAGATTGATGAACACAGAAATGACATAAACAGAGGAACTACACAATATTAGAGAACATGAAATTATTGGGTTAGTCCACAAATTACAGCATGACAATCTGATGACATCAAAACACTATCTGCAACCATCATAACACCATGACATCATTATGCAACCTAAACACCTATAATAATGAAAGGTGATAATATGAAGGTAATTATTAGTGAATGTATAAAGTCAGTTCCCCTCGAGTGCACACAGGTGTTCTAATCACAGGTTTAGGTCACTACAAAAAATATGTTAGTATAGAAAATCAGAAAGCAAACATACATACATTACAAAACAGTAATATTATAAAAAAAAAAAAAATATATATATATATATATATATATATATATAATAATCATTCCAGTGATATAAAAGCTGAATCTTAAGCATCATAACAATGCAAAAACAAACAAATGAAAAACATTATCTTACTGATTCTAAAAATAAATAAATAAAAAAGAATTGTGTGTATATATATATATATATATATATATAGATAGATAGATAGATAGATAGATATAAATTATGACATTTATTCTGGATTTATTTATTATAATTGTATGTTATTTTACTGTCAACATATTATAACAGCAACAACAACAATAATAATACACTTTTTTTTTTTAATGCAATATTTTTTAATGTAATTATTTATTTAATTTATATATAGAATGTATTTAAAGGGTAATTTATTGCTGTGATGCAAACTGAATTTTCAGCAACATACTGTAATTCAAGTCTTATTTTCATCATATCAACTCCAGTCATATTATCAAACAGAATTTGCTGTTCAAAAAATGTAATTGTATCCGAAGTGCCCAAGTACTTTCTTGGACCACTGCATGTGTATGTGAATGCGTATGTGTGTGTGTGTGTGTGTGTGTGTGTAGGTGATAAGCTGCGTCCGTCTGCATTTGTTGACACAGATGGCATGTGTTTATTTATTTGAGAATGCAGAGACCACTGTGAATCAAGAAATATGGATGCACCACAGACTTAGTTTGCTTTTCTCTCTGTCATGTTCAAGGTGTTGTTTTGGAAGTTTCTGTTGGTAAAATATTGACTACATCAATATAAATGCTGATTTCTGATCACTAATTGTTTTGTTCTCTCTCTCTGCAGAAGGAGTGCTCAAACTTCATAAAGGTTCTGCAGCCGTTTAATCAGACGCACTTGTACGTGTGTGGAACAGGAGCCTTTCATCCCGTCTGTTCTTATGTGGAAGTGGGCAAACGGCCGGAGGTAAATCCATCACACTTCAGTTATTCTTTCACAGTTTATTGTTGCTTCTGTATTTATCACATTCATTCACTTTTGCTTTTTCAGAAGTTTTGGTTATTTAGACCTAAAAATTATGCTAAAAATGTAAAAAAAAAAAATTTAGTCAAGAAATCTGACGAAAATTTGATAAAGTTTCCATTGTGGATTGATTTGTTCTCATTTCTATCTAGGACAACATCTTTCGGCTAGGGTCGTCAAGCTTTGAGAATGGCCGTGGAAAGAGTCCCTATGACCCCAAACTGCTGACTGCTTCCATGTTGATCGGTAAGTGATGCTGAATATGAACGACTGATTTTCTGGTTAATATTTAACTTCATTGTACTCTTAGTAGTCAAAATTCCATTTTAAGGGTCTTAAAAGTCACAGTTTAATTTTAAGGGTATTAAAAAAGGTTTTTTTTTTGTCCTAGATATAATCTTTAAAACAAGCAAGTAGGTACCATAATACAGAATTAATGCACAGAAAGTTTATAATGTGGGAAAAAGTAAAATAATTTAAATTTTTGTTATGTTTTCAACATTTCTTTATTACAATATATTATTTCTTAATTTATAATATTAATAATAATATATACATCCATTATTTTATTTTATTTTATTTATTTATTTTTTATTTATAAATGTAGTGTGTAGTTTGTACAGTGGGGTCCAAATATAAGACAACAAAGGATTCAGAATGTAATTTAAATATAGAATGTAATTTTAAATATAGTATCCAATAAAAATAAATAAAAATTTGATGTATCAAATACTATTTCATTGCTGTTTTCAATTCAACTTTTGACTCAAATGCTGATAATATAATTATGGTGTATATGTTTGTTTTCTCAATAGCAGTTGTTTTGCTTCACAGAGCTTTTTTTTGTCACTCTACTAAATTAAATATACTATAAACAGAACATAAAGCAGATTTGGTTTGTTAGAGAAAATAACACAGGTCTGTGTTTTTGTGTTTGGTGTGGCAGTGTGTTTTGTGTTCTGGTTCATGTGCTCTGAATGGAAACTCAACACCCTTGAGTAAAACACCCTCTTTGAGGATGACCAGTGCAAACTTTTTGTTTTTGACGTTTTGTGCTTTACTTGCAGAGCGTTCTACTGTTAAATCTCTCATCTCAGATTAAAGGTCACTCATGACACACACAGTCCTGTTGTCTCACACCATTCTTGAGCGTGAAATTGCCTGCGAGTGTTGACTGTCACACCTCTTTGAGTCTTCACCTGAGCCGTTATTAATGTTTACTAAACCCAGACTGAACTAGTTCCTTCTCTCTCCTGACATTTTATTCTTGCCATTTACATTGAACTCACATCAACTATCCTAAACATGAGTTTTAATTAGTGTTTTGATCATCAGATGGGGAACTTTATGCTGGGACATCAGCTGACTTCATGGGCCGTGACTTTGCAATTTTCCGAACGCTGGGCAAGCACCATCCAATCAGAACGGAGCAGCACGACTCCAGATGGCTCAATGGTAAGACACAAACACATATTTACACACGGCTTTGTATATATTTTAATGAATGCAAACAAATAAATGCTAAATGCTATATACGCAGACACTACCAATGAAACGTGTCTAATATTTTTTACATTTTCTATGTCCACCAATTATTTGAAAAATAGTTAAAACAGTCAAATTATTACAGTTTATTTTAAAAGCATAAAAAGAATGTTTAGCAGCAATAACTTCAGCCTTCTTGGTGAATTTTTTTACAAGATTCTTTGATGAATAGAAAGTTCCAAAAAACTATTTGATGGAAAATAACTATGGCAACAACATGACTTTTTATTTCACAACATAATGTTACTTCTTATTTCCAGCTTCTTATTCTCAAATTTAATCATTTAATTTAAATTAAATATTTTAATTCTGAAACAGGCAGTTATATGTGTGTGAGAGAAACAGAGAAATCCTTAACCAGAATAACTGGATTTTTAATCCCTTTCAGAAACTTAAAAGTTATCAAATGTCATTACCTCACATGTTGTGCCCTAGCATGTGTGTCAGTAGACATCTGAAGGAATTCAAATTATATAAACACCAAAAAGCGTCATTTCCTCATACTTCCTTTTTTTGTGTAACCAAAGTAACAATTAAAGATTAAACGAATGCCTTTGGGTCCAGTGAACAGGTTTTGCGTCATAGGAGTGTGTGCATGCCCGCATGTGTGTGTGTGGATGTGGTAAGGTGACGGTTTAGGTCAATGTAAGCTGGTGCCACAGAAATGTCACGTGAGATGTTTGTGATGTGGCTCTGAATACAGCAATAACTCTGAATAACCGTGAAAAACAAGCTGTGAAGAGCTGGGGACCATAGCACCATAAATAGAGCCTATGCATACTTAACAAGTCACACACACAAATGTAAATTTGAGTGTCAGACCCATTCAACTATAGGAACAATGATGCTTAAAATGAAATCTTAAACTGTCAGTACTCTTGCTGTTAAAGTTATTGGTACACAGTTTTTGTTGTATTATGCATTTTTATTCTTTTGTGTTAATGTTTTGTTTGTTGTCCTTCCAGATCCTAGATTTATCAGTGTGCATCTCATCCCAGAGAGTGACAACCCTGAAGACGACAAGATCTATTTGTTCTTCAGAGAGAACGCCATCGATGGAGAGCAAATCAGCAAAGCCACACACGCCAGAATCGGACAGCTGTGCAAGGTACAGATACTCTTCACACACACAGTGCGTACACCAAAGGACCACACATACATGACACCACAGCCTGGTCCACACACACACTTAAGCTCATTTTATAGCTCGGAAAATCAGTTATCAGTTATATTTCAGCTTTGCCCCAGATACAAACTAGGTTCATTAAAAAACTCCAATCTCAACACTTTTACTATTTGGAAAGTAATGAATTATGAAGTTTGCATCACATTAACAGCTCCATGTGTGTGGCTTTCTGATGTAGTAAAATTGCTTGGTAGCACACCTGGTACAGTATTGCACTGGCACTGCAAAGCACTTGGTTATGAATTTTGTGAAACACGTGCCAATGCCAATAGTGATAGAAGACTTTTTCCCAAAGGTTGCTTTAGCAAATGTGATTAACACTATTGATAAAACCAAACAAGCCACACACTGGATAAAAACCTGCATGAAACTACATACTATACTTTAGCAAAAATGCTGCTACCAGCATAATTTCCCAATATTTTTTCCAATCTGAGAGTACCGTATGGAAATCTGGGATTTTGTTGATATCTTGGTGAATTTAAGCACAGTTTAGGAGAAACAGGAGACAGTTTCCATTTTATCTTTCTAGAATAGACAATTGAGATATTAAAGCTGCGGTCCATAACTTTTGGCGCGGTTAATAAACAGAACTTGAGAGTCTTGCGAAAGAACATTGTAGCTGGAACTATTCTCTCTGTTTATGTCTATGACGAATCAATACGCATGTACCAGGCTTCTTTGCAGCAGTACCTACCAGAACCCGTCTAAATATTCTGAATAAACACTTATTATAAGTGTGCCGTAGTGATTCAGGACAAGCCAAAAACTGCAGCTTTAACTAGATCTCATTAGAAGTTTCTCTTTACTGTGGTAATGCACACAAACACCTCATGGTGGAGATACAGGTAGGTGGATGGTACGGACAGATGCATTTGGCTTCACCTCTGTTTTGTGGCCTTGCTCTCACCCCCCACCGTGAAACTTTATAGATGCCTAAAATGTCACAGGAGCCATCAGCCGAGGGAACAAAGACTGCTCTGTGGAGAAAATGTGAGACTTTGGCAGACTTGCTCAGCTCAAGTGCGAGTCTACAGCTTGAAGTGGTAGAAAGGTGTTCTCAATTACAGCTCGCTTGGTATTCCGGTATGACTGGAATCCTACCTTCACTGATGCAGACAATTGTCTTATTATGCAGAGTGTATGTTTAGTTTACGCAACACATTTTCCAGCCCTGCTAATTAGAGCTGATCAATCCACAGTAAATTTCTCATGTGTGCTGACTGCCAGGCTTTTACGCAAAACAAAATTGTAGACGTGTGTGTATATACATGCACACACACGCCTTTACAATGAATAAATCATCAATAATCACTCTATTAATAAATGTTGTCTGTTCTAAAGATGATGTCTGTTGTACTTCAGTTTACTCCATATTGTTTTGGGGACTTTTATGTTGTAGTGTATCTAATTTTAAAGGGGTCATGAATTAAGAAATCTATTTTCCTTGAGCTTTTGACATATCAACTGTTGACATATTTCAGAACTCAAAAACTTCCTTGTTAGTCTAAAAACACCTTTTATTGAAACCAAACTGCCATAACGACTCTTCTTACAGTTGATTTCTTACATAATGGGAATTAATATTTTAGCCAAAGGTTGGATGTTTATTTTTTAATGGTTATTACTAAAATAGCCCTTTATTTGGAAATTGTTTTTTTTTATATAAACACCTTTACATTGTAAAGTAAAGCGTTTTAATAGGAATGAAGATTTTGTTTGTGCTGTGGAAACGAATAACCCCTTAAATTGAATTTGAATTGGCTGTGCCCGAATAAAATACAGAATTTTAGTTAAAATAAGCTTGACAGATATATTCAGCAAAATACATAAAGGTAGTATACTGTGAAGTGAAATGTTCATCCACACCAGTCCATAAATATTTAAACTTTTCCCTTTTTAAACTTTTAAAATTCAGATGTCACTTTAAAATGCTTAAAATGAATTTTAAGAATTTCTTTGAAATTTTTAAAATACAATTTGATTTTAAGTTTCCTAGTTTAACTTCCTTAAATTCAAATTTGAATTGAAATTTGAGTTCCTGTTTTATACCTCAGTTCGAATGGAATTAAAGGCATTCTCTGTTCACACTGCCCATTTTCAGAAAAATAAAAATAAAAATCAGTGCTAATCATATTCATTTACATTTCAGTGTGTCTGAAATAAATATTAGGTAAAATGATACAAGTACATTTTTGTCCCTGACAGAATGATTTTGGAGGCCACAGGAGTTTGGTGAACAAATGGACTACTTTCCTGAAGGCCCGTTTAATCTGCTCTGTTCCTGGCCTGAACGGCATCGACACACACTTTGATGAACTGCGTAAGTGACACATGCTATTGACAACACCTTCATATTTTGCTGTACGTCTCTATTTTGGCATAATATGTTGAAAAAAATGTTTGTTTGTTTTTAGAGGATGTTTTTCTCATGAGCTCCAAGGATCCCAAAAACCCTATTATCTATGCTGTATTTACAACATCCAGGTATTAAAACAACCAATTTACACCAAATTCCCTTTTCCCACTGAGCCTGAATGCTTATTCTGTCTTTTTGTATTTAGGCCTTGATAATTGTGTCTGAATTCCTTGAAGGCGAAGCTGACAAAAAACTCATAATTGCTGTTTCTTGGGTTTACAGTAACATCTTTAAGGGCTCAGCGGTGTGTATGTACAGTATGGCGGATATCAGGAGGGTGTTTCTGGGCCCCTATGCCCACCGAGATGGACCCAACTACCAATGGGTACCATTTTTGGGTAGAGTGCCGTATCCAAGACCTGGCACGGTAAGACGGCCAGTGCTGATGCCTTTGTACATTTGACTTTTCAAATTAAAGTGTCTTGGATTTGAACACATGTTCTTCTGGATGATGACAGTGTCCCAGCAAAACGTTTGATGGTTTTGAATCAACGAAGGACTTTCCTGATGACGTTATCACATTTGCCAGAAGCCATCCGGCCATGTACAACCCAGTGTTCCCCATCAACAACCGTCCAATCATAATCAAAACCGATGTTGACTATCAGTTCACACAGATAGTGGTGGACAGGGTGGAGGCAGAGGATGGACAGTATGATGTCATGTTTATTGGCACTGGTGAGTGGAATAAAGTTTTTAAATAATTTGATTTCTGTGATTTTTTTATTAAAGTGCCCCTATTACTGGTTATGAAGGATTTGGTTTTGGGAGTCCCCAACAACATGCTGTTGACATTCATGCGAGATAAAAAAACCTCTTTCATTGTCTTATAATATGCATTTGTTTTTATCTTACTTGCTCTCTAACCGTTATTTTACCGCTCCAAAAGTGGCACCTAGTGACAAACTAGTTTCAATGATTTAGAGAAGACTATTTCTTTTGAGAGACAATAACTTTGTACACGGTGCACCTTCATATTTAAAAATAGGATGTTTTCATTCACTTAGAGCTGTGTCACACACTGCATGACAGGTAATTTAAAAAAATAGGGGCCAAAAATCCATAATAGGGGCACTTTAAACCATATACTAAACCATATTCTGTAAAAATCATGTTAACTGTGTTATTTTTCTACCTAGACATGGGCACTGTTCTTAAGGTGGTTTCTATCCCCAGAGGAACATGGCATGATCTTGAAGAAGTCCTGTTGGAAGAGATGACTGTGTTCAGAGTGGGTTTAAAGAGTTTATTCTACTGATTTCTTTATAATTGGTTCATTATTAGGATATTATTTTCTTTACATTGTACACTGTTTCATACTATTTTTTGGTAATATATAGTTATTTTAGAGCATTATATAAATACAACACTTATTTCTTTGCAGGAACCAACAGCTATTACCGCTATGGAACTCTCCACAAAGCAGGTTGGTGTTATTAGAACTGCAAACAACTCGTAATGCAATAAAAGGCGGCAGTACTGAACATAATTACATTAAGCAAGTCTGAGGAGCATAATTGGTTTGTTGAAGTGCAGGGAAAAGAGTGAATTTAAAAGAGCAAAACAGGCCTAATATTTTATAGATCGCAAGTGAACAGAAATTCATAATGTGTGTGTAAATGTGTTATTTTCACCACAAGTCTGGGACTTTTGCAGGCATGTAGCTTAAGTTGATCTTAAATATTATCCTAAATTTAAACGTACATACTTGTTAATTAATTGTTCACAACAAGAGCAAATAAGTCTAACATGCGATCTCTGTAAATGCACAACTATCATATCATGTAAGGTTTTTAAAAAAAAGATTGAACTGGCCAGCCAAGTTATGGCATTTTGTGGGGAAATTGTCACGCCGCACTACATTTTGTTCACAGAGGTGATATAGACCAGCCAGATTTATCATGTACCAAAAAACCCAGCACAGTTCTCACACTCAGGCTGGGTTACACACACACACACACGTTGCTTGGACTCAAGCTACATTACGCAGAGCAGGGGCTGCTGTCACAGTCACTCACACAACACGCTATTAGAGGCCACACATACACACACACTGTCACACACACACCAGCTGGTTTTACACTCAGGACTGCAGCGTGAGCTCTCCTTTAGATGGTGTGAATAATCAAGCAGACACTGAGAGGTTATCTAAAGGGATATATAATTAAACAGCTGCGTACAAGCCCCAGGAAAGTTCCCGTATTCTCAGTGAAACAGCCGTTAGCTCAGCGATCCCACCGGCACAGACCATCAAAACTTTGCTATCATTGTTTTAAGGAAGTCTCATTCTCTCGCTTTGCAGCAACAGCTCTATCTTGGATCCACCATTGGGGTTTCTCAGATGCCGCTGCATCGCTGTGACGTGTACGGGAAGGCCTGCGCTGAGTGCTGTCTGGCACGTGATCCATACTGCGCCTGGGACGGCTCACAGTGTTCCCGATACTTTCCAACTGCTAAGAGGTACGATGAGGAACGCAGAAATGTTGACCTAAGATGCTCCATGAACTTTGGCTTCTGGCCCTTTGTGTAATTTTTGTTCATTTTTTAAAATGTTATTAACTTTACTTAACTTTTATTTTATTTTATTCATTTTATTTTAGCTGCCAAAATAAAAACTGTCACTTGTTTGCTTGGTCACATATTATTACAAACCTGTATGATTTTCTTTCTTCTATGGAGCAAAAGAAGAGATGTTTAGTACAATGTTAAACCTGATGTTTTCTGTACATAATAAATAGCTATATTGGCTAAGGACTGACAAAAACACAAACAAGTTAAAAAAGAGATGTACCAAAATAAATAAATACAAAAAAAAAAAATATATATATATATATATATATATATTATATTTATATAAATATTATATTTATATAAATATTAAAAAAAATAAAAAATAGAGTATGAACTACATTCTAAGACATACAATACACAAAATATTATATATATATATATATATATATATATTTTTTTTTTTTTTAAATACTGACTTTAATTTCTGTCAGCTTCTCTCAGTTGTTGTGTTTTTAATTTAAAATCTGATTTAAAAATATTTTCATTTTTGGTGAACTATCCAAAATCACTTTAGTTTTGAAAGCACTTTTGACAATGCTGTTATTTCATCTTTGAGTTCTTGACCTTATTTGAGGTGTCCATCATAATCTTATTAGATTTCCCAGCTGTCCTTTGTAGCACTTCAGAGCTCCGCTATCGTTTTCACTGTTTTCAACTCATCTCCTCTGGGCTGTCAAAAGCAAACATACCCCTACTTAATACTTCATCTTCAATTTCCAAAACAAGAACAGGTCAGGTCTCACCTTTACAGTCAGTGTCATGTTCCAGTAGCAAGTAATATGTTTGTGGATGAGGTTCTCAGAGAGGTTCTTTGTGTGCTACTGCTGCTGGAAAGGCCTCACATATTGCCAGCATTATTGAGTTGCCTCAAAGGTACATTCAGGACAAGATGTTTCAGGACATATGTTGCATGATACGTTTTTTCATAAAGGTTGGAGACTAAACAGCCTAGAGCTGAAACAGGTTTTATTTCAGACACACGTATGATCATGTGGAGCTGTGTTTGATTTACTTTGAGCATAATAAAGTAAGAGTTTTTCTGCGAGACAGATGTGTGTAGGGGTAGATATGTGAGCTTCAGTGCGCTCACACTCACCTGCCCTTTCTAATAATCTACGATGTGTGTTGTACGTTCACAGGAGAACTAGGCGTCAGGATATAAGGAACGGAGACCCTCTGACTCAGTGTTCAGATCTACAGCATCACGGTAATACATGGCAGATCTCAGTGCAATCACAAAACATGTTTACTATGTGCAGAAACACATGTTTTTATTGTGCGTTAGTGATTCTGTATCTATACAGTCCAGCAGGTCTTTACTTTATGTCTAGGCTGATATATACTGTAAAAAAATAAATAAATAATATTCAGCAAGGATTTATTAAATGTATCCAAAGTGACAGTAAAGACATATATAAAGAAGATTTTTATTTTAATAATTTATTTAAAAATAACTTTTTATATAATTTATATTTTTTTATATTTTTATTTATGTATATAACTTTGTATTAATCAAAGATTCCTCAGGGGAAACAAAATTGTTTTCTGAATCCACAAAAATATTTTTTCAACAGTGAAATGATAAAAAAAAGTTAAATAAATAAATAAAATGATATGTATAATTCACAATCAGGAAGCTAGGATACAATCAGATTCATTTGCAGATTGTTTATTCAAGGAACGAGGTGAGACATGCAGGGTCGATCAGTAGCAAACAGGAATGGATGGCTGTGTTGATAGCTAATGTTTCGTTACTTGTGGGGTTTGAACCAAAACCATTCTGGTTGCCAGCCATGTATAACACCTTCCCAATATAATGTTTTGGTTCGGGGACAGTGTTTCTATTAAAAACTCTTATGTAGCACTAAAAATGTATTTATTAATAGAACTTTTGGTTCAAGACTATGAATGATAGTGGTTCAACATACAAATCTTACTACTTGACTTTACGTTAACCATGATAACATACTAGCAAGAAAGCAGTTAGAGTTCCACACTTCCCTCAACGTCTCTTCATAAAATAAAATTCAGGATGTGCGGGGAAACAAAATTTTAAAACCAAAGACATAATTGCAGCTGTTCATAACAGTGTTTTAATGAAAGGTTTGCATACATGCCGTACAAGCCAGGTTAGTGTTTAATTAAAGCTTCTGAAATGAAACGCAGCCTAAAAAGGTTATGTTAATGACATATTTAACTGCTGAGAAACTGTTTCACAGCTGTTGCAAAAATACAGGCTCCAGAACATGCACTTACACACATCCATGTCCGTTCAGATATACTGATGCGCTACTGTTCAAAAGTTTGGGTTCTTTAAGATCTTTTTAAAGTCATACTCCTTCAGTAATATTGCAAAGCTATAATATTTAATTTATTCCTGTGATACAAAGTTTTTCAAAATTTTCAGCATCATAACTCCAGTCATCAGTGTCACATGATCCTTAAAAAAATCATTCTTACATGCTGATTTGGTGCTTTTCTTATTATCAAATGTTAAAAAGTGTCCTTCCTGGCCAGAAACCATAGCGTACGTCGTGCGATTAGATTCACAGAGACCACACACAGCTTTCCTGTGTCAGACACACCTCATTACAGTGGCACCGCTAACCCACAGCACTGCACTCTGACATTTCATAGTATAGACTTAAAAGGATGGCAGAGGAAAATGAAAGACTGAGGAAGAGATGCTGCTTAACACAACAAGCGATGTCTTTTTTTGGTCTCTCTTGCCCTTGGATCCCTATAGACCTGAAACGTGCTGAGAGACACAGCTGTGTGATATAAGCATGCTGGGTGTGACTTCACTAGTGCATATGGTCTGAACTATCAGTTTATATTCCCACTCTTTCTGTCTGTCTCAGGATTAAGATTTCTCACTTCTTTCTCTATTGTTTCTCTGTCTATTTGAGCAGATGAGGCAGACGGAGAGAAGGGTCTGCTGGATAAGACTGTGTACGGGGTTGAAAACAGCAGCTCTTTTCTGGAGTGCAGTCCTAAATCCCAGCGTGCCCTTATTTATTGGCAGTTTCAGAGACATGGAGAGGACCGCAAACAAGAGGTATGCTCTGTTATGTAACAGTTACAGTTACACCATGACTTATTAACGTAATTGTTTGAAGGAGTAGTTCTTTTTTAGAGCAGAAAATCACAGATCATGTTCATGTCTTTCTTTATTCAGTTGTAAGGAAATGGTTTTGCGGAAAACATTTCAGGATTTTTCTCCAAATAATAGACTTCTATGGTGCCCACATACAAAATGCAGTTTAAATGCAGCTTCACAGGGCTCTAAACAATCCCAGCCCAGAAAGAAGTGTCTTATCAATTTATTATTTTCTAATAATAATAATAATAATAATTTCAGTTTATATACTTTTTAACTCCTCTTGTTTTTCCAGTTCATGACAGTTATGGTTTGTTGCAAAACTCCCTACTATTTTTCATCTCCAACTTCAAAATCATCCTAAATTATCCTACATCACAATTTAAATTTTTTTGTAAAGGCCGTTTGATCATCTTAGCATGTTCACTTTGTAAACACCATGTCTGTACTTCTGCAGACATTTAGCACGATTTTGAAGTTGGCGGAGAAAATGAGATGGGAATTTTTAGACCTACCCTAACCCTAACAGAGCTCATGCAGAGCTTGACAAGAGGTTAAAACGTACATAAATTGTAAAAAAAAAAAAGTAAAATGAGGCACCATAGAAGTCCATTATATGAAGAGAAATCCTGAAATGTTTTCCTCAAAAAACATAATTTCTGTACGACTGAAAAAGAAAGACATGAACCACTTGAATAACAAGGGGGTGAGTAAATTATCTGTAAATTGTAGACATTTTGTTATAGAGTTTTTAGAATTTGGTTTGTCCCTCTTTTACTTAAATGACACTTGAGCTACATGCACTTCACAAGAATATCAGGTCAGAATTAGTGCAAGCTTTCAATCAGTCTCACTGCAAATTCCTCAAAAAAGCCATTGATTTACCCTGATATCATAAAAAACAATCACAATTATATTGTATGTATTCAAAAATGCATAAATAATGCAGAACGGTACATGAATGTACATTACAGTACATTGTGAAGTTAAACAAAAGTCCAAATATTTATGCCAATGCACTTTTTCCGGTTTTATATGTTGCAGGCTAATAATAAAATATGATTTGATTACGAAATTTGTTGATCAGCATTTTGTCATGAAAGATTTAAATTTGTTATCTGGCATGGATGACATTACAAAAGTTAAGAGACTAATAAAAAATTATATTTCATTAGAAAATTTCATTGGAAAACAGAATTAGTCACTTTGGTTTATGGAGTGAACACAGCCAGAATTGTTGTTGTCAATGGTTTTTCCAGTACTTAGAAAATGTAACCTGATCACATGTCTACATGTTTTGTTCAGATAAAGTCAGATGAGCGGGTGTTGGGCACAGAACAGGGTCTGTTGATCCGAACCCTCTATCAGAAGGACTCGGGTGTGTATTACTGCCACGCTGTCGAACACGGCTTCATACAGACCCTCCTCCGCCTCACGCTCAACGTCATTCCCGGCGAAAACCTGGATGACTTCCTGCACCGAGACCCGCCCGACAGCAACGACCCAGCCAACGGCAAGATGTGGTACCGTGACTTCCTGTCCCTCATCAACCCGCCCAGCCCGAACAGCGTCGACCAGCTCTGTGAACAGGTTTGGAAAAGAGAACGCAAACAGCGTAGACAAAAAGCCAATCTGCTACACGCCAGCCAATCACACTCCAGCCAGCTCATCCACTCCAGCCAATCACACACCAGTAAGTGGAAGCTGCTACAAGAAAACAAGAAAGGACGCAATCGCAGGACCCACGAGATGCAACGGGCGCCCCGCAGTGTGTGACATAGACTTAAAATAAAAAAGGATAAGAAAATCCAACAGACTTCTGCTAAGACTGGACACAGGAAGAGTGGAATTCCACTTCCTGTAGTAAGTGTGTGAGAGATTTAGAGCACATCTTCATTCACACGTGTTGAGACTTGAACTCTGAGAGGACCTAACGAGACACAAGATGCTAACAGATACTGAAATACCTGTAAATATGACATAAATACAAAACTATACTGTGAGACAGGTTTCAGTCTGTATAAAAACCTTGTTTCATTTCATGAGGGACAAAACATGGATGCTGAAAGACCACTGTTTAACCTCCATTTAGCTGAAGCACAATCCCAGTGCATTCTGGGTAATGAACTTGTCAGTGATATTATGTGTATAGAGTGTGTTCACCTTAACATATACTGTATATCTTTGTATCAAAACGGTAGGCTTTTCAGTTTATGTAAGTATCCATTAATTAGGAATTGTTCTTTAGAGTTTATTCTTCTTTTTCTTTCCCTCTATTGCTATCTCCCTCCTTGTGTATACTATTTTTATCTGCTGCAAAAGCAACACCTCAACAAATCCATTAATGGAACTGTGTTGTTCCTCTGAATAAGCTCTTCCTGACAAGAAAAACAACAAAAAATATTTTCTGCTATTTTTTTTTTTTTAAGATTAATATTTAATTTTGTACTGTGCCAGAGTATATCTAAAATATTACATAATAGATTTATTTTATTATTAGTTGTCTTCATTATAAACCACTGCGCCATGAGCGTAAACAAGCGCTCTTCACTAACCTTTTCTCTCCAGTTAAGTTATTTGTTGATATGATTTTGGTTTCTGTTCACATTCATGTTTATATAAAAGCATTGTGGTTGAGTATATGAAATAAGGTGGCATTTATTAAGGGGTATTGCCGTATGTTTCTTTTTGTCATGTTTGTCATGCATACTTCGGGAAATACTAACTTTCAGTACATTTCAAAAACAGAATTTATGGAAAACCAATCCACGCCTGAGTATATGACTGTTTTTCAGCTGTTTATGGCATAACATTATCATTTGTAACTTGAAATGATTTTCATTTGTAACTTGAAAAGCTTTTCCTTTTGCTTTTTGCAAGGCGCTCCTATTTATGTGACATTCGAGGTTTCATTTTAAGTCAACATGAATATATAGTACATCTGGAAAACTTTTTTGCTACTATAACATGACATTTCCGAGTGAAACAGCATGAATCTTATCTTTACATGCTGTAGTCCATAAGTAAAATTTGATCCACAAAAAACATAAATTTTTATCTCATCAAAATATAATAAAATGTTAAAAAGTAGCTTTTTCTCTGAGACAACTTTCAACGTCACAATGGTTTCAACCAATGGGTGGCGCCATTGTTACACTCCTCAACATACTTTGCTGACCCTGGGACAACATTTTAATGCAGAAATATAGTCTTGACCATATCTCTAAACCTAAACTTACCCATGAGTTATGCCTAAAATCATATTTAATGATATATGACTGTAACTGATGTACAAGCACCAAACACTGACTGTAAGCCTAAACGAAACTGTTTCTTAAAATCTGATTGGTTAATCACAATGTTCAAAGGGACATCTTTGCACTTGGCAAAATCAGGTTACCGTATGAAAACAGACTATTTTGTATCCTTGGAATAGCTTATGGACTTAAGCATGAACCATGCAATAAGAGCAAAAACTGAGAGAGTATATGGGGTTGGTTTTGATTTTTTGTTGATTTTAAATATGAGAGGGCAAAGGAGGACAAATTTACAACTTATATAATATCCCGAGCCTGTCCCTTGGCTGAGGAAGGGACAGCTGTGTTACTGGAACTGCTGGGATCAGAGACAGAACACAGCTGGGACCGGACTCAGATTGTACTTTCACAGAATTTGTTTTATCAAGTCATTTTTGTCCCCTCTTGTTGAGGCCACACACACGCTCGCACCTACAGCACACATATATCTGAATGTAGCTGTGAACATAGACTATTTATGGAAAAAAATGGTCCAAAATATATACCACTGTGTACAAACTGCATGTGAATTTACAGCACCACCCATTTCTATACTCAGTTTACAGTAGCTGCTCTTGTTAATGAGTGATTTGTCTGGCGTTGGATTCCAGGTGGTGCTTAAAAATCTTCTGCTAATAATGACAGATGGTGTTATCGACGGGCGTAATTTCTGCCTGATGAATTCTCTCCCTTTGTAGCTAAGTGTATAACCAACAGGAAACCGCTGTAAATGAAAGGATTTCAGATGCAAAACTCGGTTGGCTGACTCTCTATGAATGGACATTGGGCAGAAAAGGACACCTGCCTTGCTTAGACTTTTCACAGGGACTTTCCTGAACTGGAAAAGAGGGACAAAGACATGAAAATGCTGCTGTAAATTATTCATTTCTGGCATGCATTCTGCTGTTCAAATAAATGTCTCTTCTAAAGAACCTGTTTCTGAGAGCTGGACCGCTGGGTGCGTTCTTGTTTCTGATTGCCTTGGCAGTGCTGTGGTGTTCTAGGTCCTCTGGTCGCTCCACCTGGGCCCAGGGAAAAATTCTCCCTGTCTTCTCTTATTAGTCTTTCCTCTAATGCTGGAGTTCAGTGGGTTCTCAATATGAAACTAAGCAAAAGCTTAATATTCAAAATTACTGACACAAGAATTCCTGTAGCATCCCACATGGAAAGAACCTACAGTATATGAGGATATATGCGCATATATGAAACCTATATGCAGTATATATGCACATATATGGTAATATATATGCTGCATATATGCGTATATATGCCACATATAGGCAAAATTGAGGTGCATACATGTGCATATACAGGTCTCCTGTATTGCATTGTGTCTCTCTTCACCATTAATAGCATGACTGAGGTGAGACCCTTGAGCACTGTGTGTGCACTTGGATAGGTTAAAAATAATTTGTATATATTTTAATAATTTTACTAATATATAGGTGAACATAAAGGTGCATATATGCACACATATATATAGGTACATGTATGTATGTATATATGTACGCATAATATAGCCAATTTTATATATGTCACATATATT
>JAUMHI010000063.1:15807778-15820929 GCA_032359435.1 Enteromius unitaeniatus | reverse complement strand
ACACATATATATAGGTACATGTATGTATGTATATATGTACGCATAATATAGCCAATTTTATATATGTCACATATATTCAAAACCTATATTAAAACATATATGTTTATATAGGTTATTTCCGTGCGGGATAGAACAATGTCATGTAATGATAGGCTACATGATGAAGTTGAGCAGCGATTCTATAACTATCTGTCCGTCCGTCCATCCATCCATCCAATACAATTATAATATAAATGCAATTTATTTGCAACATGAGGGATGGATTAAATTAGCCTTCTTCCGTATTAACCAATCATCATCGTCTGTAACTTTTCTAACCAATCAACTTTCGTTATCTGTTTAGCATCATCGTGTCTGTTTATGGTGAACGCTACAGGTGTGCTCTGATATCCACAATATTCGACAATAATATAATTGTCATAATTATCAGAGTGAAGGACGGGAATAGGGACTTTCTACACACAGGTGAGTCGATGTTTACCGTTCATTCATTCATGAACGTTTGTGTGGGTTAAAGGTTGCTGCTACATTTAATTTGTTTACATCATTCGTAATTGTGACAGTATTTAAGTTTTAGATGGTAAAAAATAAAACATGTCATCCTCAAAACAATGTTATTACGCCAGTTATGTTTTTATTGGGGCGTATTTATATATATATATATATATATATATATATATTTATATATATATATATATCAGCAAAAGATAGTTAAATCAGGGTGCGAGTCAGTAATTTGCTTGTTACATGTTTGCAGGTTATTTCTGTCATGTTTATGAAATTGTCACGTCACATCACTTTTCTATGAATGCGTAACATCTGCTAATGAGAAAAATGGATTCTGTAAGCTCAACCATACTCACCTGCCTTAAATTCTCACTGGACAAAAGATGCTTGTTAGACCACCTTGCAGCAACTGAAATAATATTTTCTAGGGAACCATACTCCACTATTTAATTTAAACTTCTTTCTTTTTAATGTCACACAGCAGACTTTACAGTTTCCTTCCATAGCAAAAAAAAAAAAAAAAAAGTAAAGTGAGTTTTTGAAAATGTTTTTTCGACTCTGCATCAATGAAACCAGTCGTTTTTTAAAAGGAGACCCAAACCGTTTCATGTTGACCTCAAGCTCAAACCTTCTACTGTGCTTTCAACTTCAGATGAATTAAATATGGAGATATCACAGAGTGGTTTGTTATTAATCTACTGCCTATAAACCAGATCAGAGCAACCTCACTCAACCTCAGTATCAGGTTTTTGCATGAACACTGGTCAAACACTCCTCATTTTCCTGTGAAGATCCAGTTTGGGTTATAAACAAAACGAAAGACATGTCTGCCATCTGGTGGTAGAGTGTGTTACTGCATCTAATAGTTTTTAAATCCACAGCTTGCCATGGAGTAGATTTACCACAAGGCCTTTACAGCTAAATGACTCTATAAACACATTTATAGCATTCTGTAAATCCAGCTATACCCTGCTCAGCTGTTAGAAATACAAGAAACAGATTCATGTTTGTAGGTGAGGGTAAAAATCAACTTAGCTGTCCAAACTGCAAGTGTAATAATAATTGTTTCCCTTGTTTTTCTTTTAGGGCTTTTGAACTCATTCATGCCTAAAGGTGACGGCTGGTCATGTATAGTGTCTAGAGGTCAGAGGTCGTCCTGATTACCCCACAGACTGCTCTGTGGACACAGATGTGTGTCGTAAATGTCTATATCTATGAACGAGTGCATTAGTGGTTGTGTGATGAATGAACTGGGCAGGATTCTATAGTGCAGACCACTGACACTTAGAATATATGCCCAGAGCACAGTTATTTGAAGTTTTCACCTTTGGGAGCGCTTCAAACCAAATGAGCCTGTGTGTTCCATGATGTGTTGAGGCATGTGTTCTGCACGCACTGCAGAATGTGTGTGTGACACTTAATCCAGAAGGCCGTGCACAGCTTTAGACAGATGTGTAATACTATAGAATATGTAACAGAAGGCGCCCTGTTAACATTTTGGCCGTTTATTGATCAGTGGTTTAACTGGATGCAAAATTGTATCGCTTCATGACTCTGTGCTGCCCTCTGGAGGGATTCTGCAAAGTATAATTACATATTTTTGTCTTTGTGATTTACTGTGCCAAGATGCATCAGCTTGCTGTATTTAAGGTAATATGTAGGCTACTGTTATTATATAATTAGCTAATTTAAATACAATCAAATTTGTACCTTTAGAGCTACACAATATTGATGGCATTAGTTATCCACCGGTAATGTTTTAATTATGAACTTCAGCAGATATTGAATATATGCTACGTGTAGTCAATATTATGTTTAATTAATTAATTGTGTATGCTTGTTTCCCCTTTTGACATTTGGTGATATTACTGATGAATAACTAACAAGAATAATTGAACAACATGTTAAATGTAATCTTTAGCAGTTCTCAAAATGTATATCTTTTTTTATTATATAATCTCTAAACTGAGTTTAAACACACACACACACACGCACATTAGTATTTGTGGTTTAATTATGGGGACAAAAAAACAACAGTGTTTTTAAGCCTTTATATTACAGGACATTGGCAGTGTCCTCATAAACCACCTTCAAATTACCCAAATTTGTGTCCCTATAAGCCACACACACACACACACACAGCCCTATATATATATTAGATCACAGGTCAGAGATCAAGCCCTTCTGCTCTGGTCTTATCACACATGTGGAGATGTTCAATGAGGCAGATAGGCAGCCAGCAGAGGGGAACCAGGACCACGCCAGACACTGTTTGAGTGTGTGTCTGTTCAACGCCAATGTGAACAAGACTGATTTCTTTAGTGTCATGGGTGACATGAGCTAGACACCTGCAAAAACTAAAAAGTACCACATTCTTGCTTAAATACTAGTGAACCCCTTTCTATTTAGCTAAGATGCATTAAGTTGACAGTAAAGGCATTGTTACAGAAGATTTCAATGGAATTGTCTATTTATCATAGAATCTAAAATAATGTTTCTTGATTTCTGTAACTGACAGTGATAAGAAATATTTCTTGAGCGGACCATCAGCACATTAGAATGATTTCTTAAGGATCATGTGACACTGAAGACTGGAATAATGATGCTGCATCACAGGAATAAATTCCATTTTAAAATGTATTCCAATAGAAAACAATAATATTATAGCATTACAAACCTCACACCAAAATGAAACAAATCCCACAATCCTCTCTGATGACTCGCGGTTCAAATAACATTCCTCTCAGGGCTGTTGCAAGCATTAAGTGTAATGAAATGTTTTTCCTGCATAATGCCTCATTTATTCATTTCACTCAGATGATTCTATTAGCCCGTGTTTAAACTGGCAAGTACCTATAGAGACGGCGAAACACACCCAGGTGAGGCTCTACAGCTATTTGTTTTGAATTTGTATTGGCTTATCTCCTGGTTAGTGCTGTGTACGGGCAGTATCCTGTCATGGTTTCTGGTTTTGGCAGGCTGAGGACGAGCGCCAAACCCTCAGCGCGGCATCAAAGAGGTCTTGTGTGTTTGTACAGCATCCATTACACTCACCTTCAATACTTCAGTCCACAAAACACTACACATGCAGTCCACAGTTCCTTCTGCTGTGGTGGTTGGCTCCGTGTTCTGTGTGACAAATTCATGACCATAATTCTCAAAATAAAATGGTGTTAGCATGATGAAGTAGGATTTAGGCTCATGAAAGAGGGGGAAGATAACGTTTTCTTTGGCGTTAGGAGTTATTAAGTGTTTGTTTACTCATTGAGTCAGTTTACCAGCATGTCTCTGTGCAGTGTGTTTGTTTAGCAGTGCACCACCATCACCATGTCACATCAGGTTTCACATCTCACCACCACCATTTACTGCATTAATGGTTTTTCCCTCACTTTTAAAGTTGCACTCTTAAGGAAATAGTCCACAAAAAGTGAATTTGATTTTGCTACCTATAAATAAGTAAAGCACTATAAAAGTCTTTTAAATGACCTGTGTACATTGAAAAGTTAAATCAAAATTCATTTTAATTACTATTTACATTTCAGATGACCTTTTACCACCATCCAGCATTCACTAAAACACAAATTTACTGTAAAATCTTAGCTTTAGCCAATAAAAAATAATTCATGCTGTACTGTATAATGTTGTTATTCCTAAATTCACTTGTACCACAACAGCTGATTTTAGTTTTTAGTGTTTTATTTACAGAAACTAGTACAAAAATGTATTATGGGCAATTTCTGTGGGCCATAACATGAAAATAATTTTCAGATTATTAGTCAAGCTTTTTTTTCTGCTCTACATAGTATCTGAATATTCCAGGTTGAAGTATGGGACCCACATGAGTTGCTTACATTTGAGGAGAAAAAAAAAACTCTATTAGAAATGAAGTCGGCCATAAATAACTGTACTATAGCTCTATTTCAATAGTAATATATGTTGGTATTTATTTATTTGTAAAATAATAATAATAATAATTGGATTGTTATTGTTATATTGCTATATTACTATAGCTGTATTGTACCTAAGTGACATGTTGGTGGGAAAATTCTGGGTGAGTGAAAAAACTTTGGGGTAGGAGGAAAGAAATATATATTTTAAACTTTTGCATTCCCGCACAAAGATATTTGCGTTCCCCCGAGAAACGTTGTATTCTCTCAGGACGATATTTGCATTCCCTGGTGAAACTCTTACAGTCTCCCATGTATCAAAAACAGAAATTTCTTAGTGAAACGCAAAAGTTTTGCAAGAGAATGCAAAAGATTTGAAAAACACTTTTTCCTTCCACCCTGAATTTTTCCATCCATGTATATCAGTATATATATTTATAATTTATTATTATTATTATTAAATTCTACTTAAAGTATGTTTTTACAATATTCTTCTTTTTATTAAATGCAGTTTATACATATATATATATATCGATTTTGATTTATTATTGTTATTATTGTATAGTCATATCGAATGGGGCAAAAATATATATATATAATCATGCATAAATCAATATGCAACACTGTGCTCTTTGAATATACTATACCCGTTTCACTGTTCCTTTAACTCCATTTACATTTATCCAGTTATTCACCTCATCATTTACAGATGAAGGAGATGGTGTAGAAGCAATGGGGGGTGATGGGACAGGCTTTAGGTGTGTAGTTTGGCATGAGCAAGATATTGAAGGAAGCATCTATAATAGCTTCCAGAAGTTCAAGACAGTAACTCTGTGTTTCTCCTGCTCAGACGCACCAGACTTTAAATACCAACAAAGACGGAGGGATTGTTTCATCTCAATGAGGTGAACAAGAGGACTGTGGTCCTGTTTCATGGCATCATGCCCTGTCTAGTAAAGTGGCACTAATTATTGAAGCTTTATCCCCATTGGCTACCACCTGAAGAGTTTACTATAGCTATCAGAAATCAGGCCAGAGAGATGTGAAAGATACAACTTTAAGTGGAATTCAAGGGTAATTCAATTAAGTTAAAAGGTTTTAGATTGGCCCAGTAAAATGATACGCTCATGAGTTTGTTTTTGTAAACATACCACCACATTTTCTTAAATTGCTTCTAAATTTACCCCATGGTTATCGGGTGCTTATTAAGAGTGTGCCAACCTTAAACTACAATGTCAGAGTAGAATATAAGCTGTCTTTAAGTGCTGACAGAAGTGTGTCACACGCTAGTGAAATGGCGTTCGCAGTTGCAGCGTTAGTGTTACATATGACTCAAATCTGGTGCGACTCAAGGTCGTTCAAACATAACATGACACAACTTTTATCTGACCTCTTGACATCAGCTAATCCTTATGTCAGCACACTTTCTTCTGACTTTCTGGAGCCCTGGGGCAGTGACAGGTCAGAGAGTGACGCTGACCGCTGAGTGCAGACTTAATCCACCCTTGAACACCCCTCTCTCAGAGGTGACTGTTTGGAATGGAATAGCATAATGCTTGTGCTACTATTTTTTTAAATAATATGGAAACTAGCTGTATGTAATACTAAATGATTTAAACAGTATAACCCGATTTGTTCATAAGTTATTATGCGAGTTGTCTTTTTTTAATTAGTTGAGTGTTTTTTCTTATGTTTTTGAATATAAACGTAAGCCATGCTCACCAAATCTCTTTAAAAGTGTTTTATGCTTTTATTAAGATAATGTAGAGCTGACAGGAAAAGTCCTTGAGCTGGTTCCAACCTGTAGCACTGCTGATATTTCTTAAATAATAAAATAAATGTAAAAATCTAAGCTAAGAAAAAGCACAGGAAAAGACCAGTTTGTTTATAAGACATTTATTTTATTTGCATTATTTATTTATGTGTTTATTTGATTTTGGATTTGTTTAAGTGTTCACTTAATTTCTGTTATTTGACATAAAAGATATTAATATCACAAATAAATGAGGTGCATTTTGTCTGATAAGTAATAATTCCAAATGTACAATTTGTCTTAAATTTAAAAAAAAAATCGTATTGTGAAACCAGTGTCACATTGTGAGTTGAGTGAATCATTCTGTTGTTAATCGCTTTCATTTAAAAGGATGCTTTAAATGAATCAAAATGTCAATAAAGTAATTTGTTAATATTACAACTTAAGTGTATAGCCAGAACAGTCTTACAGCAATTTGTACATATTTTACGAGTTGGCTAATTCGTACAAATTCATTCAATTTCTGCTAAATCGAACGTATTTTATAAGCTGCCAGTTTGTATGAATATGTACAAATGACCTACATCTAACCCCGCCCCTAAACCTACCCATTACACGGTTTTAGACAAATTTGTACGAATTAGCAACCTCGTAAAATACGTGTGAATTGGTTATGAGACTGTGTTGTGTATACCGTTCTGGTAGGTCACATTAGTCAAGCTCGCATCGGCAGACTCTCAGCTGATCACATACTTATAGAAATACGACCCCTATTACAGCATTTCTATATAAACGCTATTCAGTACTATAAGAGAAAATTACCCTCCTCCATCCCCAACTCCTCCTTTCGCCATAGTCAGTACTTGACTTTCTGATGTTCCTCTTTGAATCAGACTCCTTTTATCTTGAATGATGTGGTATGCTTAAATATCACCAATGATAATGCATTAATGATATCTGCTTTGTTCTGTTCTGTTTTCCTTTAGGGAGTTATTATTGCTGTTCTCCCTGCTCATTCATGACAAGCTGCACGGATGGGCAGGGAGTTTTTGCCTAGAACAGAGCCATAACGCCAAACTGTACGATAAGTTGAATGTCAATGAAGTAAAAAAAAAAGTAAACTCAGGAGAGTTGTTAGTATTTAGTGCTTTCATTCATAATAGTCCTATCTGAGGCTGCTCAGTACCACCTTGACTTTTATTGCCCATCATACTTGTACCAGACGCTAAAGGGTAATAAAGGTTATCACTGTGGCTCTTGTTAAACACAAAACACTCTTTCACTAAACGGGAAACCTTTGGGAAACTGTTTTTTTAATTGATTATTACATAATCTTCCTGAAGTCACTATCAGAAGTCTAAACTGGAGGATAACCATAACCAGTTAGTGCAGAATCACCCAAAAATGTAACTTCAGTCATTGTTGACATGTCAACCCCAACATTATTTCTAGACATGTTGAATATTATCTCTACTTTAACCCTTGAATCTAAGGATGCTTTTTCAGTACTACTTTATCAGATTACTTTTATGGCACACTGATATTTCAGTCATTTATATGTAAAAAGTGATATGTGCTAAAAGTAAAATATGCTAATCATCACAGAAATCTTCTGTATAATTCACTTTTCATACTTTAAATAGCCCCGAAGATGAATTTTCTAATAAAAGAAAGTATAAAATGCCTGAAGGTCCTCATATGTTTCAGTTTTTCTTTCGAATGTGAATCTGTTTTGTTCAGAGGCAGCCACTGCATAAAATATTTAATACTTCAAAAAAAGCAAACAAAACAATATTGTTCCAAACTAAATCTTCTGTCCTCGAGCCAAATGTTATGACGAGACAACCAAATAGCAAAACACATATAAGTAGTTCTTCCTTCATCCTTGAATACACATGGTATGAAATTTCAAAGCATATTCCATTTGAAAAAACGTTATTTGGCAGGCTAATTTCTAAAAAGCCCAGACTTTACTGAGATCTAACAGAAGCTACATTTATTCAGTATTTCAGCATTTATTTTCTGGTTAGCTTTAGAATTTTACTTGCAGATCAAAACGTAGAGGGTAAAAACTTGGGCTCTGAACATTTCCCAAGTTTTTGTGGATCCAGGGTGGTCTCATTGGATTATGGAATAAGAGCAATTCAGTTCGTCTTAAATAGCACCAGTCATACCAGTACAAAGGAAACCCTCCAAGAGGGTTCTGCTTTAATTCTTCAGTTTCCTCAAGCCAGCTGAGAAAGATCAAGTTGCAGCTTTTTTTTTTTCCTTTCCTCTCTCTAACACACTTTCTCTTTCTTTCAGCAGATTTGTATTAAGTCTATTAATTTTATCTTCTTGTTTGTGAGAGCCTTACTGTTGACTCTGATACATATGCCAGTTCTCCATTATGAAATTAAAAATTTTGCACTCTCTCACAAGAAATCAGAAGCATCATGCATGTCTGTATCATATGGAAGACTTTTTT
The DNA here is from genome assembly GCA_032359435.1 of Enteromius unitaeniatus. Classification (NCBI taxonomy): domain Eukaryota; kingdom Metazoa; phylum Chordata; class Actinopteri; order Cypriniformes; family Cyprinidae; genus Enteromius; species Enteromius unitaeniatus. Next base: position 15,812,315 of record JAUMHI010000063.1, on the reverse strand, counting down.
TCTCGTAATTGCAACTTTATATCTCACAATTCTCACTTTGTAACTTTTAAATTGCTAGTTTACATCTCACAATTCTGAGAAAAACAGTCAGAATTGCCACTTTCAGAAATCCAAGATACAAAAGTAACTTTTTTTCCATGTAATTGTAACTTTATATCTTGCAATTCGTACTTTTTTTAAAATGTGCAATTGTGAATTTGTCTCATATGTCTCAATTGTGAGTCGCAATAACCTTTTTTTTACCTTTTATTCAGTGGGGGAAACAGGCTTCCATAATTTCAGAAACATATTTGCTTTAGCAGCAATTTCTTTTCCCCCTGAAACTTTTTTTTGCAATTAATGTAATAAACCAGTGAGATATATAGATATATATATAATGTATGTGTGTGTGTGTGTGTGTGTGTGTGTGTGTGTGTATGTGTATTATATATTTATATTTTCTTTTCCTTTTTTTTTTTTTTTGGAAAATAGGTTATATAAAGGTTTTTGTGAATAATCTAAAAAAGACTTATGCACAGTGTGGAACTTTTTTTTTTTAAGTTTTAAAGTAATTGCATTTTATAGCTAGTCATTTTTGTACATGTAAGATCCTGTCATTTAGAATTTACAGAAATTGTGCAGTGCTGTTCTGAAACTCTGCTGCCCTGCCCTTGGTTTGGCTTTAAACAGTGAAAATTAGTTAAAAGCTCCAGGCTTTGATTTTCCTGACATGCATACAAGTTACACAAGCACATGTCTGGTTAAGCATCGAAACATCACTGATGGCCGACAGTATTCATTCTCTGGCACGTCTGCGGCTTTTCACTTTTGATTTGTCAAGAAGGTTTGGAGCAAACCGCTATAGTCTACATTTATGTTTATTGGAACAAGGGGCTGCTTGTAAGCTATTTTACTGCACTATGACATACTGTACAAACCATGACACACGTATATATCATGCATTGGAAATGACGTGGTTTTAAAGCAGGTGAGCAGAGAACTTTGAATGGAAACTAATAATGGTGCTATGGGAAAAACTCAAGGAAATACTCAAGAGACAGGGTGCGAAATCGTTCAAAGTTGGTCTTAAAACATAAACAGGAGGCAGACTTGACAACCAGGTGGAATGAGAGGTCATTACAGCACAATCACGCTGCTAATGAGTCTTTCAGAGGCAACATTCAAGTCAAGCTGGAGAACTTCCAGATTCATACAATTAAATGGCAGATTTATTAAATATGTCTTTGTGTTTTGTGATATTGGTTACATTTTTTCAGTCCGATATGGCAGCCAGGACATGTAACTGTATATTACTTTGGGGACTAAGTGTTTTTCAGCGGTCTACATAACTTCCATGCAGATAACAAATACTAGACTCTTGAGATATTACGGTCTGATAAATACATGTAAGTCCACCTAAACCACCCAACCATCTGTTGGATCTCATCTGTTCTCATCATCATGTTTCTTATATATATATTTTACACTCAAATAGAGTCAGACACACCCAGAGACTTGAATTATGCCAAAGAGTTGGACATTTCTTTTCCGGATGATGTAATATCAAAGCTCATTTCCGAAGCAGCCCATATTACAGATAAGCATGGTTTAAGATGGCGTATTTCACATATTTCAAAAGCATATGTTCTTAATGCACAAACTGTTGCTCGTTTGTTATTTCAGCGTTGCGTTTGTGGCAGATTAACAGACTTCTTTAAGACCCCATGAAGTCGGAATTGTAGTTTTGTGGCTTTTAGTCAGTGTGTGTTAGCTTTAAACCTATATATCAGTGTACTCCTAAAAATCTTCAGCAGGTATACACATGTAAAATTTATAGTCTTTCTTTTTCTACGGGGAAACCCAAATTATTAATGTCTCATTTTGTACTTTTGCCCATATATTTGTCTTAAATGGGACTTGCAGACATTCACATTCTAGACAACAGGTTATAGTTCATCCTGGGTTTTTTTTAGTTCCAGTAACACTTGTATTAGGAATGCATGATATTCAATATAATTGACCTATATTACATTATTTTAAAATTATTATAATTTGCTAGATTCTATTTGATGTTCTTTTCTATAAATAAATAATAATTTTTTTGCATTAAAAAAAATTTTTTTATTTGATTTACAGCAAATATAGAATTTTAGCCAATTTTTGTCTCCAAAGTTATAGCATGAAAGTCAAAACATGTACTTTTTAAAGGCTCTTAAAAATTAACTGAATTAATTCCTAACTAACTGAAATGATGAAAATGATGCAATTTAATAGCAGTACATTTTGTCTTGCTTTCCAGTTTCTTGAATACTATTTATCTATTAATGTTCTTTTAATTTCAGTAAATGTAGTTATATTTAGTTATTTTTTTAACTCTCTTTTGTTGTTGTTGTTGTTCAAGCATTTGAGAGAGCTGAGCGTGACGAAAATGATTTATATTATATATTATATATGGTTTATATCTTGCACAATGTTAAATAATATTTAGATGTTTCTACTGGAAAACAGAACAAACATACGGTTTATGAAAATCATTGTTATGACATAGACAAAATCCAAGAATATTCTCTTACATTAGATCACAGGATACTGAAAGGGGTCAATGTCAGTGTAGTTTACCCCAAACAATAATGGCCAAATTAAAATTCCTATGCAACTATCTCAAGTACCAGCATTCTTACCCACTTCCACTTACTCATGTGAGTCATCTTTTTGTAGTAAGACCACATAAAACCTCCAGCCTGAACTGTTTCTTAGCTCTTGTTTCTTCATGGAAGTGGTCAATGGTTTCATTCCCATAGTTCTAACCGCAGAGATTGTAAATTTTAGTCCACATTAATTTGTCACAATGACAGCAGCTGCTGTTTGATATAAACCAGTATGTTGAAGTAGAAAGTCTTTTACTGCTGTGGACAGTAGCAGATCTTCAGTATTTAGATGTCACGTTATGTACGCTGTTGTAAGTTGAACCGTACTATCATAACACATTTTTCTAAGAATGCTATGAGAGATTCCCCTCTTTTCTCTCCAGATGCTCTCTGACATGCACTGGATGGGTCAGGTGATTCTTTTCTACAAGCCTGTCTTTCTGTGAATGTGTTTGTATGTTGGACATTCTTGTAGCCCCCCAGGGTCCAGAGAAAAACTCCCTCGGTCATGGAACCTGATGTTTGTGTGTGCAGCGATGCGTGAGCCAGTGAAAACACACCTGGATTCACCGTCAGAGACAGAGAAACTGATCATAGCAGATCTCAGAACACTGATGTTCAGGTCATCCTGTGTTTTTAGTCACTAACAATAACTCATCAATGGAGGAATGTAGACAAGTAAATCTGGAGTTAGCTTGTAATTTAATTTTAAATTACTTAACCCTTACCCTATCCATAGTGCGTAGTGTTTATGTAGAGTTTATTTAGGTGAGGGCATCTACGCGTGCTCACAGACAAAAATAGACATGTGGTTTCACTTAAGCTATCAACAGACATGGTAATTTCTCCAGCTTCCAAACTTTTAAGATAACATTCCTTTCGATTTCAAGGGTTGGTGGCAAAATATTATTTATATCAGAGTTTTTAGATTAGATTTTTATCACTGTTTTTTGAAGCAGTGAGAGGAAAAGACATACCTCAGCTCACTTTATGAAGCTAAAAGCTTTATCTGCCTCAGACACTATGTCTGCCAAAACAGTAATGAGTTAAGATGGGTTAAAAAAATCCCAACTGAACCTGTGTGCTAATGCAGCTATAAAATTCAGCATGGAACCTTTTTTTTTGAAGCATGTCTTGCGGTGAAGTAAATCTTGTCTTGTCACGACAGTCTCTGCCCAATAACTTATTTTGCTTGGCTTTGAATGTAGCTTCTGAAGAAATAGCTCATCTAAAAATGTCATTATTAACTCATGTTTTTTCTTTCCTTCTGTTTAACACAGGAGAAAGATCTGAGTGACAGTCTAAATTCTGTTCCGTAGTTCTTATCTGACTTTTTATAGCAGATTATAGCATGAAAGTCACAAAAAGTACTTTTCAAAGGTTATTCAGGCCCGGTTTCACAGACGGAGTTTAGACTAAGCCAGGATTAGGCCATAGTTCAATTAGGACATTTAAGTCATTCTATAAACATGCCTTAGAAAAAAAACATGGGGTGCAACTTGAGACAAAACAAAGGCACAGACATGTTTCAGACAGATCAGTCAGTGCAAGTTTCTTTAAGTTGAGACAGCCAAGATGTACATTTAGGACTAGGCTTAAGCCTTGTCTATGAAACTAAACTTTAAGGGCTGGTTTCCCGGATAGGAATTATTATTAAGCCAGGACTAGACCTAGGGTTGGGTATCGTTTAGGGTTTTTTCAATACCGCCAAATCGATACTTTTAAAACGGTTCCGGTGCCTAAACGGTGCCTGAATACTTATAAAATAAAAATGGTAGCACTTTATAATAACTGCACACTATGAATCATTAGTTAAGCATTAGTCAACAGTCAGTTCATCCTTTAGAAAGCATTGTTCCAACATTAATAGTCATTAGTAAGCAGTTTATAAATACAGCTGTAAATGCCTT
>JAUMHI010000063.1:15792531-15807678 GCA_032359435.1 Enteromius unitaeniatus | reverse complement strand
CTATAAACAATACATTACATTACATTAAATAAAGACAAAATCATTAATGAATCAATAAACTAAGCTTATGAAACAATTACTAACATATGATCCAATGTCATGTCTCAAGTGAATAAATCATCTTATAACAGGCATCCAATACTGACACGACTGACAAAAATAGATGAGAGAAGATCGAACTCAAGAATAATCGTGCTCAGATGACATATCATGCACACGTGAGGGTTTGAAATGAGCTCGCGGGCTCCCGTTTCTTCGCATATACATCCGTTTTCCTCTCGCGGAAATGATTTACTGCGCGTGCCAGCATAAGTGGTGCGCTCGCTTATTAATTCCATAGATTTGCCGCCATAGATATACTGGGTTTGTCCTTTAGGCACGGAACAGCAATGAGGCTATAATGGTACCAGGTTTCGGTACCCAACCCTAACTAGACCTTTGCTAATTTAGGACATTTAAGAAATTTTATAAACATATTTTACAAAAATGTCTTACATTATCTGTGAGCATTTTAAGACCAAACAATGGCAATAATGTATTTTAAGATATCTCAGTGCAAGCTTTTTCCAGTTTAGACAGCTCTTAGCATTCATTTTAATCTAAGAACTAGTCTTAAACCCTGTTTGGGAAAATGGCCCTTAATGTTTTTTTTTTTTTTTTGGTTGCTTTTTTGCTTTGATGCTATTTTATTTGAACTTATTTACCCATCTGCATCACATACTCAAATTAAAGACCAAACCTAAAGGCTTAGTTCACCCAAAAATGAAAATTCTGTCATTAATGACTCACCCTCATGTCGTTCCAAATAATCTTCAGCTGTTTACGCCTAGAGGAAGGTGTATGTTTACGTAGTGATGCTCTTTAAAATGGCATAAGACGGAAGTCACAGGAGTAGGGTATGCTGATGATATATAATTGTTTTCTTTGTGTAGCAGATCCCAATCTGTACATAAGAATGTCACTCTGGAGACAGCAGGAACGTCTTCAAATCATTTTTTATTGGTCCGGAACACATGGGACACTTAATTAGAATGTTGCGTTCACTATAATATTTATCTTCCCAACTGGCTACATTTGCACAAAAAAAAAAAAATCTTCTAGTGTCACAAAACTGAAGTTGAGCCATCGGTGTCACATGGACTTTTTACCAGTGTTTTTACCACATTTCTGGAACTGGGATCATTTCAGTTTTATTGCTGTCTATGGAGGGACATATGGCTCTCTGATTTCATCAAAAATATCTTAATTTGTGTTCCAAAGATGAACGAAGGTTTTATGGGTTTGGAACGACACAAGGGTGAGTAATTAATGACAGAAATTTCATTTTTGGGTGAACTAACCCTTTAAGTTTGGTCTTTAATTTGAGTATGTGATTTAGATGGGTAAATAACATCAAGCAGGCAAAACAAAAATCTACTCTAAGTGTATTTACTCTTAGCACAAGGCAGCAAGAGATTGAATGACAGAGCATGAGACACCAGAACAGTAAACTTTGTTAACTTTTAAACTGTGTTATCGGGCTCCAGCATTCACCTTACTACAACTTTAATCTAGTCTTATTGGATTCTCGTTCCAAGAGAGGCAGGGATCCAACATCTTAGACCTCGTTGGCAAGATCTCAGTGCTTTTTAGAGAGTTTGTGTCTTCTGATGGTCATCTAATCTCTGTCATGGAGCTGTGGGCAGATATTAAAACAACAACAACATCTCCTTAATGAAAAAGTGATGAGGGTTCTATTAAAAACAGTGATACCCGATCAACTGTTTGAATCATCCAGGCATCTGCATTGGAAGCAACTAACAGGCTTTCTATTGAAAATGGACCTACAGCTGCTGACATTTGAGAAATCACCTCAGCTGAAATGGGTTTTATGGAGAATGTTCTTGCCGGTAATCCTCTGCTCCGCCATGGAGCTACAGAGCGAGGCTTTGTTGTGGTACTGGCTGGAAAGTTGCACTTCATTCTGTGTTAAGTGTAGCGGAGAGGCCTTTCTCTCGAGGCTCTTAAATCGCTCTGCCTGCTCGACCATGGCATTGTGATGGATACACGCTCAAAACTTTAAAGGGAATAGCCTACTTGGTCATGGCTGATCCATTTCTCTAGGGCTCTTCATGTGTGAATTTCCATACTTCTCTCAAACAAGTGATTTTTCGCCACTCAAGACCTTTGAAAGGATTGTCTTTGATCAGTATTTTCTTTATGCAGACTGCCATGTTGATAATGTAAGGAGTAGCTGATGATAGATGCTTCATGTCAGAGCTGCATGTTATGGTGTGCATTACATTTTCTATAATTCAACGCTTCATTGATAATACAGGGTGACTCACACAACCTGTCAAGAAATGTCTAGGTTTCATTTCATTTGATTTAAAAAAAAAACAGTATATATATATATATATATATATATGTATTTAATTACTTTCTTCCATTGATTTAATGACTTTATTCTAAATATTTTATCAACCAAAAAAATCTAGAAATGTAATGAGCTTTATTTCAAAACATGTCTTTACTCTCAAAATGTCAAAGTTTTTCAAAATTTGTCAACATTTTATTAAATTTTTTTTCTTGAAATGTAACTAGTTTAATCTTGTATTATAATAAAATTTTTGAAATTTAAATATATATTGCTTGATCTTCTTTCATATTATTATTATTATATTTTTTCATTGTGACATTACTCTCAGGAGTCAACAAATTTCCATTAATTTATTGAAAATATAATTTTCACATAACTAATACATTATTTTTTAGTTTTTCTGCTTTCATTTATGTTGATATTTGTAAAATAGTAAAATATTCCAACATTTAAAAAAAAATAATTATTATAGTAAACTGTTTGATTTAAAAAAAAAAAAAATATATATATTTTTTATTTATTTTTTTTTTTTAATCAAACAGTTTACTATAATTATTTTTTTTTTTTTTAATGTTGGAATATTTTACTATTAATCCTTAGTGCAAGTGTATAAGAATGTGTGGCATGATATGCAATTGTATTACTAAACTGCAATTACATTGTTGCATTGTTGAGTCAATTAGACAATGCTATGAATGAATGCATAGGATTTATGTATGCATGACATTTTGCGATAGGTTGTGGATCCAGGAGGAACATGTGATGCACACCTGTGTAAACTAGATACAAAGCAAAATCCAGTCTGAAGATGAACAGAGCTTTTGTTGCAGGCCGCAGCCTCGCACCCCTGTTGAGCTGGCAGGCTCTCGTCCACGAGTTTTCATCACAGGGTGCATGTTTCACCCTGACAGCGCACTCCTCCCACCTCTGTGGTATGGCTGTCTGCTGGTGGAGGATGTTTTCATAGCATTTACATGAGAGAAAATATTTTCACTGCTGTGTGAATCATGAAAGCATGCAGCAGCACCAGACAAGGCCAAAGGGAAACTAATCTGCGATATTAACACCGAATTAAACTGTCTTTTTTCACACAGCAAGCCGTCTGGGCTGACAGGGGATGTGGATGGGGGGGTTAAAAGGGGTCTGCAAAACAAAATATCCAGGGTTACTTGGAGGGAAAGATCTTAGTGATCAACAGCTGGAGAGAAGGTCAAGTTTATGAGATAGAGATGCTTTAAGAGAAGAAACATCATAAAAGAAATGTCTTGAAATAGCTTAGTTGTTAATGTGAGATAAACAAATGAGATAATAAGCGCAATGTTACCAGTGTTAATTGCCGCCAAAAAAGTAAACTTATTTTCTTATGTTACCTTAAAGCAATGAAAATGGAAATAAACATGAACAAATACTGGAGGAAATGAAGCTTCTGGTTTTAAAAATGCATTAACAGTAATATTAGAAATAAAAATAAATAAATAAATAAATAAATTAAAAAAAAAAAATAAAAAAAAAAATAAAAATAAAAAAAAAATATATATATATATATATATATTCATTTTTATAGTTTTTTTATATTGGTTATTTATTTAAGCAAAAATAATTGTAATCCACACTAAATATTTAAGATGAAAGGATATATATGTATATAGATGAAACAAATATAAAATTGGGGCAATTTAAATTTTATTTATATACTTTTACACATATTTCAAATGAGATTTTATTTTTATATTTTTAGTTTTCCTTTCAATTAAATGTATTTTTCTCTTTTATTCATTAATAGTTGGCAATATAATATAATATTAATTTTATTTAAATTACTGAAAATGTTTTTAAATAGTTTAATAGTAGTTTTAGTTTTAGCTAACAGTAAAAACACTGGTAGAAAATGATGCCGCAAATGCTGTATTTGTCGTGAAGCACCATAAAGTGGGAGAAAAAACTGCATTTAAAAATCCTCTTTTTTCATGTTTAATTAAGTCACCTTGAACATTAAAATTGTCCACTTATGTGTTTGATTTTATGAACAACAGATAAGATTTGTTTTGTTGCAAGGAAAGTACATGAGATACTTTATCTAAAATCTTTTATTAAGCCCATATCTCTTACAAAAGATCCTCTGAAATGTTTCCTCAACCCGAGAGCCGCAGCATCAGATATCTGACCTTTTCAGCTAATCCAAAAAAAGACATGCGTAATATTAAACATACGAAAAATATTAAACAATACTATCTTTTTCCATTTCCATTTTAAACATTCCAATCAGTATAATAAGTGTGTCAAACATGCTGGCATGAGCAGAGTGATTTCTGATGACTTCCTTTGCACTGGTGCAGCTGCCAGAAGCCTTCACTCTATTTCTCTATTTCTCTCTCTGTCCCTCATTCAGCTGGAGATTGTAGGGTGACTGTCAGATAGCTGTTATTATAAAAGAAAGAGTGAAAGAAGGGGGTTAATGAAAGGTTAGGGAAATGGGCAGCAGGCAGATGGTGACTGACATGTATCAACTCATTCACTAGAATGAAACGGAGCCAAAGCAGTTCAAACTTCAACTCTACACACATGACACACTCACTTGCGCTGGAGTTTCATGCGGATTGTATTTAAAAGGAACCAATTAGTCATTGTTCCACAAGCCTTGCCATTTTTATTCTGGTACAGTCACTCCGTGGAAAATAAGATGAGATTGCCTTTGCACTATTGAAATTGAAAAAAAAGTTTTTAATTACAGCTATTAAAATATAAGAATATTAAAGACTTTTAAGACTTTTTAATAATATTTTTAACTAAAGTGTGTTTCTGAATTTTGTGGCCAAGTACTTCCTGCCTGTCGATGGGATAAACTGTTTTGAATGAGCAACTATGTGTTGTTGTTTGAACGATAGAGGTTTTGATCACTTTTTGATGAAGGGGGGGGGAAACAGTAGAGGTCCAGTATTTACAAAGTGATATGATGTCACCCAATTCAGCAAGCGTAACCAGCATGCCACATGTGAAGTACAATGAGATCATCTCAGAATTTAACAAGGATCAGCTGCTGTTGGTTTACGAAATAACACGGTGCAGTGCTGCTATCAGGAGGAACAGAGTGACCTCTATTCTTCTCAGATGACAGGTGAATGACATTAATAATCATTTTTGACTGATCTAAGAGGTGGAAGTGCACACAAGTACTTTAATTACTATAGTCTGAACCTCCCAAACTAAAAGGGACGTGTAGATGTGAGAATGACAAAGAAAAGGGGGCTTGAAAGAGAAAAGTTAAGTGCAGTTTAATGGTGCTCGCAAAAATAACCCTTGGTGAATACAGATTCCAGCTTTGGGCTGCGTAACCGCAGGCGCAGATGAAACTGATTGCTCACAGTCCACCACAGCTCTAGATCTACGCTGTGAATTGATTGTTTGGTCATGATCAGAGCTTGAGCGCCCCTTGTCATTTGTCATTGGTGGTTTACATGAATGAACGCGCATCTGTGCTGACTTCTGTCCTTCATTTCCATTATCTTTTGGCATTCTAATGCGTGTAATATTAAAAAACAACAAGATGGAAACAATAAGGGGAAGTGGTGTACTGCATTATATTTGGGTTCACATTCTTTTGTCCTTCAGCTGTTGCTTGCTTCAAATAAGCTCTTTATGCAAGTAGTGTACTGGAAGTGAAGTGTATGTCTGAGTTGATGAATGTGAGTGTATGACAAAAAATATGTCCCAGTTTTGCCAGTATAACATCCTTTTTTTAATTTTTATTAAACCCAGTGTCAGTAAATAGCCCTAAAGGTGTTCTTACATTAAGGAGGGGTAATGTGGACTTTTGCGCATTCAGGGATGTTTAAATGTTAAAAAAACAGGCTGGACATATGATCACTAATGCATTGTTGTTGAGTTTAGTTTTCAAGAGAAAATAACTGGGACCCCTGCTTTAAATTAATATGTTGTGTGTCTGTGTGTGTGACAGAGAGAAAAGGGAAAGCAATTTAATAGAGCAGCAGGAATATATTTATTCAACTATTTATTGAAATTCAGATTTTTTCTATACAGTATATAATCAGCTTTGTGAAATAATGTGGGGTGTTTTCTCTATTCTCCATGCTTTTGAGTAAATACATTAGATGCTATTTATTTGAGTTATTTTTTAATAAATCAGTTATTTTAATTTAATTAACTTATTTAAAGGGACAGTTCACCAAAAATTTTAATTCTGTTATCATTGGCAGTCAGTGGGCTTCAAAATATCATCTTTTCCACAGAACCGAGTCATAAAACTTATGACTTGTTTTGTGGAAAAGATGATGTTTTAAAACCTCCTGACAGAATAATGACAGAATTTCCATTTCGAATGAATTGTGCCTCTGATTCATTCTAATTAATAACCCTGGTGTCAGCGCCCTGATTGATTTATTTTCATATCCTCTATCGTTTAGACAAAATAACATTGGTTCCTGACTCCACAAAAAATGTTTCTTTGATAATTTGACTTTTCAAAAATGCTTTTCCCACAAATCACTCATAATTACTTTCATCTGGACATGTGCATAAATAAATATATTATTTATGGATATTCTGGGTAAGAAGTGTTTATACGACACAGATTTCTGATTAATTAGGCCGTTTGTGTCTGATTTCTAAAATTTCATACATTGTCCAACTACAGTTGAGGTAACCACATCGTGACCAAATTACAATATTAATCGCAATTTGTAATTGCTTGTAATCATTGTGCCTGAGATGAGAACAGAAGTGCATCATAAACTGGAGAACACAAGGGTGGAACTAAAACAGAGCGAGATAGACAGAAGGAGAGAGTGAAAGCGAAAGGTGGGGGTGGATGGGAGTGTTTGGCTGTTGTCCATGTGTGCGGCAGGGGAGTTGAAGCAGTCAGGAGGGGAGAGAGGGCTGGCACGTGGAAGGGCAGTATTTCACAGAGCCATAGAGAGAGAGAGGAAAGAGAGGAGGCTTCTTCTCATTAGAGGAGGTGGAAGCTCTCCAAGATCAGTGTGCTTGTTGTCAGACACACGCTTGCACTCACACATTTTTATGAGTTTGAGGAATGCATCGCCTCTGGTAAGAGTGACAGGAACAGTCAGCCAGGGTTGAGTCATAGCGTTGCGCACAGTTTAGACACTTTTCTTACACTGGAATCCACAGAAGCATCTCAAAACACACCCTAAGCTTCAACGAAGTGAGTTTCCAACCGGCAATTCAGTCGTTTAGTGGAAGGAGGCTGCTCATGGTGGATCGTAAGGAGGGAGTGTGAGACATACAAAAGCGGAGTGTGTGAGGATGGCATGGGGTGTGTGGACCTTCATGCTTTGCATGACGGTATGGATCTGCTCTGCAACTCAGTTGGCAAAGACTGTGTATCCAAGATTACGTCTGTCTCATAAAGGTAAGGCAACAGGTATGTGTGGGTGTTTGTGCAAAGCTTGAGCATGAAGTTCAGTTAAATCGAAGCTAAAGCTGTTATTACTGGCCATAATTTTAGACTTGGATGGATATCTCTGTACATCTCTTCTGAATGACGAATGACAGGCTATAACCATACTGATCATTTTACCACTTTCCGCCACTGTAAAAATTAAACAAGTAAGAATTTATCAAAATTGTATTGATATTTAGATTATTTGTATTTGTTGTATGATCTCATTTATGAAGTATGATCTCTTGTAAGATTCTGTACAATCTTATTTTGTACGATTTTATCTAATTTTGTACAATTTAGAACAGTCACAAATAAAATTTCATAAGTTTCATATATTGTTGTGTACGATTTCATATGATATTCAGATGATCTTCTTCATATGGTATAATTTGTACGAATTTTATACAATCTAATTACTAAGAATTATTATTATTATAATATATTATTAATTATTTCTACGAATTGCTTGCACCCCACTAAAGATAAGGTTTAAGGGTGGACCTTCATGCTCCCTTTTTTGTGACTCAAATCTTTTTAAATATGTATTATTTATTTATATAGTTTTTTATTTATTTGTTATATTTTTGAGTGTACTACATTTTTAATCTGTTAGAAAGTGTGAATGAATAAATGAATGACAGTGAAGTTGATTATGGACATGCAAATGATTTGAATTAAGTCACTTGTGCTGCCACAAATACATCTGGATTCTCTTTTATTTGTGTTTTTCCTCACCGTTACGGTGGTTGAGCTTCTACAATGTGGTTTTCTGTCAGCTTATGCGGTTCACTGAAGGAATGTCAACTGTTCTTTTTACTATGCTGGTCTCCCATTGGCATGTTTACAGTGAAATTCAGGGATAGATGGGGGCATCCTTTGTAGATGAACACCCTAGCCCAAAGCAAATAGCCTGTGCCGCTCTCAGTCCTCCTCTTTGATCATATAACTGTGTCGTATAAAAATCCACACCCCATCGTTGGTCATGGTCGAGAGTCCGTATGAAAATTCAGTGCATGGTAAATCAAACCAATACCGTCTATGAGAGTTCTGTACAACCTGCTCATGAAAATAGTGCTTTTCCTTTGAAAAACACTGAGACTGTGTGCCCTGGATAAAGGTGTTTGAGTGGCTTTTTTCATTAGATTTGTCACAATATTGATTTGCATTGTCATATTCAGTGGACTGAGCATATAGCTGCTGGCATACTCAAGCAAATTGTGATTGACGTGTGGCGAAGAAACCAGTTGGCAGCAGGGGAAATTTCCCCAGGCAAAGCTCAAATGTGGAATTTCTTTCCCAATCCTCTCACTCCCATTCTTCTCCATGCCCCTTTTTTCTTTTATTTTTTGATTTAAAAGGTTGATTTTAAGGGGAAATGTTCTAAAACAGATTTGCATATCATTTTCTCTTTACTAGCCATTTACCCCCATGCTTCAGTTTCTGTCATCCAGTCAGAATCGTGTTCTTTGCATGTCTAGACTGATAAAGTGTTCTCAACCCTGCAGAAGAAACATTTTTGCATGTATCCTATCATTATGGAATGAAAAACATGTACACTTTAAAATTTGAATAACATGAATACCTCAGGTAGTTGAAGCATTTGTGTAGGCCTTGGAGCAATCACTGGAGGTTGACTTGTGGTTAAATCAATGGGATGCTCCTTCTACATTTGAAAGATGTCTTAAATTATAACTCAAATTAAAACCAGCTGACTTAATTAAATATTGCCCTGATCTACCAGTGGCTGCATGTTATGTGCTAACCAGATCTGGAATTTTCTGCCTACCAGACATAGTGCTTGTTGAATTCCCAGTTTACCAGACCGTTAATTATAAAATTGAGTTTGCAAATGTGCCAAGAGATTCCTTTTTAGAGTCTGAGTCAGTCTTTTAGTCCTCAGACATTTTAGCACTGACCTTTTGTGCAGCTTATTCTGGCCAAGAACTACCAACTTAGATGGAAGAAATTGTAAGTTAGACATGTTAATATAATATAATATAAACTTATATTATAAACTTTTATATAATATAAACTGGTTTGGAATATTACTGTATATGTCCTAAAAATAGTTGTTTTTTTTATAGCCTGGCTTCCGCGACTATTAAGCTCATAGGAGCTTAGTCTTGCAAAGCTACCTTACTATTCACCTTCTGGAAGGTGGGCTTAACCTGCGTCCATCAGATGCCTTTGTATACTACTGGACGATCTACAACCAATCAGACCACTCATTCCGATGACTTATGCATAGCGATGGAACCTGAAGCCACCGTAACCAATTATAGCTCGTTTCTCATTGGTTCCCACTTTTTTGGGAACAGAAATGCTCTAAAACAGCAGCTTTGCCAGACTAACTTCGCGAAGTGAATGTAGCGTCAAAGGAAGTATGAGCGGGCCCAGGGTAATTTTTTATGGATTTTTATACAAATTTTGTTGTGTTTGTTTTCTTTATTTTATTAGTCTACAGCATTTTTTGTAACGGCTGCTTATAGGTCACCCCCTAAATGAACTGTTAGATAAGGCAAAATGAGCTAAAAGTATATGTTCCTGGTGCTAAAAGTTCATCATGTTATGCAAATTTGCTAAATTATAACTGGGAAAATTCAAAGGGTTTAATGACAGTGGTTGCTTATATTACAAAGCTACCACATTTAATCAGTAGTGTTTGAGCAAAACCTGTAGTTACAATGGTATGTTTTTCTAAAGGTAGTGTTTGTGGACTTATGAATTCTCCTAGCCAACAGTTTCTTGTAGCAACCTGTGTTTTGTGTGCTTGAGTGGAACGCATTTGACACGCTTATCAATATCTATAGAGCTCGAGTTTGTCTCCTTTGTGGATTTTATGAATGCACCTTTGTTTCCTGCTTGACTAGAACAAGTAGCTCTGGTTATTACATTTCAGTGCAACAGTGTTTCTTTTCTTAATGGAATTAATTTTAATTTGTGTAGGCAGCATTCTAAATTTGCTTCTAAATTTGTTTTAGTAAGTACATTAGTCCTTGGTTAGGGCTTGACAAAATGACAAAGATTGGATCAGTTTTATCCCTGTAATTTTTTAGAGATGCAACCTTTCTCAAATTCGAACAAATTGAGTTCAGAAGTTATAGCAAGTAGCTTCTCTGCTAAGCTTTGCTTAAAGAAATAAAAATGATCTACAGCAAATGCTAATTAGGTGTAAATGAAGCTTATTAAAAAAAAAAAAAGCTATGTTTTGGCTTGGTTGTCTAACAGCTGAAGCAACAGCACATTCAGCTGGTTTGTAGGTGTTTGGGTGGGATTGTGTAGGTGGTTGCACGTATTTGATATTTATTTTTAAATGGCTTTGAGGGTTTAATCAAGCTAAAAACAACAAAAGTGAGAGTTAAGAGATTGCCATTGAAATTGGTGTAATTAGTAGGAGCTACAACTTTGCAAAAGTGTTTGTTTATGAAGGAGTGTAACACTGCCATGATTTCAGGCATGAAAATTGTCAACCACATCCCAATGGTGCATTCTCAATCTTACAGGCTTACCTTGATTTACATGCAGGTATTTCTGAGAGTATTGAATAGTGTAGTTCGACTGTACGTTCTTCCCTACCACAGGGTCCGAAGGGCAACCAGTTGAGCACATGATCTGCAAGAGTTGTATATTTATTCGAGAGTGAATTCAGTTTCAATCTACTCTAAACATTATTTCAAAACACTTCCAACTGGTTCTGGAGTGTCCGACCTCGATTTTGAGGTGATGTCACGCTGTTAAGACAGAGTTTGAGTTTCGTGCATTAACTTGTATAAATAAACCATGCTGGCTTCGGTGCGGTATTACTGAACAGTTACCCCTTGCAAAATTTCAACAAGGAGCCCCCCAAAAGCTCTCCAGAGCTTTTAGCCCTTGTCCTAGCTACTTATAAAAAGTGTCAGTTTCTTATCCCGAATCTATAGCTGTTCAAACATACAAATCCTAACGGACCTCCAGTTGGTCGCAGCTATCATCATGTAAATGGATGTTTTTTTTAAAGCAACCCAAACATATAAGAGGTTTGCCCCATACATTAATATAAATGTGAGAAAAGAGACCTATTTTGAGCTCTCTGACACTTCAGTACAGTCAAATAAGCCACATACTTCAGTTTCGCCATGTTATGTGGTCTATAATAACAAGCTATAGTAGCTTTTCTGTCGTCACTCATCACTAAACGAGTAATCACAGTTTGAGCGCTCTAAATCGGTTTTTCATCACCTTTTACTGGAGAACATGATCTTTAAGTTTTGAATTCTGCCTTGGGATTTGTTTTACAGAGCTTTTGGCTCTTAGCGAGGAAGACGAAGGTCTGTATTTAATTTTTATATTCTGTTTTAAATTGACAGTATAACAGGCCATTAGACAGCTCATGTTGCGTTTAGGCTCAGGTCATAATCACCAATGTGTTTCTCGAGTCTCTGCTGTAATCTTAAACCTATTTCAGTGTAGACTAGAAGTCTCATCTATGCTCAGACGACTTTAAATGAGTTTGCCTAGAGTTATTTCCTATTTTTGGTGAATAGGGGAATTTTATTCCCAAATGGAAGACATTGAGGAAAAAAACTCATTTTCATATGTATTATTTTACCATTCTTAATGATTTTATGTGAAGGCTGGTGGTGGTTTTCATTGACCTATTCTGTGTGCTCTCCTTGTGTTATAAATTGGCATAATCCAGTAATTCCTGACAAGTTTACGTCTGTCATTCACATGCATTTTCCATGATTGGATTGTGATTGGATTACTAAAACTATTTAGAGGTGGTCTGGAACGGATGCTGACCACATTTAAGGGGCACAATTCAGCTCAAAATAATTCTGTCATTTACTCACTTTCATGACATTCCAGCCCTGTATGACTGACTTTCTTTTGAAGAATATTGAATAATTAGAAGATATTCTGTGGTTCAAACAACATTAGACCCTATTATATATATATATATGCTATGTTAGCTAGAGTTACTCTCAGATGGGTTTGTCACTTTTTGAGGTCCCCCTGAAACATTTCCTTTGTGGTCCGTGCTATTTGCAGCGCGTTTCTGTGTTTGGAGCGTGTTCGTGTTTTTGCAGTGCGTTTTTGTGTTTGGTTGCGTTGCGAGAATTTGCAGCGCCTGTGTTGTCAAACTGATGAAGATGTTTTCTTGTCGTTTTGAGTTGAGTTGTTGAGTGTTGTTGAGCTCTCTTGGCCACCGTACTATTGACCTTGTATTAAATTGTATTAAAAAAGACATTTTTCAAGGTGTAGTAGTCACCTATTTGTCACTCCAAAGGCAAGCTTTGAGTCCAGAGCACATAAAAGAAGGACTTATACAAGCAAACCTCCTGCTGTTTCATCACCCAGTCATTGTATCCAGATAGCACTGCATGTGATTAGCTGGCCCGCAGGTCATTGCGTAATTAATGATGTTCTTGGAAGAGTTTGTTCCTGCTTTGGTCTCTTCTCGCTTCTTCCTACCTCTCGCTGTGTCTTTCTCAGTATTCCTCCAGACAGTTCCAAAAGGTCTGTTTACCGAATAAACCCATAATTTCCTTTCAAACGGGGCATCTGAAGGGTCGTCATGGAGACGGGTTCTTCAGAGACAGCAGGACGGGAAGGAAGAAATCCTGGGTTTTAATAAACTTCACAGTCAGTACAATCAGCGCTGAACAGCAGACCTGTAAATGGCCCCCAAGAACAAGGGTTTCCTTGACTTACAGTGGCTTCAATGAATGCACATTGTTCTCTGGTCAAAGAAAGATTTCCAAGCTCAATAATTTACAATGTATCCATCAGTCAGCTTGTTTCCTGAACTACCAATTTCAATAAAACAATGGCCTGGAATTTCATCAAACATTAAAGGATGGCGCTTCATGTGACGTCCTCTTATCTTTAGATATATTGCACTTCAGTAAACGTGGTTGATGGTTTTCATTTGGATGTTATCTGTTTTTCAGCTAATGCCCTTTGTATTTATTCCCTTGCTTTGTGTCCATCCTGCATTCATTTTAGGGGTGACACACAATGGCTTTGCAAAGATGTTGTAATTTCTGTCACCCTGGAAAGTTTATAATAACAAGCTATTTCAAACCACTCATTATGAACCAAAGTGCCAGTATTTTTAATTTTCATTTGAAAATAGTTTGACATCTTTTTTTTTTGATACCCAGTAATCCTCTGCAGACTTGTCTCTTGAGGCATTTGTGGCAGTTCTTGTGAGAGGATGTTTGAGTAGAGCTAATCGTCTTATATCTGTAAGTGAATTACGATGTGACATTACTCAGGAGATCTACTTAGTCAGGTTTAATCTACTCTGAATGACAGTCCAAGAACTATGATGTATAAATGTCAAGGTTTATTGTTATTTAAATCAGTAAGCAGTAAATTTTGTTCCTTCTCTCTCATGTTGTCCTAGGTTAAATATGAGAAAAATGTTTTATGAACAGAAATCTTTGGCATCTTTCATCCTGTTGGCTTTGGGTGTTGAAAGGCTTCTTTTTCCATGAAGTGAACGAAAGACAGGACCTAATGTATCCAACACTTGTGTGTTTTTTTAAAAGGTTTGCATCTCTTAAACATGAGTGGTTATTCCAGGTGGGAGAAAATTATAGGGAATAAAACCATGGAAACCCCCTAAGTTTGTTTTCAAAGGATATCACTTAAAATGTGTATTTATCTCTGTACATGCCAAGACACTGAACTGAAAGAGTATCTTGATGTTTGAGAAGGTTAAAAAGTGAAATACTCATAAATATAATATTAAGAGATGGGTGTTTCCTGTAGAAATGCTGAGAGCGGTTTTGTTATAATCACATGTATTTTAAAATACCTTGTGAAGACTGATTCACCATTCATTTTTTTAATGTGTATTGAAAATATCATGATACTTAATTTTAATTATCAGATGCATAGGTATTTAATTTAATTTCTTTCTTTTGCTTAATTTTTCTTGATTATTTAATAAAACCAACACATCTATGCATCAAACCATGAGGGGGTTAAAGTTAGAAATGTCTGTAGATGTGTTTCCATCCACCTGGTTTTATGCCAATTTCATATAATTGGATATAAATCTTAAAAATGTGTATAAAAAATCCTTTTCTAATCCAGTAAGAAAGCATGTGCATAAGCCATGATTGAAACACAAATAAATTCCTTAATTCACACCAAAAATAGACATGTGACTTTGTGATGGGACAGCATACAGTAAAACGTCTCTAGGTTATGTATACAGGTCTTTTTAAAAAAATTTGCATATTGTGATAAAGTTCATTATTTTCTGTAATGTACTATTAAACATTAGACTTTCATATATGTTAGATTCATTACACACAACTGAAGTAGTTTCAAGCCTTTTATTGTTTTAATATTGATGATTTTGGCATACAGCTCA
>JAUMHI010000063.1:15736054-15789585 GCA_032359435.1 Enteromius unitaeniatus | reverse complement strand
AAATAAAAGTAATGTCAGTCTTTGGACTGTCATCATTACTAATGTTAACACGCAGGGAAAAATAGTTACAGATGCCTCGCAGATACAAACAGAGTAAATAATGTTTTATGTTTCCATTAAAAGATCATGTAGAATACGCTTCGTTATTTATACAGTATAATGTTAAATATTACGACTTGCATGCTATCTGCACGAAGCTATCTGCTCCTCGAATTGAATCGTCGAATCGTCAACTATTCGAGTACCTTATTAGTAAGCTAGTTAAGTTTATGTATTGGGTAGGATTAGGGATGTAGAATTAGGCATTAAAACGTGCTTAATTAGCCCTAATAAATGGCTAATATTCTAGTAATATGCATGCTAATAAGCAACTAATAGGTGTAATTTTAAAATAAAGTGTTAAGCGCATGTTTTTATTATAATTTGCATTTTTATTTATATTTTGTAAAAACATTAACTAAATGAATCATGCACTAGAAGACTAGATACATGTGACCTTTTTATTTTTAGGAACTTTATAGGTAAAAAATGTGCATAATTTTGGGCAAAAGTCAGTTTATTGATCTGTGGAGTAAATAAGTCAGGTCTATCAGTGTGAAGATCAGACACCTGATGCACTGTGGTGCTTATATGGGCAAACCGAGTTTAAATCTGGCTTGTTTCAGCTCCACATTTCTTCATGTTTTCAGTCTCATGTAGTGTTTTGTTGAGCGAAGGGCAGGTTGATGTTAGCCAGCTTCACTTCTTCTATGCTGGTTCATTGAAGTATGACAGCTGCAATTTAACATAGGTTGAAAGTACAAATAACATGCGTCAGTGTGAATCATATATACATAATACACAATGTGGTAATGTTATTTGAGGCCCCCAGTCACACCACCTTTGCAAGGCCACACAGAATCTCGTGCCCTAGATCAGGGACATCTCCCCTCCAGCCCGCCCACGAGAAACAAACTCCTCTGGGTTCATACCTAAACCAAAAACCTTTACCATTCTAATTCAACAGAGACAAAGCTGTTGATTTTGTTAGAGATAAGATATTCAAGGATGGTGCACTGGAGTTCAGATTGTATTTTTACATTTTTATGGCTCTGCATGTATACATGTTAATGCTAATATTTAAATATTAAAATGTTCCTCTTTCAATTATTTTATTTTGTTTTTATTTTGTTTTAACTACAAGTCAGTGTGTATGATAAAGAACAGCTTTTTTCATTACCCATTGACTTTGTTTGCATATTACTTATTTATTTCCTTAGTGAACAGTTAATATTGAATACGCTGATTTCATTAAAGAGAGCTGTACTTGTAAAGGGTATATATTCTTACCCAGACATGCAGTCTGTCTGGAAGAAGGCAAAGATCATATTCCCAAATACAGGATAACCCTTACGATAATTACTAGGGTTAGCAGGTTAACACAGTCAATATGCTGTGTAAAAGTACAGAGTCTCTCTTAAACAGAGTACCTCAGTCTTCTGCTCAAAATCAGATCTTTTAAAGTAATTAGCTTTGGCTTCTGCCTCCTCGTTGACTGAAATAAAATGGACTCCTGTTCATACAGACAAGTTCGCCTCATACTGCTGTGTATAAAAATATGATTTATGTACAATACATCCATCGGGGAGTGTACAAAATGACCTTTCCTCTTAGACAAAAGATGGGGAACTCAGTGGCAGATGAAAGAAGGAAGCTCCTTTCCTTCCTAGGATGAAAGCACTTCCCTATCTCTGATAGCCGATAGCCCCTAAGCAAAGGGAGTAGACGTCCATATCCGCAATCAGCCTATCAGTTGTCCTTAAATCTGGAATTTTCTAGCATCCTCTTTAGGGAGATTCGGCACTTCCTTAGACCTGCTTGCTGCGGCTGAGGTTCAGATGACTTAGGCAGAGGAAACAGGTCTTTAGTTTGGCTTACGGGGAAATACAGCCTGCTCAACACATGGGGATTTGGATTAGCGAGAGTTTGGGTCATTTCCCTTGCAATAACCGCTTTTTCGGTTTTATTAGCTGACAGGCCTGAGAATGGGATTGACAGTGTTTCCTGTGAATAAATGCAGTCTCTTCCTGTCTTAAAAGCTTAGGGGGACACATAAAAAGCACTTTCGCGTACAGTCTAAATTAATTACTTCATGCAAATGATTGTGTAATCTATTAGTTCTGTTCCTGAAATTTTACTGTCCAGTCATCATTTCTAGAGTCCTATTTGTGTTTTACATACCAGTGGTGGATATTTCTCAGTTACTAATTTTGCAATCACTTAGTTTACCAGTAGGTGGCGACAATTGGGTTTATCTTTTGTGTTTGTTTTGGGTTAGTAAATCAATTGAAAAACATTTTTTCAAAACACTTATTCGAGAACGAAAGAAGTGCGTTTCATATGAGTCATTGAATCATTTACACAACAGTTTTGTTTAAAATTACAAATTAATCCAGTAACGATATACAATATGTAGATGAGTCTGTTTCTTCTTTGAAACATACTATTATTTGCTCACCAACAGATCCTTTGCAGTGAATGGGTGCACACTTGCACAAAGGGTGCAGTAATTTATTAAATCGGTTGGATGGTTGATTCCTTCCCCCACCCCTCGGCTGAACAGCCTAATGGTACGACCCTTTGCCCTTTCAGGGGCACTACGTTAATAATGGTAAGGGGTTAAAATGCTCATTGCCTCGGGGAGTTCAGGATTATTTTCTTGACTTGCGTTGGGACATGTGCAGTTTGCTGTTTGTTCTAGACATAAGGTCTCTTTATAAACATCATGACCCCATATGTCTTTTCATCGTGGTTTCTGCTGATAAATGGAGTATATTAAATAAATATTTATGGTGGATGAACCCTGTGAAACATCACATACAGAGGCCAGTCAAATCATGAGCTAAGTCTGGTTTTCTTTCTTTCCATTATCTGTCTCATTTATCTTCACGAACAAGAGACCAAACCCCTAGATTGAAAATGATAAAGATGCTCATAATTAAAATGAATGAAAGAGGCGTAGTGGAATTGATTTCATATATTGAACATAAATAAAACTAAACGACAGGTCCAATAAACATCAATAGAGCAAAGACCTTGGATTAATCAGAGTAAATGAAATGTGAAATTCCTCATCCAATCTGTTAGTTATTTTGCTGTATATATGGTCAGAGAACTGGAAATTATTCCTGAAGGCATTCAATGATTCATTTTATTTTTTCTTTTAAACAAACTCTTGATTTTCAAAGCAACACATGGGCACCACAAATTGTGCAAGGTGCTTGACACTTTAAAAGGGGTCGTAATTTGTAACATCTTGAAGAAATAATTTCATGGGCTTTCAACATGATGACACCCTATAGACATCTAACCTAACCAACACAGTCTCACAATCAATCTGTATGTATTCATACAAGGTGGCAAGTTTATGCAAATTTGTTTAAATTTGTACAACCTCACTCCTGTCTAAACCCCAGTGACGGGTAGGGTTAGGTGTACAGTAGGTCATTCATACAAATAGAATTGGCAACTCATAAAATGCGTACGATTTAGCAAAATAAAAAACGAATGTGTGAGGTTGTACGAATTTGTACGAATTAGCCACCTCGTAAAATATGAATGAACTGCTGTTAGACTGGGCTGAAACTAACATGTGATATGTAGCAAAACCACTAAAAACCATTTATTTTTAGCATTTTTGCTAAACAATATTCTTGTCGTTTTATTTTTTATTACTCCTCTTTGTCTTTTTGCTTGTATTATTTGTCGTAGTAGTAGTTTTGTCTTCATCATAGTCCTCATCCCCTTTGTTTTATTCATTTTTGTTTTTTGCATCGTTGTCATTTTTGTCAAATACAAATAACTTTTTTAGTCCTAAAAGTTTTTGTAGCTCTTGAGTCGCATTTTATCAGTATTCTCTTATACCTCACTTTTAAACATCAGAGGTATTACATTGACTTCCAAATGAACTTGAACACTGTGGGTGTGAGTGTAACTTATTTTCATGTTTTTGAGTATCCTAAGGCATTTCTATTAAGCGCTAGACTCATAAACATAATTAAAAACACATTGAGTGTCTTTCAGAAGAACTGCTCTCAGACACTAAAATGTGATCAAAGTCTGCCTCTTTAAATGTCTGTCTTTGACCTTGTCATTCTCATTCCACTTTCTTCATGTCTGTTTATCCCTCCCGCTATCATTTCAGTAATCCAGTTTTATCCCTTATCTGTCTGTCTCCTTCGCTTATCTTCTTTCCATACATGCTTTTGCTCTTCAACTTTCTAAGTGGCTCTTTTAAAGGATTAGTTCATGCTAAATTTTAAATGTACTCCCCCTCATTTCATTCCAAAACCTGGATGACATTCCTTCTACACAGTAGGAGCAGTTATGGTGATTGGTTACTGAAGCTTTCAAGCGTCTAAAGGGACACAGAAAAATTGATCCAAACAACTTGAGCAACTCTCCTGAAGTGAAATTTAAGCGATTATTCAATGATGATCTTCCCTTCAAGAGAGCTATAGCTTTCTAAGTTTCAGTCTGTTTTAGTGTGTGCTTTTTTCTATTATTATTATTGTTATTATTATTTGTATGTTGCTTTTTGTACTCTTGGCACCCTCAGTCCTTGTGCACTTTCATTAAATTAAAAAAAAAAAAAATTTTTTTTTATGGAAATTGCATAAAAATACACATTAGAATAAAAAAAAAAAATCCTTTAAATAGTTTTTTTTCCATGTGTCACTGAACTCAACCAGCGTCCAGTGATGTGTGTGTGTGTGTGTGTGTATTCACTTATCGATAGATCTGCCTTCATCTTTGTGTGTGTGTGTGTGTGTTGGGAGGCTGCCATTTTTCAGTCTTAAAGCAACCAGAGAGCATTTAAAATGAAAAACACATTTTGTCATTGGGTGTGTATGACTGGAGGGCCAACTCACACACGCTGAATAAATCAGAAGGTCAAGACCATTACGAGGGCAACTCCCCATGGAGCAACCCAACGCACACACGCAAACACGCTCAGGAAATCTGTCATAAGTCATCGACATCCCATACTTTGATTAATCATATAATCCAATTTCTCTCATATCACGATTCAGTGAAGCAGTGCATCTTTGTCTGATTCTGGCCGTATATGTGGTCTCTTTAATCCGGTTCCAGCTGCCTGACTTCACTCTGTGGTGGAAAGAAATGCATTAGAGTAGAGATGGGAGTCATGAGCTTTATAACGGTTCAACATACATGAACACAACTGTACAAAAGCTTGGGTTCAGAAAAAGGATAACTTTTGTTGAATAAATGCTAAAATATATATATATACAATATACAATTATTTTTAAACATTGATAACATGGTAACACTTCGATAGTCCACTTTAGACGTTCTACTAACAATAAGTAAGTTTACATCTACATGTCAACTAGCAGTCATTAACGTCTTAGTAGACTGTCTTCTTAACTTCTAACACTTTATTTTGATGGGTTCATAACATACATCATATAAGCAGAGTTATACTAATAATTTTCTAAACAATCATTTAATTGAAATATTTTCTTATTTGTGTCTATAGAGTTATGGGAGCTGAACAGGACGAGAGTGTTTCAGGCTGGAGAGGGGCATCTGCAGCACTACAGTATGTTACTGGATGAGACTCAGGAAAGGCTAATCATCGGAGGAAAAGACATACTGTACTCTCTCAATCTGGAGCGCATCACTGCTCCTCACAAAGAGGTACATGCATTTACATAGCTGTTCTCTGCATTTGGCATCGTGTCTGACCAGCATCAACATCTGTGTGTGTGTGTGGTACAGTTTATCATCTCATTTAGCTCATAACAGTATGTTGCGCAAAGCAATTTACGTCTGTTGCTAAATAAATCTCAGGACAACTATGCACATACTCATTAAATAAATAAAAACAGCACTCATACAAAGAGAACCCAGAGATTGTATTGCAGCCATCTGTTCAACTACAACTTACAAACAAAATCTTTGTGCTCATTTTTAGGTTTCTGCACTGAAACTCTCATTATATAACTGCTATATATGTGACCCTGAACCACAAAACCAGTCTTAAGTCGCTAGGGTATATTTGTAGTAATAACCAAAAATACATTGTATGGGTCAAAATGTTTGATTTATTTATTTTTTGGCCCAAAATCCTTAGGATAGTAAGTAAAGATCATGCTCCATGAAGATATTTAGTCAATTTAGTCAATTAGTCTGACGTTTGTCGGAGATTGAGCGTCTTTAATAAGATAAAGTAGATGGTATTACATAAGAATCAAGTTACGTAATAGTTTTTTTATAGGCCTCTTATATGAGTCTTCATCACATGTGAGTTTACATCATTTTAAACATATAAGTACTGTTTATTTCTTCAGGTGTGAAAAGTTTTTAAGTGAAACTATTTTTAGTGGACTTATAAGAGGCTCTTGGAGAATATTATAATTAGAGGGTTGTAATTCACTCCACAGTCTCGCAAAAAAATATTATAAAAGCTGTTACTTGGGCGGCACCTTTTCAAAACAGATAAATATGTGCTATTTAGGTACTAATATGTAGCTTTTAAGGTTTTAAAATATACCCTTTAGGGTTCAATAAGGTACAATTACTTTGTTTTCTGAGACTGTAGTGGACTTGAAATTACATTTATCCACTTTTATCCAAAGTTTCTTAACGCTACATTTAAAGTATAGCTACTTTTATCAGTTCATGTATTATCTGGGAATTAAACCCATGACCCTGTCTTTGCTAGCACGATGCTCTGTTGTTAGATCTACAGAAATGTCGACTATCTTTTTTATGCAACCACAGATCAAAAAATATAACAATGAGTGTGTTCAGCCAAGGACAGCAATCACATTTCTGTGCCAGAACAACATGACCAGAACCAAAGCTCTTGTTTCTCTGTTTTAGATTCACTGGCCGAGCTCTGAGGAGCAGGTGGGGGATTGTTTAATGCAGGGCAGAGAGAAGGTAAATCTGTTATACATCCTGTACAGTATATAAGACACAGTGATATCCTATTGCATGGCTATAGTGTTTATCTTGAAAAGTGTTAAAAGCATTCTTTTCTTTATCTCTTTATCTCTATTTTTCTGTCCCTCTCTCACAGCCGGAGTGTGCAAACTACATTAAGCTGGTGCAGCATTATAACAGCACTCACCTGTTAGCATGTGGGACTGGATCCTTCAGCCCAGTGTGTGCCTATATCAGAGTGGGTCATGGAACTGAGGTAAATCTTTGAGGGTTTTACTTCCTTTAAAATATATAATGGTAATCATAATCATGCCTTCTTATCAAATTCTTATCAGGTTTATATCAAATAGTAATTGAAAAAGTGAAAAATAATTCCTTTTCATATAAATTTATTGCTGAGTTATTCATAATTATCAATGTGGAAAAAAGTTTTATTGGAAACTGTATATAAAGTGAACAAATAGTACTATGAGGTTTGGTGATCGTGTACTAAATATTACTAAATATTCATTTGCATTTATATGCATTTGTACATCATAAATGTCACTTTTGATCAATATAGAGCTAAAAAAGGGCATTTCTGACATAAAACGTAACCAAAAATGAATACATTACATTACATCACCCCTCTAAGCTAAATGGACAAAAGTGCATTAAAAAAACACTAAAATGAAATCGAAATGTGAAAATATAAAAGCTAATCCAAAATGTTAATAAATGCTATAATGTTAAATAACACTAAATTAAACACTAACACTCTAGCCAGCATATCCTTATATGACTTTTCCATTAACATAGAAAAAATATATTTAATGTTGTTTTTGGAGATTAAATTAATTGCCATCAGAACCACTTAAAACTGTTGTCTGAAATAGTTTGTGGTAATAATTGTAATAATTATCTATAATTGGTGCATTTACAGACTTTTGCATCCTAATTTGTATGTTAGCTGTTAACATTCTGCCATTTTGCTTATGTATATAGGTTTGAAAAAAAAATAAAATAAAATAAGCAGCATTTCAAAAGGATCATGTGACACTGACAAATGTAATGATGCTGAAAATTAAGCTTTCTTTCATTGGAATAAAGAATTTTTTATAATGTGTCAAAATAGAAAACAGATTTTTTAAATTGTAATAAGATTTTACCCCAAAAAAAAAAAAGTAAATTCATTTTATTTCAAAGATGGTTTGATTTTTATTGGAAACCATAAAAGGCCTCTTTTATCATTGAAACCCTTGTTTTTCAAAGTTAAAAGCTTTAAGGTGAACAAACATAATGAAATTGGCATGTTTTAAGACAGTAATGTTAGTCAGAGTTGTTGACAACAAAGTTTCAGAGATGCCTCAGTGACCGCAGCGTCTTTGAAGCTTTTTATTGTATAGGAAGCAAACTGAGGTCGCATGTAAGACTTCTGTCCTCTGTCTTTAAATCCAGATAAACACATCTTGAGGAGGTCCTATTTGTCTTCTGAGGAATGTGTCGAAGTGACTCATAGAGGAATTGTGTCCAGTGTTGTTCTGTTGTTTGTCACCAGAGACAATACTGGAAACTACCCCTGCAGTCTGTGACCGTCACTCTCACTGTATTCCACGCATGCTGGAGTCATGCAGAGAGACTTGTGATAATTGAAACCAGTCAGAGGGGTAACAAGTTAAAACGCTTAACATCTCAAGACACTAAAACATTGGTCGTGTTTTGAGTTCTGAAATCTTTGATTTGTAAAAAGATCCAGATGCGGTGTGTCACCGTGAGGTTTAGGAGCACATTTCTTTCGGTTTGGAGGGCTATCTGATAACATGGTGCCTGGTATTCAGTTTGCTGAAACTTTGCAGTTTGGAGATGGAAGGAAAGACATATAAAAGCATATTGAATTGTAATATTGTTATAAGGAATGTCAAAAATCTGGTGGTTTAGAGAGGCAGAGACTGAACAATGTGACCTACATCTGTACTGCACTGTGTTGAAGGTTTTCATGCTTGGCATGCTCATTTTAATACTCGGTATCAGGCTATGTTCTTGTGCCTCTTTATAACTTCTGGATCTGGAGAGGCTGCTGTGTGAACTCAAATCTCCATCTTATAATCAGATCAGTTTTACAGGTTGTCCAAGGTAGTGTTTTTACTGTTAACTTAAATTATATGGCGGTGAATGCTTCAGGTCGATTAGGATCAACTAAACACTGGATTTTCAATGGTATGTGAAATATTTAAAGTTACCGGCATAGAATCTTTAAAATATGTCCAAGAGTTTTACACGCCGGTCTGCTATTGTGGTGATATTTGCACACCCCAAATGTGATGCTGAAACAAACAGTGATTGGTTGTTTGACATGTCGGTCAAATGGCTTCATGCGTGGGTTTTGACCAATGAATGAACCATGGACTCCAGACTTTCAGCCGTCAGTTAGAAGTGAGAAATCTGGCTACGCAAAACGAATTAAATGCCATCAAGATCCAGACTCTACAGACTTTTTCATCCTAATTTGCATGTTAGCCATTCACAATCTGTCATTTTGCTCATGTTGATGCAGGTTTGAGTCTGGTCTGCAACGTATCTCGACCACTTGCCTTCCTGTTTCTCCCTCTCTTTCTCCAACAACTTCCTGTCATCCTCTCCACTATCTCTCTAACGAAGAGGCAAAACCCCAACAATAATAATGTAAAAGTGACAAAAAAGTACTCCTGACAGCACTTTCTTTCAGAGGCAACTTTAACACTCTTCAGTGAAAGCGTGG
Source organism: Enteromius unitaeniatus (assembly GCA_032359435.1). Classification (NCBI taxonomy): domain Eukaryota; kingdom Metazoa; phylum Chordata; class Actinopteri; order Cypriniformes; family Cyprinidae; genus Enteromius; species Enteromius unitaeniatus. Next base: position 15,779,894 of record JAUMHI010000063.1, on the reverse strand, counting down.
TCTCCAGAGAGACAGACAGAGTTTGTTTTACTGTGCGCGACGGGAAGTTTTATCATTCTCACATCTCCAACCAAACATCCAGACAAGCAAAAACAAACATCTCCATCCTCCCAGGAGAGCCCCAGTCAAATTACAGAGCGGCTAATCATAGAGAAGCCAGCTTTATTTGAAGGAACAGGCAAGAAGAAAAGAGCAAAGACAAGACGTTTATTTGAAGGAAACCGAGACTCTGGATCGTGGCAGGCAGCCTGCAGGCTTTCTTTCACAAATTATTATTTTTTTTTTCAATCTTCTGGAGGTTTCAAGATGGAGAATTCCCTTCCCACCTCCTTCCCGAACTAGGTTCAGAGATCGGCACTCATGGCTGGGAATAGGAAGCACTTCTGGCTCCCTGACCCTCCAGGCTGAGGTGAAGGAGAGAGCCACAGGCGTTATGGGAGCCATAGGCAGGAGATCAGAGAGGGTTTAATTAGAGGAGACAGGCTTCAGCGGGGTGCCTGATAACTCCAGCTCTGAGCTGCAGGCCTCCAGCACACGCCTCGGTCTGGAACAGCTACACCCTAAACACTGGGAGACATTAATGAGATGCATACGAGACACATATGCATCCGTGCACGGAAGATATAGGCGTCGCATTCAGCTATACACACGGCGACGAAGATGAATACACATACCTGCACAATTATACACACTCGGCCCTGGAGTGCTGGGGTGACACGATGCAGATGTAGCTATGATGACAGGAAAGACTGATAAAGCTACAGAGACACAGAGCAGAACCGGAGAGAGCGAGTGAGAGGCGTGTACACGTACCCACAGGCGAATGGCCCAGCATGCATTCCTTCTCTAATATCTTGAATCTAAGCACCGCTCTGGCCCTATGCGCCCGTACGCACATCACCTGACACATCACAGCACACCGTTCCCTCTTACTGTCTCCTCTTTCACCAAAACCCTGCTTTTTCTCATGGGCTTTACACATACAGTACTTATATACTAATACATCCACATATATATTTAAGAAAAATGTGTATATATATTTCTAAATAATATAAATGAAATAAATATACATGTATTCATGTAAATATTTGCTAAATATATAGATGTATGTATGTGTATTTATATATACATAATAAATATACTCAGTACGCACACATATGTGAACAAAAACTTTTATTAATTAATCAGTTGACAGCAATATAGTATAATATAATTAATATAATATAATATAATATAATATGTGACCCTGGATCCTGGACCACATAAGTAGCATGGTTGTATTTGTAGCAGTAGACATTGTATGGGTCATAATTATCCATTTTTATTTTATGCTAAAAATCATCAGGATATTAAGTAAAGATCATGTTCCATGAAGATATGTTATATATTCCCACTTCCACAAACATATTAAAACGTATTTTTGATCAGTAATATTTATTGCTAAGAACTGCATTTAGACCACTTTCTAAATATTAAAATATTCTATGTTTTTTTTTACATTATTTATTTATTTTTGCTCCCTCAGATTCCAGATTTCAAATAGCTTTATTTCAGCCAAATGTTGTCCTTTGAACAATTCTTAAGCAAATCCTATTCGCTTATTTATTCAGCTTTGAGATGATGTGTGTAATATATATATATATAAAAACTTAGAATTGTTTTTTGGTCCAGAGTCACATTATAATGCAATATAAAACATGAATGTTGCATGTTAATCACAATTAAACTAAAATGTAGTTTCAGTTTCACATTTGTGCATTTGGTAGTTTTTGGTTTTTTTTTATATATATATATATTTTTTTTCTTACTTTTTTTATAAATGTAGTTATTTTTTGCTGACTTGGATTGCATTTGAGATATGTTTTCTCTTGCTTTCCCTGGGAATCAAGCCCATGACCTTTGTGCTGCTAGTTTCTTGCTCTACTTTTGTGTACAACAAGAAGGCTAAAAGTAAATAAAATGCAATTAGCTGCAATTAAATGCAATTAACTACTCCTTTGCTTTCTTTTTTGATCCACTTAAATATTTCTTTATATGTATTTTCATATTTCTATCATCTTTGAAGATGTCTACTGCCAAATATACTGACAATCATTTATGTGTAGTATGGCATTTACTTTTTTAGTTATTGATGGCATAGCAATTTCGTACATTTAAAATATATCGACTTTAAATGTAATATCAAATAGCACTGCAATCAAACGCTTCACATGCTTTAATATATTGGTCAATCAAAATAAGTTTACTTAAAAACCCTGCCAAAGATTAAAACAATGATTTAAAATACACTTAATAGTACAGCTTTTTGTTGTGCACATAAAGTAAAATTAAGCACACTTCTTTTTCACAGGGAATATAATGCAAGTTGAGACATAAAGAAATACTATTAATATAAATTAATTTCTTTACATTTAAAAAAAAAGTGTTAAAAAAGTTATACCTCGAAGTCGAATTAAAATTGCTTGATAGATATTTGTGTGTGCCATGTATTGTTGCGTGTTACCTGTGTATAATTACTTGTAAGTGTTTTATAATTGCTTATTATCTTTGGTTTATAACTTATAAGTGCATATAATTGGGCATTTAAGACATTGCTTAAATATTTCTGCTGTAATGATTACCACAAACTTTTTTCTTCTGCTTGAGTGGTCTGAACAGATCTGTTAGACATCATGAAATAGCTCAGAAATAATTACGCATTCATATAACTAGGCATAAAAAAATAATATATTATTGCTGGTAAATAAAATGTTATGTTAATATGACAATGGGACAGTCACAAGCCTCCCGGTTTTCATCCAAAATATCTTAAATTGTGTTCAAAAGACTAACAAAGCTTTTATGGGTTTGAGATGACATGGAGGAGTAACACTTTAGTTGCAATGATTGTACAGTATGCGATTGTTATTAAATATTGCGATTAAGCACAATTTGGTAGTTTTGTTCCAGGGTTAGCATCATCTGAGGTCCACCTACGCTCATTTGTGGCAGTCAGCTTCAGGTGATCTCTCATCTCAACATTTAACATCTCCTGAAAATACACAACACGATCACCAAACCTCATGCAAATCCAAACCATGTGTCTTTCCACAAGGTGTGCATGTGAGTTTGCTTGACTCATCAGCCGTAAGGTGTGCTGATTATCATGTGAATCTCGATCTGGTTCGTCTCATCTACGCCTGTTACTTCAGGCACATCATCTGCTCGAGCAGATATGCACATCCACAACCATGTTTTCTGGCCACAAGCACTGATGCTATCTGTCTGGTGATCACAAGACTGTGTTAAGTAAGACTTTTACATTCGCAAAGGACCTTACAGCCCCTCGGCAAAAACCAGCACGTCAGATATAGCCAACCGTTATGATTTATACCCAGAATTCTCCCATATAACAGCACGCTTCATAAAATGAAACTGAAGTTATGGGTTTGGCTAAGGATTTATTTCCATTCCTGCTTCATATGAAGTAATGATCAGGAAAAAAAAAAAAAACGTCTACCTGCGGAAAGAGTAGAAGAACAATCCTAAGACAGAAAATGATGGATGGAGTGGTGTTACATGTCTGGTGTTTGTTTCTCCAGGATCACACGCTGTGAGAACACATAAATCAAGCTTGTGAAAGCCTGTTCTGCGACACATGTTGCATGGCTTACACCGTCACCTTCTGGTAAAAGTGAGCTTAGCAATAACGGTGGAGAGAAAGGGATTCTTCAAAGAGCTTTTCATGTGAGGAAGGACTTGGATGTGCGCGCTCCAATCTCATTTTACTCTCCGTTGCTTCACCTGGATGTAATATTTCCCCTGAGACAGCAATATACACTGATACTGATGTGTTAATGCATTATACACTATGATGCTAGTTGCCCGCAGGCTGATTGATTATTTTCTTTTTTCTTACTGCAATGTTAAGAACTGCAGACTTGCAGTGTCAGATTTCTGTTTTGTCTACCCTGCTGAAAATACCAGCTTACACCAGCATGACTCTTCACCAGCAAAACTAATAATGAAGCTGTTCGACCAGCAGGAACTTTCTGCTGAAGCTGGTTGACCAGCTCATTAAGCTTTTTAGGAACCTAGAGGGGATGCCAGCATATCAGCAAGTCATGCTGGGGATCTCATGCTCAAGCTTGTAAAAAGACAATCTATGCTGGTGATGAACGGGTGGCATTTTGAGTGGGAATACTGTCACGAGAAAAAGAAAGTCAAAAGTTAGTGCTTGGTGGAATGACTTTATTTTTATATATTTATTTATTTATTAGCTGTTAGTTAGCTGGCTAATTGATTGATTGATCATGTGTGTCTGTATTTATTTATTTATAATCATTAAAAATGATAAAATAAATAAACAACCACAACAATTCTTCTTCTTCTTATTATTATTAGACTGCTACTAATAAAAATAATAATACTTAAAAGACATCAATAAATCATCCAAATCATGGTTTACTTATGCCAGTAATGCTATTGTAAATATATCATTATATTTACAGTATATAATTGCAATATCCAAATTAGTATATTTAGAGTAGTTAGTAAATGTATTTTATTAGTCTAACAAGCATTGTGTACTAAACACATAAATGGATGTATATATTTATTTTGTTTTTTATGTTTAGTGTTATTTATATTTACTTATTCTGGTGATGAACAGATAATATTTTGAGTGTAAAAACATTGTTGATGGAATAATGTATTACCTGTTGGGTTTTTTTTCTGTTAAATTAGCTGATTTATTGACTTTAATATGATACAATTGTTGTTTTCATTATTATACAGGTTATTTGGTAAACAACTTTTTGGCTGTATGAATATTTGCATGTATTATTGTATTTTTATTGCTGTTGTTATTAAATATAATTTTATTACTCTATTTATGACAGGTTCTTGATAGATCAATTGCATTCTTACGAAAAACAACTCTATTACTGTTATTATTACTAATATTATTATTATCATCATTATCATCATTTTTATTATGTATAATTTTATTACTCTATTTATGACAGGTTCATGATAGATCAATTGCATATTTTCGAAAAACAACTCTTATTATTATATTAAATAACTATTATTGTTATTATTTTTAATATTATTATTATCATTATCATCATTTGTATTATTATGTATTTTATTATTCTATTTTTGACAGGTTCTTGATAGAGAAATTAAATTTAGAACTAATATTGTTATTTTTGTTGTTATTATTATTATTATTATTATTGTAAAGTATTAAAATGTATATTTATTAATTTCATTGTATTATTATAGTATTAAGCTTGTTAAATGTGTTTGTGTCCCAGCAGGAAGGAGAGTTCAGGTTGGAGTCTGATCACATGGAGAGTGGCAGAGGAAGATGTCCATTCCATCCTAACAGCCCTTCAGCATCCACTATGTACCGTAAGCATCCATTCCTGCATCTTTCCAGAGAATAACCTCTCCTTCAGTCCTCCACGCTTTAATAGCCCTTTTCTCCTTTTGTTGACATCCAAATATCTTTCATCCCTCTATATCTTTATTTTTCTGTAGCTTCACCCTTCTCCTTTTCACCTCGATGCTCAGAATGTGTGCGTTCGTGAGTTCTGAAAGGAAGCGAGTGCTTTTTTTGCGCCAGGGGCCACCGAGCATGAAAGCTCTTCATAACACACTTCAGCTCCAGCCCTTCAGAGCGCTCATTCACAGGCAGCAGGGATTTGATTGAAGGGAAATTGAGAGATGCATTTGATGACTTCCTCTCTGACAGCAGCTGCAGAATGTTTTCAGCTGGGTTATTAATTTAGTCTCTCCCAGCCGGCCCAGCATCAGGATCGTTTATAATAAAGAATGTTTAGATGCTAAATTGATATTGGCCTTTAGATCATTACTTCGTGACTTACGGTAGGATTTATTACTCACTGGTGAAAGAGTCGCGGTTATTTACAGTGTCTGCAGTGCCACCTAGCGGTATCTCAATATATGACAAACACAGTACCAGAGCCGGTATGGATTCAGGGATGCAATTTTTCTCAATAATTGTCTGTCCCTAATATTGCAAACGTCATAAAACATGAAATTGTAAACAAACTTTTTCACCAGTTCATTTTTCTTTAAGGCAATACATTGAAACTGAATTAATAGCTGCTTAAATTACTTAAACGCTGACAAAAACACTTCAGCTTTACATTATTCAATCTAGTAAACATTTCTCAGTTTTATTGCATAACCCCACCCTCTCTCTCTCTCTCCCTAAATGATGTTTGATTGACAGGTGGGGAGTTGTTTGTTGGCTTGTACACTGATTATTGGGAGAATGATGCTGCTCTGTATCGCCTTGGCAACCGCAGTTTCATTAGGACTGAAGTGGGTGACAGACAGCAGCTGAATGGTAAGAGAAAACTGTTGAAAATACAAGCACTTTGTGTTGGAGATAATGCTTCCTGGTGTCCTCAAGAAGCTGTTGTTTTTGTTTGAGCTGTAGCTTTAACCACAAGCACTTTTTTAGTCCACTGGCTTCACTAAAAAGACCATGCTGATTGACAAGCTTTGAACACAATTGAACGGTGAAGCTATTTTCACCAGGGTTTTTTAGTTAACATGGACCTCCAAAAATGTTGATAAAGTTTGAAACGCAGCTATAGATTTATATGTATAATGACCCAATTTCTACAGTCGAAAATGCACGTTATAAACATGTATAAAATATTATTCCGAATATTACATTGCATTACTGTGTTTTTTCGAGCACAGTACTGTACTGCTATGTACCAATGTATCTAATTTATTTTATTAGTTATTTAAAATAGAAATGCACATTTTATGAACCTTTATTTGTTAAAAAAGGGGAAAAATTATTGTTGTTAAATATTACTGAAATGTAAAATAACTGTTTTCTATACTTTAAAATACAATTTATTCCTGTAAAGCAAAGCTGAATTATCAGCATTATTACTCTTGTTTACTCATTAGTCTTCATTGTCCTGCTGATTTTTAAAAAGGGCTGGGGAAATTTGTGCTGCTTAAAATTCTTTGGTACCTGTGAACAACAACAAAAACCAACAGCGTTTATTCAAAATAAACTTTTGTGTCGCAATATACACTATATAAAAGTTTGTGGGCCGTATATTTCTTTTTTCTTTTTTTTTTTTAAAGAAAAATATACTTTTATTCAACAAGGATTAATAAAATTCATAAAAAGTTTTATTCTACAAAAGATTTAAAAACTCTGTTTTTTAAATGTTCTATTCATCAAATGATAGAAAAAGTATTCCAAGGTTATTACAGAAATTATATTTTAAGGTATATTCAAATAGAAAATCAGTATCAAAAATTGCATTGCAATGTTATTTCACAATATTAATGCACAAATTTAATTTCAAACTTTTGAACGGTAGTGTATAGCTACTGGATATAAAACAATCATACACATAAATCTGCGTACATAGAATCAAATACAGCAATAAAGTAGAATTCAAGAGCGATGTGCAGTTCATCCTGTGTGTGGTTTCGAGTCCTGCGGCATCCTGCTGTGAGCTGGTTTAATGCTTCCCTTTGCTGTATATCCCTCCGTACGAGAGATCTGGCCTTCAGCCCAGACCAGCGAGAGTGATGCTTTTACCATGCGTATCACTGTAGCAAGGCTTGTGGCCTCATCGTAGGTGCAGTTAACACATCAGCTCCACGCCAAGTGCGGCTGAAGATATACTCACAATGGCGTACTACAATACTACTACTGCTATTTTTGCAGCATGCACAGAATCCAAACGTATATATGTTGAAATGGCATGCACAAATGATCTCCAACAATTGCCAGAATATGCATTTAAGAACAAATAAATTTAGCTTAAATTAAATTCATGAATTGAGCTTTTGTATTCACTCTGAAGACAGCCTGAGTGTGTCAGACAGATGTTAAAAATATGCCATTCTCTCACACGTCTCACATGTGATTCCCACCCCTGCTGTGATGCATTAATCACACAGAGAGACCGAGCGCGAGGTGTTTGACACGTACCATCCATCTCTCTAACATCCATTCAGACATAATAAACCACGGTCAAATACCATCACATCCTTGGGTCATCTGCTCTATAACATTCGAGTGCGTAATGCAGACAATAGAGCACGGCACCATGGAGGCTTTTTTTGTGTGCACTCAGTAGTCCCTGGTTGACTTCTGTTCATGTTTTGAATGGTGTTAACTGGTGTTAAGTGTTCTCGCTGCTGACTCATGAAGCGCTGAAGATCTAATCCCACTCACTTTCACTGCACAAAGCTGCACTGGCCTCCGACATGCGGATCACACTGTATAAGAAGATTGGATTTATTCATATTTGATTATGTAAGGCAAATGCATTTTGCACATTAAAATTACAGACTTATATCCTGCATGTTGTTTTGCTTGTTAAAGCTGAATTTTTAGCATCCATTACTCATAGTACTAGTGTCACATGATCCTTATATACAGCACTTTTTTGAGATTATAACATTATAAACATCTTTAATGTCACTTTTGATCCATTGAATGCATCCTTCCAGAGTAAATGTTTTGAATATTATAAATATTAAGCAGCAACACACAGCTTTAACCATTGATAATAAGAATCATTGTTAATTAATGAGCACCAGTGACAGAAATTCATAAATTAATAGTAAACCGTGTTTTAGCTATAATAATAATTGCTTCCTGAGCAGCAAGTCCCCATATGAGAATGATTTATGAACGATTATGAGCCTGGAGCGATTATGCTAAAAATCTATATTTGCCATCAAAAAGAGATTTTTATATATTTTAATATTTCTAAATATTTACGAAATGCAATCTTGGTGAGCAGAAGAAACCTCTTTCAAAAACATGAAAAAAAGTATATGCAAGTCTCTGTTTCTGTGTAATTCTAACCATATCTCTTTTACATATTTTTTTCCAAGAGCCAAAGTTTGTGGGTTCGGCAGTGATCCCTGACAATGACGATCCAGCCGATGATAAGGTCTACTACTTCTTCACGGAACGAGTGGCCAACATGGATGGAGGAAACAAAGCTGTTTACACCAGAGTGGCCAGAGTCTGTGCGGTATGATACCAAAAACATGCTTGTATGGATATTTGAATACAATTAGATTTGTTTAGCATTCACAAGCATGATCTGTATTGCTTAAAGAAAGCGTTCACTTACTGTAGCTTTCCTCTTCATCTCATTAACATATGCAGGCCTATATACATAGGAAAGATTCATAGGAAACCATTTTTACCCATAAATGCCAATGATGTCAACACTGACTGATAATGGCTATCTAGCAACATCAAAAGCAACAGACAGGAAAACTGCAGCTTAAGCAACTTCTGGCAAAGCTTGCAAAAACTATTTAGTCAAAATATCAATTTCTTTTAATGGTTTTCAAAGAAACACAATGTTTTTGTTTCCATAATGGTGCCAATTTTGCTCTGTAACAACATCAACCAGCAGGGGATTCAGTTCTGAAGCTAACCAGTCAAACACTGGCCAATTACTTTTTGTTTTTGTCAAAATGTAGTGCTGCGAGGCAGCACCACCCACAGGTCAGGTGAAATGAAGTGTCTTTTATCTCTTCCCTGCTGTCAGAATGACCAGGGTGGTCAGAGGATGCTGGTAAACAGATGGAGCTCTTTCCTGAAGACCCGTTTGATCTGCTCTGTGGCTGGACCCAACGGCATTGACACACACTTTGATGAGCTCGGTAGGGGACATTCTACTTTCTGTCTTCCTCTCCAGTGGTCTTTTTCATGCCTGTCTAAAACCATAAAATTATTTCACCTTCAACTTCATCATGGGATTGGGATTTTAGCTGCAGTAGATAATGCAAGATGTGCTATGAAACCTAATTTGTTTACTTTTTACTGAAAACATCATAGCTTACGAAATGGATAATTACCAGTGCTAGGTCAAAAACTGTGTTTTGGATGTGTGCTGTAAGCATTTTGAACATCTCAGACTTATCTTATTCTGTGTGTGATATCAGCCCATAAAGCTTACACATATACATACATAAAATGTGGTTGCCCTTCACGTTCATACAAATAAAATCACATTTTTGCATTTGGCAGATGTTTTTATAAAAGTGACATACATTGCATTCAAGATTTTCAGTTCTTGCTTGATCTTGGCACTTCTAGCCTTGCTCTGCTGTAAAATGAACCATAAACAGTATGTCATCTGGTTAGCTCAGACATATTTGTGATGCAATACCTTAATATTGCTTTACTGGTGTATATCTGGAAGATAGTATGCAACTTTGAAATAGCTCTTTTGTTGGTGATATACAGAGGAAGTCACTGTGCTGAGCAGTATCTGGAATCCATCAATGCAGTGCCGCTTGACTGAAATGGCCACAAAAAAAGAAAAAATGCAGTTTTACCCTCAGATGAGCCATTTCTTCCAGATCAGTGATTTTATTCATCATATGCCTCAGAGCAAAACTGCTGATGAATCAGTTTTTGCTCTTCACATTTTGCCTTTCGCTAAAGAGATTTCATCAGGTATCCATCCATCCAAGCATCTGTCCATCCGGATGAATTTGCAATAGATCTCACAGCATAGGCAAGCTGTGCGAATTGAAAATATCACCAGCTGTGCTGTTTAACCGTCACCAAACTTTGTAATCTTGAAGAATCTCTCTGATGGACCCTTTAACTTTCAGATGAAAGCTCATTTGTTTCTGCGCTGACATCCTGTTAAACACTTCAGCTGTTCTAAAGATTTAAAGTGCAAGATGAGACTATTATATATATATACTGTATATTTATTTGGCATTGTCATTTTTGTTATATTTTACCAAATTTCTATATTATTTGAATAAACTATTAATAAATATACAATCTTTTTGTAGATTTACTAGATGTTCTGCGGACAGTTTTGTGCAAAGCCACATCCATTGCATTCAAGACACATTTTATCAGTCATTTCAGTACTGATCAGTATTTTAATTCAATATTTTGTATGTAAGATATGTGAATATTTTTATATTAGCTTCAAATCTTAGGTAGTACCTCAAATAAGTATTTTAGGTCAAATAATTTTGGCTGCCAAAAATGTTGGGTAATATTGTCTCCAGAATGAGCTCTCATTCACCTGTATTACCTGGATATTAAACAATCCCTAACACTTACTCTGAATCATAGGGCACTGACTGATTAATAATGTTGTTCCAGGTTGAAAAGGGATGTTGAACCATCAACATGCTGTAAAATAATGATTATCACAAATTCAGGTTTGCCAATGACACTTTTCGTGTGTATCTATGTGTTATTTTAGAGGATGTGTTCGTGCTGCGTAAGAAAGATGCTAAAAATCCAGAGATCTTTGGTCTGTTTAGCACCACCAGGTGAGTGAGGTCACATGTGTCACTGAACAGAATACTTTTATATTCTCAGTTTATTATAACCAACAGCAGTCTGATTCCTCATCTGTTTTTCTTTTCACTCAGTGCTGTCTTCAAAGGATACGCAGTGTGCATGTATAACATGGAAGACATCCGTGCAGCGTTTAACGGCCCTTTTGCATTCCGAGAACGGACTGACCATCACTGGAAGGTGTACGAAGGCAGGGTCCCCTACCCACGACCTGGATCGGTGAGTAATATTTGCTCCATCAGTCGCTTTGTGTCATCTTTTCATGTCATGGCAGAAATCCCAGTGTACAAAATGTCACGGCATGTTGCGTCCACACCTCTGACACACGACATCATTTGGAGACCCACTCGAGTGAATGTTGAATTTTGGTTCTGATTTCTACAGACACACAAAATCACTGATGGCAGATGAGTCTATTTTCCGCATGACTATGCACATCACTATTCTCCTCGAGCGTGTCATGCCGATTCTTTAACATTAATGCCTGAAAGCGAGCACTTATGGAGGTACCATGAAATCGAGGCATTTAAAGTGCCGTGGTCTGAAATGTAATTATATCTGATCTGTGCTGATCAATGCTCTTCTCTGGCTATTTATCTCCAGCAGAAAAAAAAGTAAAAGATTGGTTTCCAATAGTTAGTAATGACATGTAATTCAGTTATTGTGTCTTGTCTCATGCTGAAGAATCAGGGTAGATCCATTGTTCACATTTCAGAATGTGTCTCAATACTTCAGTTATTTTTGGGAAAAGCATATGAAAAAAAAATGTCTCTGACAGCTGACCTTTTAAAAGGCAATTTGGTAGCTTTAGTCGTGCACCGCAGGATTTCTGATTAGTCTCTTGTTCTAAAAGGTTATAGCAGCGAGAAGCGGGCGAGCTATTCTCAGATCAAAATGAAAGACCTAAAAGGATTTTGTGGCTTGGAGGACTCTGTTCATATTGTACTCATATTTACTGGTTTTGGTCTCTCACAGTGCGCCAGTAAGATAAACGGAGGCCAGTTTTCCAGTTCAAAGGAGTATCCGGATGAGGTTCTGCGTTTTGTGCGCTCCCATCCCCTCATGTTCCAGGCGGTGCAGCCAGTTCACAAACGGCCCATTCTGCTGGACACTGAAGGAGGACGTAAACTCACACAGCTGGCGGTGGACCGCGTGGAAGCTGAGGATGGACATTATAATGTTCTCTTCATAGGGACTGGTATTCTATTTTAGCACCTATATTTTCTTTTGTAGCTGATTTGCACAGTCATAGAATTTGAGTAATTGTTGCTTGTGTCATACTAAATATTTGTAGTAGGCCTAGCATATTTTTATGTCTTATTTTTTAAAGGAGCATAACACTCAACTATTATTAATATTTGATTTGATCTCTAGTCTACAAAAAAACCTCAAGTCAAAATTGGAGCTTTAAGGAAAACTATAAGCTGTGTGTTTTTAAAAAGTTGTAATAAATTATTTTAGAAGATATACAATACCGTTTGAGCTTTGTAAGATTATTTATTGAAATGAAATGAAATGAATACTTTAGTTGAGCAAGGATGCATTCAATTCATCAAAAGTGACAGGAACAACATTTTAATTTTACAAAAGATTTATTTTTCCAATGAATGTGGTCTTTTGAACTCTCTATTTATCAAAGAATCCTGAAAAAATGTGGTTGCCACAATAAATAAATAAATGAATAAAAACAGCTCAACTGTTCAACATAATTATTACTATACTGAACAGATAATAATAAAAAATATTACTTCTCCATGAAATCTGCATATGTGACCTTGGTCCACAAAAGCAGTCATAAGGGTCCATTTATTTATACTTGATTTATACTTCATCTAAAAAAATAAGCTTTCCTTTGATGTATGGTTTGTTTGAATATTCAATATTTGGCTGAGATGCAAATGCTTGGAAATCTGAAGGTGCAAAAATGAAATACTGAGAAAATCGCCTTTAAAGTTAACCCAATGAAGTTCTTAGCAGTGCAAATTACTAATCAAAAATTCTATTTTTCTTTATATTTTACTTTACTTGATTTTTGGGGAAATATTCATAAAGACAAATTGATCATTTGGACCCAAACAATGTATTGGTGGCTATTGCTTCAAATTATACCTGTATTTATGACTGGTTTTGTGGTTTAGGTTCACATTTTAGAAGGATTTCTGAAGGATCATGCGACACTGGAGAAGAAACAATGCTGAAAATTCAGCCTTGCCACTAGATGATATTGTAAAATATATTAAGTCATCAGAAAACGTTAATTTTAAATTGTACAAATGTTTGAAAAAAAAAGTCTTTATTCTAGTGTTATTAAAAAAATGCATAAGAGACTAAAAATAAAAATAAATAAACAGTACAAACATGTTTCTAGGAAAACATAAAAATTGGTGGTAGCATTAGTTATAATTATAATTATAACAATAATACATTAAATGTATTTTATCAGTAAATAATTCTGGTCCTCTCTTTTTAACCCAGATAATTCTGTAGTATTAAAAATGATCACAATCTACAACAAGGAAGCTGACGCAGTTGAAGAAGTTCTTCTGGAGGAATTACAAGTTTTCAAGGTCATCAGAAGTCCTTTGGGTGACTTTTTATCTTTATATGGAAACCATTTCATTTCCGTTGGTGACAATCTTCACACTAAACACTTTTTTCCTTCTCATTCTAGGTCCCTGTTCCTATTACAGAGATCCTCATCTCTACCAAGCGAGTAAGACTTCCTCTTTCCTCACAGACACTGTAGTTTTCCCACCTGGAGATGGTGATATAAGTAAACTTTTCATGCATGAGTGAACATCATAATATGATTGATATATGATATATCATGGCAAATTGAGCATTTATAACAAATCAGATGTTTCATGGTTATTCATTCGTGCAGTCATTAGTAAAAATTCAGAACCAAATAGGATCTTTAGTTTTGTTATTACGGCAATATATTGTATTATTTACAATGCACAGCAAAAATGCATTGCAAAATGATTTGCTAACGTGGTGATTTGGATATAATAGCATTCATCAGATGTAACAAAGTGGTTGACAGCAGTGTTTGTATCTCCATAGCAACAGCTGTACGTGGGCTCTGAGCTGGGTGTAACTCAGATCCGTGTTCATCAGTGTGGGCTGTACGGTTCAGCCTGCGCCGACTGCTGCCTGGCCAGAGACCCCTACTGTGCATGGGACGGGCTCACATGTTCCCGTTACTATCCTGCTGGGCTCTTTACGAAAAGGTACCAGCAGTTTCATAAAGATATATAGTGAATGTATAGCTTATATTTAGTCAAGTCATATTTATAAGTGTAGCACCTTTCACTGTACATATTGTTCAAAAGCAGCTTTACAGGGAAAAAAGCCTTAAATGAACAGTTCAGAGAAAGAGAGATAGATAGATACATGGATACATAGATAGATATACAGTAGATAGTGTCTATATATAGATATATCTAGATATAGGTAATTGAGTCATTTTTTATAATTATTCAGATTCAATTATTCTAAATAATAGCTAAAAATATATACAAAAAATAGCATAACTAGAAAGTATCCAAAGAGCTAATTTTGAACAATGTGCGTTTTATTATTTGAAACCTAAAGCAACTATTTTGTCTTTTGTATTGTATTTGATTGTTGTTAAAAAAATGCAGATTTGCTGGTTTGAGAAAAATATTATTTATTGTAAGTTAATGTTTAAGTACTTTTTAGTACCATTGAATTTAAATTTATTATTATTATTATTATTATTAGTTGGTCAATTTATTAGCTGCTATTTATAAATATTTGTAATAATATGTACATTTTATGATTTATTGCTTAAAGCAAGTACATAATTTGTTCCTAATTGTTTCGGTTAATGCACATGTTAGTAGAAGTCATTGCATCATACATTTATTCTTTTAATCATAATCAGACGCACTAAAATAACTCATTTGGCAGGTCTGTGCATAAAATTAGTTTTTTTTATGATATGATATGATTTTATGAACAAAATTAGGTTATTAATGCATTTCTTGTTTAAGCAACTTTTTAGTCCACAGCTTTTCAGAATGTGTATGTGCACCGTAATCTTGTTCACTTTCCTACCCAGTGTTTCCATTAGTGCGCTCCGTAAACTAAGAGAATGTGTGTTTTTGTGAGAGCTCTTTTGATGTTTCACTTAGCCGCAGGGTAGCGCGTGTGTGCAGAGCGTATTGGAGTGAAGGCCGAGTGGGAGTGTTCCCCTAATCCCGACTCAAAGGCCTGTCAGCTGTCTCAGTGTGGTCATCAGTCTGAACTTGTTAGCGATTGATGCTAACACCTCTCGCCCATATTAATACCCATCACATGCTCACTTTGTATGCAAAGCCAGACAAGTCGCGCACAATCGGCACCAAATGCCTGTCAGAGTCATTACTCAAAGAGTCCTCCCTTTTCTGTTACACACATTGGGCGGCAGGATGATATTATGACAATTGCAGGCAGACATGCAGGCTGTGTCTGAATTATATAAATGTCTAATTTTTCTCTTTTATTCTATAGGCGCTTCAGACGGCAAGACGTCCGTCATGGCAATGCAGTTCAGCAGTGCAACGGGCTTCAGCTTAGTGGTATGTTCTGGCCAGAGTTTGATCAGTGGAGGATATTAGAGTCTTAGAAGCTTTATAGGGAAAAATGAGGCGGATGAGATTTGGGAAAGTTGAAGAGGTCAGAGTACAGTTAATGAGAGTTTCTGGTGCTTTATACACAGATGGTGCTTTCACTTTAGCAGACAGGCATTCTGTCCCATTCTGTCCCAAGCCCAATTTCTTTATTCCAGAAATATTTCCATATTCTTTTTCTCCATTTTATCTTGAATCCAACCTACTTCAAATATAAGCTCTGATATCATTACAACATTCTAATGAATCTAACATAGTTAGAACGTCCTGCAAAGTTTTAAATATGAAAGTGCACGTTGTATAGATGAGTTATTGTTACTCAAAAAAAAAGAGTATCATTGAAACTAGTTGTTTTTAAAATGAGTCTCAAGCCATTTCATGTTGATGAAAACATTAGCATATTGAACACCCACTTGTTGATCTTTTCAGAGTTGGTCTAAATGAAAACGCAAATTCATTCTTTGCCACTAGGTGCTGCTTTTGTAGCTGAAAAAGCGTACAAACACTGCTTTAAAAGACATCGACCAATGTTTGAAAAAATGAATAATTGAAAGAATTGTTTGTTGAACAAATAAGGTAAAATAAATAAATAAATCGTATACATTTTATAAGAAAATGAAAGTGCTTTTTGACTTTGTATGCATGTAAACCTGTTGTTTGGGACTCCCAAAACCAAAATATGAACCTTTCATAACCCATAATAGGGGCGCTTTAAGACATACTGTAACTATTATATCTGTAGATATAGATGCTGTGTACTTAATATTTTATGTTCAAATGTTTTGGGTCAGTGCGCTTTTTTAACCTGTCGATCTTATAAGGCAGACAAAAGTGAACACAGTTAAAAATGAAACAGTAAAAAACTGTAGCAGCATTTTTCTTGAATGTAAGACTTGAATGTTGATTGTGTTCAATGTAAAAAAATATCACCTTAAAAGGAATATATTAGACTAGGCTGTTCAGTATGTGGTTGTCTTTGTTACAGAAGAACAAAACATCTCAGAAAAGCTGGTATATGGTGTGGAGAGTAACAGTACCCTGCTGGAATGCAGACCACGATCACTGCAGGCATCTGTGACATGGTACATTCAGCATGGTGTGGAGATGGAGGAGGTACAAACATGCATCTTCTATATTATATTAACTCTTTTTATTTTTATAATTATAGAAGGAAATAATTATGCATAATTTATATTAAATAAATAAATTGGAATGTATAATATTAAAATAACACAATACTTATCCATTCCCTTACTTTAATAACTTTTTCAAATTGTATGATATTTCCATACAAACATTTATACATACATATAAACGAGTTTATTTGGATAATATAGAGCTCTTCTCATATGGTCAGGCTCAGAAATGATTTCATCAAAAGCTATGGTCTGAACCCCTGCTGGGAGAGGGCTGTTAAATATAGATTAAAGCTTCATTTTACTATTCTGACCACAGGGAGGCTGGGTGATATAGCCCCTAGTGATTCAGTTCATCTTAAATAGAAAAGAATAATGTCACTCTGACCATCTCTGGGCTCCAAGGCATCTCTCTGCAGAATCATGGTAAATTAGACTTTAAATAATGGCACATGTATCAGTAATATTAGTTAAGCCGAGCATCACTTTTACAATTGCTTTTACTTGCATTTAGGGAATAGAATAGATTCCCCAAAGGTATTTTATTTTCATATATATAATGCATAATTATACCTTAAATTATGTGGTTAACAATGTGGCAGAAAGTTACTTTTGAAAATTGAAATATTGTGCTATAATTTCGTTACTGAGTTACGTTTTATGGGAAGTATTACCAGTAACCAGTAACCAAGTAACCATTACTTTTGCGTAAATATTTGTCTCCTGAGCTGGACTTGCTTATTTGTTTGTGGTAACAAAACACCCAAAGGTTGTATTTAACTGTAACGTGAATTTACAGTACTAAGCATCAGGCTTAAGATGTGCCTCTGTCTCTGCACTTACTCCCAGTTCTCCCAACACAGGGACAGGAGACATGTTAGAAAATGCATTCCCTAACCAAAACATAGTATACTTTAAGTTTATTTTATTAAGTATACTTAAATAACCTTCAAGTATATTTGTAAGTATAATTTATGTTGTAAGTATACAAATATGTGTGTTCTAGTAGTATACTTGTAAGTGTGTTATTTCAATACTCCTTGGAACTACATTGGCCCATTTTCTAGTATATAAAAGTATTCTTTTAAGTATTCCTTTAAGTATAACAGTAGTAAACTTTGAGTACACAACAAGTTTACATCAATGTTTGTACTACAAATATACTAAATGTGAACTTATAGGTATACTGATAGTTTACTTATTAAAAACCTGTAGTATAATTTTAGTACACTTAGTATAGTCTCAGTAAACTACTAGGCCCGGTTTCACAAACGGGGCTTAGCTTAAGCCAGGACTAGGCATTAGTTTAATTAAGATATTTAAGCAACTTTTACAAAAATGCCTTATAAGAAAATATTACAAGTGAGCATCTTAACACAGAACAATGACACTGACATGTTTTAAGATATGCCCGAGCAATATATTTTCATCTGAGACAGCTCAAACATGCAATTTAGTCTGGGACTAGATTAAGCCTTGTCTGTGAAACTGGGGGCTAGTTTACTAGTTTTATACTTAAAGTGCACTATTATTATTATTATTGTTTTTTTTGTTTTGTTTTTTTTAAGGAAAAAAAGTTTACATCATACTTTAAGTATGCTACTATATCCCTATTTAGGTATTAATTTGTATACATTTTGTCATATAAATATGTGAACATACAAAACATCAAAAGAAAGAACAGTATCTGCTTGTAAACAAACACATTATAGGCTAGTTTTATGTATTATTTTTTTAAACATTCGAATGTGGGCAATTTCATAATAAAAAAAAGAAGAAGAAATAAACAAACAACATTTTAACAAAAAGCTGATCAAAGGCTATGAATTGGATTCAGAATGATAATCAAAATGTAAATGAAGTCTATCAAATACCAATTTTGATGAGGTTGTGTTAGATTACTAGCCTGGCTTCCGCGACTATAAAGCTCATAGGAGCTTAGTCTGGCCAAGCTACCTTACTACCCTCCTTCTGGGAGGTGGGTTCGTTTCTCATTATTTCCCATTTTTTTGGGAATCTGAAATGCTCTAAAACGGCAGCTTTGCCAGACTGACTTTGCTCCCGAAATTGAATGTAGAGTCACAGGAAGTATGGACGGGCCCAGGCTATTAGATTACATGTGGAAGAGTCTTGTTTCTTCTTCACTTGTGTTTATTTGGAAATTCTGTAAAAAAAGATGTGTACTAGCGCCCACTACCATACAAGAATAAAACAGATTACTTATCACCTCAATTATATTTAGAATTTTTCTAAGTATAAATCTAAGTATACTTAAATTACAAAACTACACTTTACTAGTTACTTGAAAAAAGTAAACTGATTATGCAACTAAGACTTTGAAGTGGACTCGTTTGACTTGGACTGAGCTAGAATCCAGCCAGAACAGCCTGTCAAGTGAAGTACACAAATTTGATTGCTGTTTCTGTCCTTCAGGTGAAAGGTGATGATCGTGTGATTCAAACCCCCCACGGCCTGTTGCTCCTTAAAATAGCGAAGGGAGACGCAGGGGTCTACGTGTGCCAGTCCACAGAGCATGGCTTCGTCCAGACCGTGGTGCGTGTCATTTTGGAAGTGTTGGATGAGGGGAAAGTGGAGGGTTTGTTACATAAAGGCGAGGAAGATGAAGGCGATTCTCCTCACAGATCTCCGCCCTGCACCTTCCCCAGCCTGCCCTCCGCTCCATCCTCCTCAAAGCTCTG
Source organism: Enteromius unitaeniatus (assembly GCA_032359435.1). NCBI lineage: Eukaryota > Metazoa > Chordata > Actinopteri > Cypriniformes > Cyprinidae > Enteromius > Enteromius unitaeniatus. The sequence goes on along the minus strand of JAUMHI010000063.1, from coordinate 15,760,063 downwards.
GTACAAGGATTTCATGCAGCTGATTGGCTACAGCAACTTCCAGCGGGTGGAGCAGTACTGTGAGAAGGTGTGGTGCGTGTCTGACAGAAAGAGGAAGAAACACAAGGGAATGGCACCCAAATGGCGGTACCCGCCCGGGACAGAGCAGAGGGCGAGAGCACGGGCACCTCGACACACACAGGGACAGTAAAGACTGGTAGAGCATCCCAACTCATGCTCAGTGCAGATGATTACATATAGACAGTTTTATTATTATTATTACTTATTATTAAAAAAGAAATGATTGGTAAAGTCATTAAAGCATTTCTTTCCAGTTGTCCTTTGGCATGAAAACCATTCATCTGTAGTCAATAAGTCAGATAATTAAAGGTAGAAATTCATTTTTCATAGACTTAATAGATGTATGAAATAAAAATATAACCGTTTACAATATGCAATGACACAAATATACTACATTTGCTTTTTTTCCTAATGATTTACACTACCATTGAAAAATGTTTTCTATTCAGCATGGACACATTCAATTTTGTCGCAAGAGACTCTTTTGAGACTTGTTAAAAAAAATTTACATAGCGTAATGTGACACTGAAGATTGGAGTAATGATGCTGAAACTCTAGCTTTGCGTCACAGTAATAATTTACATTAAAAAAAAAAACATTGAAATTGAAAACATTTATTTTAAATTGTAATATTTCACAATATTACAGATTTTTCTGATCTAGTAAATCCAGCATTGAAGAGCATTGCATCTTCCTAATGCTATAATTTGAATGGCAGTGTATTTCTGATCAAATTTGATTGTTCAAAAACGTGTTTATTTTACATTTTTAGTTCAATTTGGTATTAAGAGACTTTAACTGTTAGTAATTTGGTCAAATAATTATTAAGGAGATTAAAAATAATTAAAATGTAGACATTTGTAGCACTGGAAATAGAACTTTGCGTTGATTATTGAATTAATATTGCATACGTCTTTAAAGTGGCATATATAGCACACCTAAGAAAATATAACGGGTCTATTCCAATCGTATGGAAAATATACATACAGCATGCATACCAACAATTGTTGTACCTTCAAAATAGAAAAAAATGGAAGAAAATGTGTAATCAATTTGAATATTTGTACAGGGCTCTTGTGTAACATTTGTGATGGAAAGAAAACACAAGTTGGAGACATGCAGTGCTACCTGACTGACTGGGCCATTAAAAGACAAGGGGTTCAAAGACCCTCTCAGGAAGTGAAAGGCAACATTTTCTCTTACACTGCTCTGAACAATGACACATGGTGGAGGTCAGCTGTCCTCTTGTCAACGAAGTGAGATTTCCTGTAAAGATTTCACAGAATGACTTTTCCACTGTTGACAATTCAAGAGTTTCACTCAACTGAAGAAAACATTTCTACTTCACAAACCCACCTGACAGAACGTACGCACATACTGAGTATATTTATCTGCATTTTCATGATTTTATAAATTATTCTAGATGGTGTAAGATTTGTAGTGGATTTAGATGTTTTCATAGTTTTAACATGTCATTTTAAGTTGTGTATATAGATTGACTATAATGCGTTTCTATAAGCATTTAAAAAAAAACTTCATCTCCCTTAACTTTTAAGTCACTATTTTAAAGCAATTTTTGTTTTTGTTTTTTGATGTGAACTACTAAATTATAATCAAATGATCATGTTATTTCAGTGAGGTCAACTGTTTTGCCCTGTATCATGGTGTGTACAAATGTTAAACCTTTTGATTGCTAGGTGTTGTATAATAAATGCCATAAATCCACACAAGATGGAGGTTTCGCTGGTTAACGTGGCCCTGTTAACCCCTGCTGGTAGATGATTTAACTACACCACTGACTAGCTGCTGTTGAGATCGATGGGAATGCTAACAGACCTCTCAACTTGTCCTTATTATATGCAGTACTGTTCAGAAGTTAGGGGGTTGGTTTATATTGGATCAAATAAAGCAGTACAATATTTGTATAATTTAAATTGTTAATTGTTTGTTAAATTTATTGTTTTCTGTTTGAATAAATTTTGTTTTTAAAGTATTGTATTCTTATGATGTCAAAGTTGAATTTTCAGGAACCGTTATTCAAACCTTCTTTTAGAAATAATTTTAATATACAGGTTTGCTAATCATGAAACATTTCTTATTATAGGTTTCTTATTATCTTTGATTAATAGATTATTCAAAACAACAGCATTTATTTGAAATATAAATCTTTTGTGCCATTATTAATGCTCAATTTTGACCAGTTACTGTTTTCCTGAAAAGAATTATTACATACTTTCCAAAACATACAATCTTACTGACCCCAAACTTCTGAAGCGTATATTGTTTTTGTTTGATGTGAAACATATCTTATGTATTGCTTAAAGCCAGCTTTGGAGTTCAGGGTGAGCATGATGGGAAGAACCATATTGTTTTTGACATGATGGATGGAAGCAGTTTGTATTCATGGTGGTCTGTAACATTCAGAGTCTGGTCCTCCAGTCCTTGCTGTCCGTCTTCAGCCTTGTGACTTTCCACCACAGCCTTTCTCTTGCTCTTTCTTCTTCTCTCTGCTTATTGCAGATGGGCCTCTTAATTAGCAATATGTACGCCAGTCTGCGATGGAAATAATGTATTTCGTTTATGAGCGAGACAGCCGCCTGAGTGTGTTGCTGATAATGCCTCACCATAAACATGTGGCAGACCCTGTGCTGATGATTCATTATAATGGAGATTGCTTCCACAGTCCCTTATTTTTCTCACATTTAAAACATTTCAGCATAGCACTGAGTTCAAGAACCTTTTGGATGTGTTTAAATAGTTTCATTGTATTAAAATGACAGTGAATGGTTTGTATCAGTCTGTGCTAAACTATTTAACATTTTCTGTCAGTTTGTCCATGTCAAGCCTAGATCCAAAATATTTTCTAGAAATGAATAGAGAAAATGTACCATGCATTTTTAAGTGAAGTTTTTGCAAGTAAACTCATTTTGAGAGAAGCGCAGTCGATTAATCACGGCTGGCACCGCATTACCTAATCAACCTCCTCATTACTCCTGTCCAATCAAATCCCCTTCTACCCACTATAAATAGCCCCGTTCTCTTTCCTTCCGCAGCTCGCTTTTTGCGCATTGTTCTGAATCACCATGACCGAAGACATCCACGCCTGCCTACCTCCGCGAAGACCAGATTCCTCAGGCTGCCTTCCAACAACCTGCTACCAGTCGAGCTCAACCCTCAGCCCGTCTGAGCCTCCACGCCAGCCCGCGGCTTCCTATTCGAGGCCTTCACCAAAGCAATCCAAGCGAAAGAATGCTCATTACTTACCACTCGCCGGCCTTCCACCATTTTCTCACTCCCCAAAAGCAGCAAAAGCCCAGCGTTGCAACGTCTCAAACAAAAGCAGCAAGGTAGCGTGGAATTGGCCAGCGGGGCCTGATGACGCCATGCGCAAGCCACGTACCAATGACGCCAGCACGGCATTCCCTTCCACTTCTCCTCAGTCTCGTAACGTATTTCATGCACCCTCTCACCCATTTTCTGTTTCATTGATTCACTCAGTTTTGATTTATTTCGCAAACAGTTCCCATTTTATCCACTGACCGGAACTGAACTCCACAGAGGCATTCCACCCCTACTTCCGCAGACGTGTTCTCTACCATTCTGCCTCCGCTAAAGCTTTTCTCCTTCCAACCTTCGCAAAGATTCTCCATCTCAAGCTTTCCCCTTTTTTATGCCTCTGCAGAGGTTGCTTTTATTAAGCTTTTCTCTTCACGCCTCTGCAGAGGTACTTTATCTTAAAAGCTATCCTTCATACCTCCCCTCCTCCAAAGAGGTCCCCCATCCCATAGCCCGTCCTATTTCTCCTGGCATTAAAACCCTCTGTCTAACGCCTCCCCAGAGACAACCACCCTTCATCTGCTGATGTTCTGATTCCCTACCTACCATATCCTTTACGTTTACATTGTTTTGCTTGCTTTTCTTTTCCAACCCACTAATCTGCATCTCTGTCTCTACCAGCAGGTCGCCGGACGATCCAGCTCCCAGTTCCCTCATTCCTAGCTCATCCTTAAGACTTCCCAAATCTAGTCCAAAACCAAGGAGCGCGCAAAACTAAACATTTCCCTTTGCTGTCCCGTCCATTTCCCAATGCTGTCCAGCATTTTAGGCATTGTAGGCACCAATGCTAAAGGTTAAGTATGAATCATTTCCTGAAGATGCATTGAAGTTCTTCTTTTCTTGCTGAGCATTTCTTTTCATTCTGTTGGTGTAGATTTAGGCTAATTTTAGCACCTTGAAAGGAAAACGAGTCACACTCTCATAAGCAGGGATATTTGCTTGGTTTCATTCAGAGCTAGTTTTATTGAACTCATTCCTCTCATGAGAAGAACACCTCTCACAGCCGGTTTCCTGTCTTTAGCTTTACTCACCTCGCCCACAGACTTCTTTTTATAAAGGATTCCTGAAAAAGTGTGTGATCGTGGTATGCTTACGGATGAAAGGCTTCCATTGACAGTGCAGCAGCATTTTGTGGAGGCGTCTTATCTCGTCTTAACACCGATATCCTCCTAATATTCAGCATCATCACCAAAAGCCTTTCATTTCAGCTTGTGACCTTTTACTCTTCACCTATGAGTGTGAAGAGTGACGATGCCTTTTTCAATCCATTTTGCTTTTGCAGTTTGATGTATTTTTTTTTAAGAAAGTTCATGATAGTGAGTTTAGATAGGAATTGATTAGATTGTATAAAGTGGACCTGACATACCTTAACAGAGTGTGCGTTTGCTAAAGCAATGCCTAAACAGCTATTTAGCCCTGAATAATCTTCAGCAACATGCATTGAGAAAATAACTAGGGTCAGTTTTCATTTGTGTTGAAGTTAAAGGAATAATTCAAGCTGAAGAATGAAACAGTCATTCACTCAGGTCAATCTTTTCTAAACATTATTTTGTTTATTCAGTGTGTTAAGTTCCAAGACATAATTATTTTTATTTGTAATATTGCTTTGTATCTACAATCTGAGTTTTGCATTGTTTTGGTTTTCTCTCGTCCACCCTACTGCAAAGCTTAATGAAGCTCAGCTGTTGCTTAATGCCATCATCCACCATTGGCTTGTCCTGATTGGCTACTGAAGGCACTTTAGAAATAAAGCTGGAGACTTCATGTGACGCGGACTCTCTCCTGCCTTCTCTGTGCCACCTCGCCACCAGAGACTGTTTTCTTCTCCTGCCCCAGACATTAGCGTGCGTGCTATTGGTTGATTTGTTGCTCCCCTGTGTTGGGACTTCTAGAGGTGTTGCAGTGTCCTTGTTTTAATTTCACTCCGTGAGACCTTACCAAAGCTTGCCCTTCATAATATTTTCTATGTTATAACTGATTTATTTTGATGGAGCAGTGGGGAGGTGGACGCCATTTGTTTTTGCCCAAGAAAACGCCAAGTTTTCTCCTGTTTTTGGTTCGAAAGGGAGTAAGGTAAGACTTCTGTTGTTTGTTTTTAATTTCTTTTTGTGAGACTAGACCGTGTCCCTCTCTTTAGTTAGGTTCGTTATTTTGGCCTGGTTCCCTCCCAAAGTATGATTTGCTCCCCTTCATCATTGAACTTGTTAAATAAAACCTTCTTTTGTTAACTACCAAGTTGGTGTGGTCCGTTTCTGGAGTGCTGGGACAGGGAAGAAGCAATGAATTTTGTTGCGTATTGTCTTTTTGTTAAGAATTTGCTCCTGTCAACTTTGTTACCTTCTTTCTGACCCTAGACCAGAGAGAAATGAAACAAGTGGAACTGATGGGAAGTTCGGCTCATTTTACTGACTCTGACTTTTGAATCCCTTTTTTTTTTTTTTTTTTTTTTTTTTGTAACTTCTTTCAGCAAAACATAATTAAAATGTTATGTGTCACTGCCCTAACATATCTACTCACTTTTACAAACACTGATCAAACAACAAACAATACAAAACTAGAAACAGAAAAGGTTAAGTCATTTTTTAGGCTACCTGGACCTTTATTCTATGATTAGCTCACAAGTATGCGGATTTGAGTCGTTCGTTCATAACGTGACAGCACCTATACGCTTGACCAATGCAGTATGAGCCAAAATGAATGCTGCATTCCAGGCAGGTTTTTGAGCCTGTCAAAAACTTTAAACCAGGACTCATGAGTTTGTAGCATTCCAGGCGCAGGGAATTGTAGTAGCTAAATGTAAACAAACCAGCATGGTGGACCGTATGCTCATTTACAATATTTGTTTTTTTACCAAAGGTGCGTTCCTTGCTTATTTGAGGGAAACGGAGAAGGAAAATCAACACATAAGGCAAGAGAAGCTTTTATTCCTTTTATTTTAATGTCCTACTTGCATACACGCCACATTTGTAGGGGCTGCCATTGTTGTTTTGTGGGCTATGTGATGTCAAAACTCTGAACTGGGAGTACATCGATCTAGTACGAGTTCACGGGTAGAAAGTCATGGGTATGACTGCCATTGGTTGGAAAAACACGGGTTACAGGCAGAGAAGGGTAGTAATGAGTTTACTTGAGTACATTTTTTGGATAACCAATACTTTTGGAGTATATTTAAAGATGTGTACTTACAAGTAATTTATTTGTATGTGTTTTTGACCTTGCATGCTTGTCAAACTGTTGTTTGGGATTTCAAAACCAATAATATAAACTTTTTATAATCCATAATATGGGCACTTTATTTTTATTCTTTTTAATATGCAGCTTCATATCAATATTAACTTTCAGAGAGGACTTTTTTTCAGAATTGCAAGTTTATATCTCATGATCAAAAATGTATATTTCAAATTTCGATTAAAAGAAGCAGTTGTAAACAGGCTTCTTAGTGTTTTGAGGTTTTATGAACCACAATACATATTTTTATTCACGCAGATGATTTTTACATATAATAGTTAGTGATTTTATTTTTTTTAAATGAACTAATCCTCTTTATAGTATATTATGCATCAATCATAGGGGAAGCAAGTTGCAGTTAAACTAAATCCAAGTAACTATACCTGGTGAGATGGTCTACCATTTTAATAATCTACAAACACAATGTAAGTACCAATAATTATTTGTAATCTTTGCTGACATTCCCTTTTAGCTTTTCTTGGCACTCTCAGACATGTTAAATCCTTTGAAAGGCATTCATGTGATGCTGCTCTGCAGATATCATCACAGAGCAGGCTTAGTCCCACTGTTCTTTATCAAAGTTCATCAGCTCTCCAATAAACACTTGTCTCTGACTTCAGAATGACGCCAGAGGATGCTGAGCAGATGTTATCAAAAACCCCAGCCTGGTTTTCTCAGCATCTATTAAGCACTTTTTCCAAATTCAGGATAAATCCCAAATAAGGTAAACTTTGGTACTATCTATGTTTCCATGAACAACATCCATAGATCCTTTTCGATGCACAAAATGTTTTTTATGATGGAAATATTTTTTTTTCTTTAGAATTTTAAAATGTTCTTCATACTAAGAAAGAAAAATGGTTCTTTTAAGAATGATTACTAATCCTCTTTTTGGAACCTTTATTTTTAAGAATACAGCTGCTTTTGTCGTTGCTAAGAACAGAGGTCACATAGGATAGCCATCAGTCCCTGCTCCGCAGAGCACAATGCATCAAGCACAGACACGCAAACACACTCCACGCTCACACACTCAAGGCTTCACTTTACTCACACTGCCTAGAGCACAGTTATGGAGGAGGACAACGAGGGAGTGGAAGTAATACCCACAATTCATCAGCCTGTGTGACACTTCACCCACTACAACTCAGCGTGAGCATGCAGACACTGACTCAGAGAGATAGAGAGGAGAGCTGCTGGCAGTGAACGAGACAGAAGATATAGAAAAGAAAGCAGAGGACCAGTAGAGAATTCATCAGCAGAGAAGAAAAGAGAGGAATATAAATTGACATAAGCATTTATTATGGATACAAATCATGTACAGTACCACCAAACCTCAGAATGGCACAAAGCATTCTAAAGTAATTGCACAACATAAGTGCTCCATGCTGCAAAATATATGTTGTAAAACTTTACACAGTTACTACATACTTTGTTAATTTGTATATATATATATTAGTGCTGTCAATCAATTAATCAATTAAGTATGTGTGTATACTGTATTTATTATGTATGTATGTGTGTATATATATATATATATATATATATATATAAACAGTATATATTTAAAAAGAAAAATTTCCATGTACTTTCATGCATGTATTTATATCAATATAATTGATATTATATTTCAATATTTTTAAATATATGTGTGTGTATTTATATATACATATTAAAAATGAATAGTACACACATATATATAAACAAAACTACTACTGGTTTCAGTAGTCCTGCTGGATTCTGCAGTATGGTTTAAGCTTACAGAAAGCATGTAGCTACATTTGTTAACATTTTATTATAAGTAAGTGAGAATGTATTCTGTAGTTTTAATATGGATGGTGGTTGCAATTTAGGTAAGCCAAGAAGTTATGTGGTCATGAAATACCTCAAGCGTGACCGAGGAGCTGGGATTCATTTTCTTTAAGTTGTGAAGCATGAAACTACAGGATTGTGATGTTAGTTGGTCATGCAGTGTTTTTTTCTATATCCAAGGTGACCTTTGGGACCTTCAGGTTAGGTGAAGAGTTTTTAATATGAGGAGGTTGTGATTAGAGGTGAAATGGAGTTTTGTCATTCATGTCAAGATGTTTTGAGAAACAGACCGACATCACAGAGATCAACAAAAAAAAAGAAAGAAAGCTGGAGGATTTGAATACTGTTGCATGCTATCCGTGTATGAAAGAAACATGAAACCATGCAGCAGTGAGAACTTAGTGGAAGTAATTTAGTGGAAATGGAGAACATTAAAGGGCAGAATAAAGAGTCCTGTGGGACCTCCTTTAAGAAAAGAGTAATGCAACGTGATTTGTGGGTCATGCAGCACAGTGTTGCCAAGTCTTCGGTTTTCCTGCAGAATTAGGCTATGCTGTGGCCTAATTTTTCTTCTCAAAGCTTAAACATTTGACATTTCGCAATGATGATGTTGGTTTTTCAGCTCGGCTTTTAATTGATGCCTTCTTCATCATTTCAGAGACTGCCATCTTATTTAACATGCCTATAAATGAAAGGAAATCTGTAAATGCATAATCTAGGATCTTTTGTTTGGTTTGGAGGTGGCATGTTAAGGGTTTTGGTTTTGAATTTAAAATCTTTGGCTTGGAGATCTGGTAACCCAGATGCCATTAGATTGGTGAGACACATTAAGTGATGAGCCCAGACCATTTCAGGCCACTTCAAGTGTTGAAGAAGATTTTTAGGTCATTTCTGTCATTAGAGGGCTTAAATTATGAAACAGTGGTCTAAAATATAGATCTTAAAACATGATGGGACAATACCAGTGGTCTTCAACAGAAATACAAGCTCTTTTGCCCTGCAGCATCCTCTAGAATATCACATTGTATGCCTCGTTTTTCTACATGACCCCTGTTCTGTTACGTTCTGTACAATAGGAGAAGCTTAACCAAACTGCTGTCAGGTCGGAATGTGTTTAATCTGAAAGTAATAACCCGCAGTGTGGATATTCATGTCTTCAGTTCCGCTCTGTAATCTCACATACCCGTGTACGCCTATTACATAATCACGACCTTTGCTCTGTAAAATCATGACATCTGTTACTGGGACAGCAAACACATGTTGACAGCTCAAAATATACAGGGAGACACACAATGCAGGAAATATTTATTTTTAAATCAATAGCATTGACTTGTACATTTGCATGGCTTGTACACCTCGACACATCATGTCGTAAATCACAATTACAGCTGAAATTGGACTTTGTCACCAAGATATTAAATCTCTGAGAATTCTGACAAGTGTCCTTAGGTGTGCAGAAAGGTTTTGATACAAAATTTTACAGGTGAAAAATAGGTGTATACATAGATATGAAACCAAATGTCCTGCATACATTTTTTTATGATATTATATTACAATGAATGTTACAGAAGAATGTTCTAAAACTGGTCTTGAATTTATAAAAAACGTATGTTATGACTCGATTGCTGCATTGAAATATTTGCATGAATATGTTCACAGTTAGTAGATGAGACCCACAGTTTTTACGTCATCTCTTACAAACCTACCAGTTGGTCAGCTCAAGCGCTAAAGCTTTAATCCGCGAGTGTTGGATATCAAGTGATACAAGTGATGAAAAGCGTTTGGCCAAGATGTGTGTGGCCTGAGGAAAATGAGTTTGAGCAGGGGCAGAGTGTCTCGTTACTTCTGCTTCAGTCATCTAACATGAGAGGCTGTATTGTGTAAGAAAATATGGTTCATTGCAGTCTTGCATCAGAACCTCCGACAGTCGAATCATACTGTTGAAATTGCTGTTTTCTCATTGTATTCACTTCCTTTCAAACAGGCGACTGAGTTTGAGCTCTTATCTTTTCAGCTAACACAACAAGCATCATTCATACAGACTTAGTCCCTGCTTGGGTGACGAATGCAGTGTGTATTTTTATTGCTGTATTATGTTTTAACATCAGTGTGGTGATTGACAGGCAGGCAAACATTGACCACGGGCCAGTTAGCATGTGTTTGGGCAATAGCAGCAGTAACAGCTGTGTGGCAGTGACGGCCTATAAATATTTGAGAAGAGACTCGATCTCCCAGTGTAGGACTGGAGTACAGTAACCTCCCTAACCTTACACCCCCGTGGGCGTGCAGAGTCAGTGAAGGTGATATTGAAGTATAACTTCTCCCCTGGTCATGAAAGTTACACCTGAAAAGTGATGCTATTTTTCTTCCGTGTTCCCTTCCACAACAACCTGCACATGAAACTCAAGGTCATCGAGTTAAGTTGGTTTGAGATGTTACGAGAAGGCCAATGACTTTAATTAGCAACACTGAAAAAGTATGCTTTACCAACATTTAACCTGTACAAAATACAATTCACAGCAGTTTGCAGCTGATATGAAACTATCACACATATTATGATCACAGGGGAAGATGATTAATTAAAAACACTTCTTTTTTGTTTTTCTCCATAATTCCTAATGCCCACGTATTATTTGTATAATGAGAAATTCTGACATTTGCTAAACAAAACTTAAAAAGAGCTTAACCTTAAACCTTAAAAGAGCTTAAGTTACTTAAGTTAAGTTACCATTACTGGTGGAGACACATTGAGGTGTTAAAACGTTTGGTCTGTTCAAAAAACTGAACAGTATTTAAATCACCACAATCTCTGACTGTCCTCAGCTCATTCTCAATATCCAGCATGTGCCACTTAAACATGTCCTGTCACATATCTATAGTCAAGTCAAGTCTCTTTTATTTATATAGCGCTTTTAACAATACATATTGTAGCAAAGAACTGAACATTATCAAGTAGTAGAACAGAGGGATGGTAATGTATAAAGACCAGATTAAACTATTTATTTATGAAATGCAGAGACGGTCTCTGTAATCAAAACGACGATAATCACTGGAAATCAGTTTTCCCCAACTAAGCAATCCAGAGGCGACAGCAGCAAGAAACCAAAACCCCATCCATGAGAGAATGGGGAAAAAAACCTTGGGAGAACCAGGCTTAGTTGGGTCCAGTTCTCCTCTGGCCGGACGCCCAGCACCTAATCTCCAGTTAAATTTTAAACAAATGTCAGATTGTGGAAATGACTTGAAATAGTGTTTGTGTGTGTGTTTATGTGCATCTGGATCTGGCGATCCATGAACGGAGCTCATCCAGGTGTTCTGGTCTCCAGTGAAGATCATTTCTTTGTGCTGGTACACCAGATGATCTGGATACAGACTTTGTATGACTCCTTTAAATTATTTAGAATTACTTTAGCCATGCTTTGATCACAGCTACAATGTGTGAGAGCTTACTGTGTTAACTGCTACAGATGCCTTATGGTTAATTAAAGGGAAAAAGACAGTATTTACTCTGGTAAAACAAAGCAATTCCTATTCACTTTGGTTATTCACTTTGGTAATGCTGCTCATTAAAGAGCCATATGTGTGCCTAACAATTTTGAAGTTAAATAGCTAACTCTAAATCCAGCATTAGTAAAGGCGATATGTTCACATGTTTGTTCTTTGTTTTGGCTGCAGTTGTCAGTCCTGTCACATAAAAGCATTCAGCAGTGCAGATGTTAACCCGGTGCTCCATATGCCGGGAATAGTGTCATTACGCACCTGGCTTTGTTATTCCAAATCATAGAGAGGCAGCAATAATGAATTCTAAGCAACGTTTCAGTACTGCATCACCAGAAAATGCTTTGAGAGTTTATTTGAACATGAAATGTACAGTTTGAAGTCTCTTGAAATGTGATAAATTGCACCTTCAGTGTTTTAATTGGGCTGCATCTGGAAAAACAAGTTTAGTGTGAATATTTATGTAGTTGACAAAATTATTCTCCATTCCAGAAATATAGTTTAGCTATAGTTGTAGTGTATGTGTTTTTGGAAAAGTCTAAACTATAGAGAGTTTATAATTTGCAATATATAAGTACCAATATTGGGTAGATTTGGATGATGTATATTATAGTATTATAAAGTTTATAAGTGCTTGATCTTTCTAATCTGGCTTGTGATCATGCCAAGATGTGATGCAGACTTCTCTAAGGGACTGCTATATGCACCCAGGTACACGGGACTCCATGGCAAGTAAAAGCATTATGAAGCACTATTTTATTTGTTCATATAGTTTTAAAGGCACAGTAGCACAAAAAATATATTTAAAGAAAAATGTAAAATATTTACAAAACCTAATTATGATAATCAGCGAGAGGGTAGAAAATTGTTATAGAAATGTTTTTTGTTGCAAAAAAACTCATATATATTTATATACTATATCTTATTTGACATTATAATTGTTCTTTAGGCAAAACAAAAAAGGTTTTGTTATATAGCTATAATGCAATCCCAATAACTTTTAATTTGTAACCATAAAATGGATCATTCAGATGTCAAGCGCACAATGCAACAGATGGTCTCTGAATGTTTGCTTTCAGCTTGAAGACATGCTGGGCTCTGTATTCATCTCGTTCCCAAAAGCAAACATTAACAAAATGATATGCCTGAGGTCTGGAGAGAGTGTGACTCATTAAAACAACATTGAGAGTTGAGGGCAAGACTTCTGAGGTAGGTTTTATGCCCATCTTGTTTTACACTTCGTCAATTATACAGTGCTTAGTGTCTAGACCTTGCTATTGCGTTACTGCATCAAGGACAGCATGTGGCAGGAGGATGCAGCTTGGGCAAGAACCTCACCTCAAATCTCACCAACAAACCATGTCAGTTGAGTCTTCACAGTTTAAACATCCTCTCACTCTATCTGTGATTCATCCTGTTTATTTATTCAAAGAGAACATGTTTATGGTGCATGTATGAATTAAAAAATTGTATCCATTCTTAGAGTTTACTGTAGGTACTGTATATTTAAATTATTTACTTGAGTAAATATGTGAGACAGGATGTCATCTGACAGCCATATTATTATTGCTCGGATTTAGATGATAATCTGTAATCATGTCACCACTGGATGCAGCAAATGCCTCATTTGTAATGTGTTTTATTGTTTTGGTTTGTTTTGGGGGTTTTTTTGGTAAGAAGTTTTCACAACATCCTGGATAGCTGGCCAATCAGACTGCACCTCTCTTTTTTTGAACAATGAGCTTTGTACAAATCAACTCGATTCAGGAAGTGGGCTTAGAGGAGAAACAATAATGCACAGTATGTGGAAAATAATGTGTTTTTGAAGCTTAAACTAAATAAAAACTTAATACATAAAATAATATTCTTTTAGCAACATTATATAACCCCTTGAAAAATAAGTACGACTTCAGGTTGTGTCAATCACGTTTGCCTCCAAAATTTTCGTCCGTCATAAAAAAATTGGAACAGGTTCGATTTTCTGCATTTGTGCATCCGTAGCAAGCATTTTGATCAGAAAGGAAGACAAACGCATATAAACATTTTGGACTTCAATATTAAATTGTGGCATGTCCAGTTCTGCCATACCTCTAAAAATCCAATATATTATATTCCCAATAACTGTTATGTGGAACAATTGCAATTATGTTTCCAGATGATTATTCATATAATACCTCTTTCAATCTGTCTGTTTGTCTGTCTATCAGTGTTCTAGCATCATATGCTTTTGTTTTGTCACTCCAGCACTCTCCATTTATCATTCTAACGTTTTATCTGTCGTTCTTATTTTATCTATCCTTCTGTCTATATTTGCATTCTAGCATTCTATCTACTTGCAGCGTTCTATCCATCTGTCTGTCTGTTCAGCACTCTATCTGTCTGTCTATCTGAATTTAGCATTCAAACATTGTAGTATTTTATCTATGTATGTAGCTATCTATGTATCTATCTATCTATCTATCTGTCTATCTATCATATGGAGTGGCATTTTGTGGTTGTTGTAATATAAGCTGAAGCGGTAACCCATCCACAGCATCCTGCAAGCCATCATATACCGGGCAGGATCTTTTAAGTACATAATCTCCTGCTGATTCTTGTCTACGCTCGCTCCATATCTATTATCTGCAGCTGCCTATTTCTCTCTCTTTCCCCCTCTCTCACTACAGACTCACTACTGATTTCCTGCCTGCTTCTGATTGGTCCACACAAGCAGGAGGAGATTAGGGCAGTCCCTAGTCAGCTGAAAGCGTGTCCAAAGAACGCGAGGGGAGTGATGCTGTCTCTTTAAGAGTATTTTTAGGCTGATAGTTGATGATGGTCAGTGGTGGGGAAAATCAGAGGTAGTGGCGGCAGTGCAGTGGCAGTCTGTGAACATGGATGACAAGGAGAGACGCTGATGTACTGTGGATTTAACAGCTTTTTAAGGGAATTCTCACGTCCTAACCCCATTAAACACATTGGACTTGGGTTATTTGCATGCGTTCAACCTTAATTCGTTTGGGGCTAAAATTAGGTAAGTGGTTGCAATCATGTATTTTTTATTTTTTGAAATAAACTGTACTTTATGTATTTATTTATTTTTGAGTATTTGGATAGGTTATAGGCTCCAAGATTTTATATTCAACAATGTAATTGTACACTGTCATACATACAAGCTTTACATCACGCTTGGCTTGCAGATATGAAATGAATTTATGATGGAGAGATGGGGGTTTGCTGTGAACTAGCTGTCAAGGTATTTTTTTCTGGCTGGACAACCCGGTCCATCTTTTTCCTCTCCAGGGCAGATATTTAAATTTAATGAAACTGGCAAACAGTGTGTGATCAGGTTACAGTATTGATTACAGCCTGACCCTCTGCTGTACTCCACATGAAGATAGGTTTGTGTGCATGTTCGCCTTTGTGTGTGTGTGTATAAGTAGATAACAACATGAAGTTTATAACATCAGCATGTGTGCTGCAAATATACTCTTATTACATGAATGAATACTGCTGAGTCAAAGCAAGAATATTCAAGGCCTAGCGTGATGAGTGCACGTGTGAATGTGTATTTGTCAATGTCAGCTTCTGTTTATCTGGGCTTGTCCATCTGTTCGTGTCCTTGTGTTTTGGTACGTGTACATTTTTAGCTGTGTTCATGCATCGATTTTTATGTAAGCGAGACACTTAAAGAGACAGAAAAAGAGAAAGTTTGTTTCAGGACAAATGTCAAAAGGTTTAGGCATGCTTGATGGAATAACATGTCAGGGCCAGCAGAGCAGCAGAGCTTACCGAAAGTGAAGACATGCTCCTAGATCCCTAAACATCACTCAAACACATACACACACACACATAGAGACATGCAAACAAACAGCTGATCTATACATGGGCCTATATGGCAAGCTACAGTGAACCAATAAAATGACTAGAGCGGGGTTTTCAAACTATGGAAAGGACTTTCTAATGATCATCTAAAACAGAAAAATATTATATGTGATATTATTATAAAGACTCGTCCTAAATGAAATTAAAGGCTTTTATGTTTTTATTACAACAGTTTTACAACCGTTTAAATATGTATGGTAATAATATTTGAATGCCATATCAAAATGAACAATTTTAATATTTGGCTTTGCAACACGAATTAAAAAAATAAAATTTAATAAATTTAAAGCAGTTATTTAGAATGTTAAGAAGTTTTCGAAATCACTGTTTGTTTGTTTTTTTCATTAAATAAATGCAACTTTACTTACATACGAGACTTTAAAAAAATATATATCTTACTGACCCCAAATATTTAAAAAGTTAATATTTGTAGGTTAATATTTGTTCTTGGAGTTCAGTATAAATATAAGATGTGAATAAGTTTTTTTATTCAGTACCATGGTATTACCATTATGTACTTAGAGTGTCCGGTAAGAACTCATCTATACACACACGCACAAACATATCTCAATATAAACACAATTTTTTTTCATTAAATTCTTCTTCTTTACTCTTGATGTGTCAACCTCATTTGTGTATATTTTTATTCCTTCCTGAGAAATATCTGAGACACATTAGTTTTTGCTTGAGAAATCCATTCAGCCTACTAAGCTTTGCAAGAGCAATATCCGTTCCTCTGGGTGAGAATGGTGCTGTAACTATGTCTAGAGAAATGTTCATTCCAATCTGGCCATGTGTACAGACACACTCCCACCCACCCACACACAGACAAACGGTGGGAGAGGAAAAATGATTCCAGCTTCCTAGTGTTTACACTTCCCCACGCATGACGCAACACATAATCAGCAGCACACACGCGTACACCCGGCCCTCCCCCAACACATGACGTGCAGGCCGAGTGGGAGAGTGAAGCGTGGGGGATTGAAGCCATGCACGACTCGCTCACGTCCTCACCATACGCACACTCACTCACAGGAGCGGGCTCTGGGGAAACGTGACTCTCTCTGGCTGTCTTGATGTGTGTGCTTTAATGGCAGAATTCTGTTCGGTCACGGAATAGAGATATGGGGTGATTTTTTTGTTTATGTTAACATTACTGCATTAGAGCCATTTTATTTGGCAACGCATACGTTTTCAGATAAATTCTGGCTCTCACTACGTACCTCATTCAAAGCAATTTTATAACATTTTCCAGCATGTTGTTCCAGAATTTATAAAAATACATTATTTCAACACAAACCATACTTAATGTAGCCTTTCATATAGAATTAAAAAAATAGTACAAAATAGACTAAAAATAGACTAAAAATAGACAAAAAAAAGAAAGAAAGAACGAATGAACTATCCATCTATCCATCAGTCATTTAATCATTAATTGTATTGTTCTAGCTGTTGTGTTGTCATATTTTGGTTAAATCTATATATTTATTGTTATATCTGTCATTCTGTT
The DNA here is from genome assembly GCA_032359435.1 of Enteromius unitaeniatus. NCBI lineage: Eukaryota > Metazoa > Chordata > Actinopteri > Cypriniformes > Cyprinidae > Enteromius > Enteromius unitaeniatus. The sequence goes on along the minus strand of JAUMHI010000063.1, from coordinate 15,742,758 downwards.
GTTACATTCTATTTGGTAACACTTTATTTTAAGGTGTGTTTGTTGTATGTTACACTTACTATACTTACTATTTTAATAACAAAACATTATGTATAATTACATGCAAGTAACCCTACGCCAAACCATAATCCTAAACCTAGCCATATAGTAAGTGCATTAATGTATATAGTAATGTGCTATTAAATGTATGATTAATTTAGAATTACATTGTAACAAGGAATCATTAGTGTAACCTTCTATCTGTTTCTTCCGTATTCTATCTGTTTTGTCTATCATTATATTGTTTTTATTGTTCTATTTATTGTTCACTCATATTTTTCTACTGTTCTCATTCTAGCCATCTGTTGTACATTCATACTTCAAAAAACATTATTTGAAGTTTAAGTTCAAAAAGACTTGATGTTAAAGAATTGCTTTTATATAATATGAAAAGAAACGTTATTCTACTTCCATATTTATGTTTGAATTGCAAATCTGTATCCTGTTTTCTATGGCAATTGAAGTTAATATAATATAACATAATTTAAAATGCTTTCTTTATTCAGTTCTGAATTCTGCTTTATGAGTGAACAAACATTTAATTGCGTATCTTCAAACCTGGGCAAGCAGGTGAGATCCATTAATGATGTGGTTTCAAGACATGCTGACTTTGCTGGAATAGCCATTCTTCCCAATATCATCTGACTCTGCGCATTACAGCGAGGTGATATATGATTATTCCATAAGCCATTGCTAAACTATAGCTCAGAATGATTGAGGGCTTCTTCTAAAGTGATGAGAATTCATTTGCATTGGAAGGAGTAAATGGCAGTTATGGTTTTGGACTCTGTGGTGCAATCTGTGGTGTATAACGTCTTGACAGATTGTTTAGACTGCTCTTGTTCAGCGCATTGCAGGGTGACAGGCTTGGTCTACTCTCTTGAATCAAATGTTTCTTGTAGAAAACTCACCTGGGCTGTAAGCCAGGCACTCCTGATTTATGTGACCTCCATCCAACATGGTTTTCAGTCTGGCTTTTGAGTGAGCAATTGAGTTTCACCAGCAACTAGACATTTTAGAGAAAAGGGGTAAAACAGAGAGCGAATATGGAGTCAATAAAATAATTTGATTTGAACAGGTACAAGTTTGGCACAGTTCAAAGCCTGATTAAAGATAAAAGATGAGCTCTGCAAACATTGAGTTCAGTGAAAGCAGTAAACAGGCCTTTTTTAATGTAACGCTTTAAAAAAATCCAGTGCATATCATTGGAAGAAACGCTGTTCAGTAATAAGGAAATTAACACTTCATTAGATGTTTATGGTGCTTTGCTTCCTTTGTGGTTTAAAAACTTTTTAGTTTAGAAATACTGTCACAGATCGGTGATCCAAAGCAGAACCGTAACTATTTCTTGCATAAAAATAAACTTGCTAACTATGCACAGTTATAATTGCGACCAGTTGCATTCTCACCAGTGCTTTAGAGACAGTAGGAAAGAGGAGATCATATTGAAACATTATATATTATAGGTATGTATTTTCATTGAAGCACACAATATGTAAATTAAATGGTTACCTTTTCTGGCACAAAAAATTACACATTACAAAATTTTATATCACATATTCTTATTCTGTGACAACAAGGTGGCAGTTTATTAGTGATTAAATCTCACTTTACAACATTTGAAATCAAATAAAGTTTTATTTGTTTTAAAGAATTTTAAAACATTTTTTTTTTCCGATTTTTAGTTGTTGTTGTAAAAGTATCCACCTTTTCTTTATATGTTTTTACATTAAGATTACAACTAGGTGACAGTGATAATAATCATTATTATCATAGTAGTATTAAAATCATTTTAACTTTTTATCAACATTTTATAAAAACAGTATTGTGATAATGCTAATGATCAGCTAATTTATTTATACTAATACACTGTCAACATTATGTTTATATATTTATATATATATATATATATATATGCAAGATGCCCAAACAAACGGAAGCCGATTATTAGTGGACAGTTTATCAGAGACGAACGATTATGTCGCTTTAAATTCAATTTTCTCGAGGTGATGTATGCTGATCACCTGTTATGTGCGGCGCGTGCGCAGAGTGGGCGATTGTGAAAGCGGGTATGCCCTCAGATCCTCGTAACCTCCATCCTAGACGCCGAGCAGCCGATCACCAAACAGCACTAGAGAGACAGAAATGGGAGAATAAATAGGGATGCTCGCACGCTGTAAGGTAGGATGCTGTTCGCACCACTTCAGCTGGCCGTTCAGATGTCTTTCCATGTGATCACAGTGCTAGTTTTAAAGAAGGGTGATTTTGGTGTGTTGTAGTAGAGAAATACTTATAGTCTGGAAATGCTTTCGGAAGGATGCGGATTTAGTGTTGAGGATAGGAAATCCTCCGACAGGGTTTGATCAAGGGCAAATGCATCATGATCTGAACAGCCAGGGAACCTCCATTTCTCAGCGTTTGCTCTCTTTTTTCCCGTTTGAATGCACGTTTTGTGGCGTGATCAGTTTGATGACTGCAGATCGTGACTATCTGAGATTAATCATCTACCATCTACTACCTCATATCAAATAGCCAAACTATAATATTACAGTGTTTTTTGGTAAATTGGAGCAAAAACATATTGATTTTGTGTAACTAAAACGGCCATACTTAAAGTATGTAATGTAATAAATGTAAATAAAGAAACAGTAAGTTTTCTTCAAAATACGGTTGTATTTGTGTTTTACACATGCAACGGAGGTTTTACAACCCGGATATGCCGACGGATGATTTCTGTTGACGGGCTATAGATGTTGCGTTTGAGGCAGCAGAAAAAAACAACAACTTAGCAATCTGTCAATATATGTTAGGCTGTTAGAAGAGCACAGTGTGTCAATTTTACGTTGAAATCAGGTTAATGATCGCCAGTGTGGTTTTAATTTTGATGGCGCGCGGTACACTGACAAACATTTCTACATTTACGCACAGAAAACCCACTGACCCTTTAAAGTTCTTCATCATAAATGTGTCCGCGTAGAGTTACTGCTGTGAATGGTATGGCGTGTTGTATTTCACGATGAAAGGCAGAGAGAGAGACGTGATGCATGGGCTGAGTGTAGAGCGCTGTCCAAGGTGCTGAAGGGAAACGTCCAAACGCTCAGTCAATTACAGGGCGAATGCAGTCATGCTTTACACGAGATATTAAATGTTTCATCGCTTTAACACAGTAATGCCGTATTTAAAAAAAAAAGTGCATTACATATGTTGATAAATAGTGTGCTAGTAAAATTCTCTATGCCAAAATGTGATTAGTTTTGTTACTGTAAAGCAGAATCTTAACTCACAATTTGGATTGTACTTATCAAATACATTAACTATTTTAATCAAGGTATTATTTTCATAGCATGGTCTATGATAGATATGTTGTCAATATTTTATGCATTCCGATGCAATTTCATTCAAAACACCATATGATATAAGATGTAAACTAATTATGAAGTGCTTATTAAAATTAAGTTAAAATGCATGCTGATCAGGGCAGTAAGGGAGCCCTATCCCTTACTGTTACTGTTTATTTAATAGAAGACTGGATGTTATGCGTCATTGTGATAACTGCAGATCGTGACTATGTGAGATTGATCATCTACAACCTCTACATGTCAGTTAACAATTATGAATTATGAAGTTAATAAATGCTTAAATGTTTTGCTTATTTAATGTAACACTCTTTTTTAAATGAGATTTGTACTTGCATTGACAAGACGACTTGGCTAAACTTACAGCACTTAATAAATACTATTCTCATTTCACCAAATCTTTTTTTTTTTAACAGAGTTTGGAACTACTAATATTTTAATGTTATTATGTGGTATTGCATGATGTTTAATGCATGCACATATACGTGCATGCAATAAAAACACAATTGATGCATGAATTCTCTCTTTTTATTGTCCTCTTTTTCTATTTCCTAAGGAACACTGGAGGTAAATGTGAGGGATAACTGCAACTGGTGAGAGACTCCCTCCTCTGGGCTCCCCCCATCCCAGCCCTCTCCTACACTAGTCTTCAGAGCCCCCTTCCCAACAGCCAAGATGTTCTCCTCCAACTTTCTGAGTGGGGGGAATCCTCTAAGTGCAATGTCCTCTGCTGTAAACAAGTTCAGTCTTTTTGGGGATGAGGAGGAAAAACAACAACAGCAGCAGCCTCCAGGACCCTCAAAGCAAAAGGATCCTCAACAGCAGGGGAATGGCCAACCAGCTTTACAGGGGCCTCAGAGGCAAAGTGGACAGCAGGCACAGGGTGTGGGAAGGGGAGGCGAAGGAGCTGGACGGGGTGGATCTCAACCACAAGGAGCTGGACGGGGTGGATCTCAACCACAAGTAGCTGGACGGGGAAGTCCTGTACAGCAAGGCGCTGGGAGAGGAGGTCTTCCACAACAGGGAGCAGGCAGGGGAGGATTGCAACAAGGTCCAGGTGGGGGTGGATCTCCTAAGCAGGGTGTTGGGAAGGGTGGACCTCAACAACAAGGCCCAAGTGGACCTGGGACTCATCCAGGAGGTTCAGTTGGCTCAAGGCCTCCTTCATCAGAGCCTCAGGTAAAAGGTGGACCTGGAACTGTGGTGAAATCCCTCTGTCCAGTGTGTAAAAATACAGAACTCGATCTTAAGTCCAAGGATTCACCCAACCATAACACCTGCACGCAGTGTAAATCGGTGGTCTGCAACATGTGTGGGTTCAGTCCTCCAGATGCAACCGTGAGTGAAAGTTGCTAACTCATTTAGTTTTATCTGCGTTAGTGTGATACATATAATATGCATGCTCATTTTAAATATTTCAAAACCACTGATTAATTTGAACTTTTTGTTAAGTTAAAAACTAGTAGTTGTATAACTGATGTGTGTCCTCCATGTACGCAGGCTAAGGAGTGGCTTTGCCTGAATTGCCAGATGCAGAGAGCTCTGGGAGGGGCAGAGAACAGCGGACCTCCAAGGCTAAAAGCCCAGCCACAGCCCAAGGACTCCGTACCATCACAGACCCCTGCAAAGAAAGACACTCCTTACAGTAAGATTTCCCCATCTGCCAACCAGCCAATCAAACCAACAGAGGGTCAGACACCATCAAGCCAGTCAAGCACAAGTGCAGCTCATCCGTCCCAGCAAACGTCACAACCAAAACCTCCTCCACCGCAGATGACAAAAGGTGCTCCTCCTGCCAAAACTGAGATACCATCAAAGACTGAGCCCCCTAAAAAAGAAGAAGAGTCCAGTTTCTTTGGTTTCGGTTTTGGTGGCGTTCGATCCCGTTCTCCTTCTCCACAACCCAGTGCCTCTTCTGTTTCTGGAAAGGTTCTAGGCTTTGGTTCTTCGTTCCTTAGCTCAGCATCCAATTTGATTTCAGCTGTCCAGGATGAGCCTTCAACAACCCCACCAACCTCTCGAAAAGGTTCCACCATTTCCCAAACCTCTGCCAAGACTTCCACACCCCCTTCCTCAAGAAAAGGCTCAGAGGCCACTAAGGCCCCCACCAGTGTTCCTAAATCACAGACACCAGAGGGAAAAATGCAACAGCAACAAAGTAAACCCCAAGACACTCAGAAAACAACAAAAGAATCTTCATCTGTTCAGGCCACTAAATTAGATCAAAGCCCAAAACTTTTCCCCAAAGCCTGTCCACTCTGCAAGGCAAACTTGAGAAGAGATCCTCCTAACTACAGTACCTGCACTGAATGCAAGGCCACCGTTTGTAATCAGTGCGGATTTAATCCTGTGCCTCATCAAACAGAGGTAAGAAACAGATGAATGCATTTTCTTGCGGTAGGTTCACATTATGGTTTGTGCAATGAACTGTGGGCAGAAAATGTCAAGAGCAATTTCAGAGGACATGTTCTCAGTGATTCCAGTGATTCTGTTGTAAAAGATGGATGTATTTTCTAGTCTCTTTGGTTTGTGTGGAGGCAGTCTTGTGGAAGGCAGACCGAAAATGGCTGTGAGAGAGACAAAATGTGCCTTGATTCTCAATTACCTCAGACTACTCCCTACCTAAACAAAAATAAAGCACTTGACTCTCAAGACAAAAAAGAAAACATCAGTGTGCAGTTTTACACTGTGTCTTTCTTTTTTTAGTTATGCATTAGAGTGATTGACAGATCCATCAGGGCTTTGGGTGATAAATAGATGTTATGAATGAATAGACATTCTGTGCTTAGTGACTTGTGTTCTGAAGTTTAATGATCTATCTGGGTCAAACATTGTAGTTAGTGGCTTGCCTGTTACTGTCTATGTATTGTGTTGCCTTTAGCCACTTTCCAGATCCGGCAAAATCATCAAGATTCATTCACAATAATACTGTGGGCTTTAGTGTTGTCTGTTTTGATCCAAGGGGATTTATGATTTTCTTTTTTACAGCTGAAGTTGTTAGATCTGCAGTTTCATTGTAACCATTTTGTTTGTCAATGTTTTCAGGCCTTAGTGGCATTCATGTTTTAAAGCCCTAGGGAATTCATGTCTTTTAATTTGAGGATTTCTTCCCACTGTTACTGATTTCCCTTTATATCGCCTTACTTTGTTTGTAAGTTTGTTTTCAAGTATAGATGGCCCTTTTTCTATTTTCTTTCACTGTTTGTCATTATTTCTGTTTTGTCAAGTCATGTGTAGGAAATGAAAGGAATTAATTAACAAATTTCTTTATTAATCAATTTGGGGAAACGATCCTACAATATAAAACTT
>JAUMHI010000063.1:15724672-15735954 GCA_032359435.1 Enteromius unitaeniatus | reverse complement strand
AGGCTGGGAGTTTTTAAAAGCCTCAGGAATCTTTTGCAGGTGTATAGAGTTAATTAGTTGATTCAGATGATTAGGTTAATAGCTCGTTTAGAGAACCTTTTCATAATATGCTAATTTTTAATGAATCTAAAATATATGAAAGTCTAATGTTTATCAGTACATTACAGAAAATAATTTAAGTGATAACTTTATCACAATATGCAAATTTTTTGAGAAGGACCTGTACATTACTATGTTAATGCTACACATTTGTTGCACAAAGACAATAGTAGTAGCTTGTTTGTTTGAAACAAATTTATAAATAAATGTCAAAACTACATTTTCAGCAGTCATTACTCCAGTCTTCAGCAGCACTTGATCCATTCAAAATTTCTCCATTGAAAACATTTGATTTAATATTTTATATTTTGGTTAATATTTTAGTTGAAACATGATTATTTTTGTAACAATGTAAAAGTCTTTATGGTCACATTTGATCAATTTAATGTATATATATATATATATATATATATGTATGTATGTATACATACACCAGACGTTTGAGCAATATTATATTTCGTCATATAACATTATACAGTATGAATATGGCATATCAAAGCACCAAGGCACCTCACATGTACAACTGTAGTACAATGTTGTTGTTTTTTTGTAAGGGCATATAATTTAACTTTTGATTGAAGTATCAAGTATTTTTGATATTGCAGTTGGTGTTTAAGCCAATATGCCAATGTATTTGTTATCTTGACTGCTTTTTAGAGATCTAAACATGCTCTCCGACACAGAACACCCTCAACACCTGGAGCTCCAAACTCAGCTGAAAGCTGGTCAGTGTCTGCAACATTTTGTATTCTTCCCTTCATACTGTGCTTACATGTCTTGCTTGTCTTTTGACACTGAAACAAATTTCTTTAAGGTAAATCAGTCCACTCTGCAACCATCATGGTCATGGACAGACTCCAAAATACTGAAAAATGTTTCTATTATGCGTGCAACCCGAAATATTATTTCTAATATGCGTGCAACCAGTACACATGGTTGCTTGCTATTTTAACTGGTAAATTTGTGACTTCTTCTCCTGCAGCTTTCCTTAGCACTAATTTTAACTCCAGGTCATGAATCTGTGTGTTAGTATAGTGTGTGTGTATAAAATTCTTGCACTCCTGACCTTGGAAAAGGTGTCTGTATTGATCAGTAGGTTTGTTTTGTATGTGTGTGTTGAAGGTGAGCGTCAGCGTTCTCCAGGTGTAGACCCAAAGCAGCTGGCTGCAGAGCTGCAGAAGGTTTCTCAGCAGCAGGCTCCTGCCTCTGTGCTGTCTGCTCTTGAGAGAGTGGGACACTTGCACTCTGGCACCGGATCTGCCACTTCCAGTGGGGTCCCCAGCCCTGGGCAACCCGGATCCCCTTCTGTCAACAAAAAACGCCATAATAGCAAGGTGCTCTATGTGTAAAAATGTGCAGGAAGATTGCAAATACTGAATATAGAGGGTACACCAAATGTTGTGTTTATAGTTTGGAACAGAAAATTAGATTTAAAGCATTCAGGGATTTATTTTTAATTATTTGTTCTTCAGTCAGCAGAGGTTCTGAAGCCACAACCGCATCCAATCACTGGTGAAATACAAGTGAGTAACAAATTTATATGTACTGTATAAAATTATTCTATTCTATTTGCATTACATGATTGTGTTTTGACTGTGTGTGCAACATGTAAAACATTGCCCTAACCAAAATAAGTCATTATTCCTATTTTTCCATATCTGAATAAGACAATTTTGTAAAAAAAAAACATCATGTAAATAATATGGAATATCTATTGTAACAGAATATCAATTGATTTAGTGTTATTTAGATATTTATTTAATTTGCGAGCAAAACTATTTGTGCAGGATGAAAAGTTGCAGAAGTGCCCAGTGTAGAAATAAAAAAAAAAACCTTGTTTTGTTTTGCTTAGACTGGTACTGTTTATGAACAAAAATTTATTTAAATATGCACTAAGAACCAAATTTTATTTTTTTCCTTTGAAATATATTTAAGATGCATTTCATGTAGAAAAAGTAGACAATTATGATCTATCATCCTTAATGACTCACTCTAGTATTGAGTACTTTATTGAATTTAAATTGCTTCCTTCCAGTGCTTATTTTAGAGTGAAATTCAATTTGAATAGACAGTGTGCAGGATTATGTATCTCATAATGTATCTTTTCCTCAGCTTCAAATCAACTACGACAGAAATATGGGCAATCTGATTGTTCATGTGCTACAAGCTAGAAACCTTGCTCCCAGAGAAAACAACGGATACACAGACCCCTTCGTTAAGGTCTATCTCTTGCCAGGGAGAGGGTGAGTATCCCTGTGCACATGATTATGTGTGTTTGTGTATGTGCTTGTTTATGCTACATTTCCCCACAAAGATAGTAAAACCTGAAATGTTGGACATTTTGGACACAAGTTAAAAAATATAAAAAAATAGGGTTGATGTTTATCTGAAAGTGTAACAATGCAAATAGGTTTTCTGTTAGGGGTAAGGTTGGGTTAGGGGATAGTCAGTATAAAAGTAATAGTAGTCTATGGAAAGTCCCCACAATTCACATTAACAAACGTGTGTGTGTGTGCGTGCACAAAAGGTTAAAGTGATAGTAAGAGTGGAGAATGAAAGATGTGGAGAGTCTCTAGTACGTACAACGTATATTTCTTATGTTTGTCCTTTTCCACATATATAAATGTTGTAATTGTGATTAATTTATTGTCTTTTTTTAAGTTACTTGAATCTTGAGTCACTTAATATAGTTTCTTTACCCCTTTTTTGTAGTTGTTTGGCTCTTGGTCTTCTTTTTCTTTAATATCAAGGTTCTGCAAAATTATTCTCTAATAATTACAATAGAATGAAAATGTAAAACCTAAGTTTAATCAACTTAAATACTGGATGGATGAATACAAAATAACTGATAATAACTTGCATATCAAATGGGATTAAAGGTCTCTCTTCCTGGGCAGAAGTCCTCACCTCTTTAGTACAGAAATGACTTATTGGAAGGCTTAAGTGGAAGAGATCTTCCTTAGAGAAGTCAATTTTTATTAGCTTAGCCTTCCTCTTTTAACATGCTACCTAGTAATCAAGCTCAGTGTCTCGGACTGCGGAGACAGCACAATCGATATGGCTTCCACCAGTATAGGGTGTGTAATGCTATATCTGCCATCTTCTAATGGCCATATCTGCAGTGTTTATGAGATTAGTTCCTATTACCTGCACAAATGATCCTTTCGTCTGGCACTAAAAGCCCTACAGCCACGACTCCACCCAGACCACGATGCATTTGAGGGGTTTCTGTCTACCCTTCCCTTGGATTCTCTGACTGTTGTCTGTTTGTCTGTCTACTTTTACTTTGCATTCCATACAAATCTCCGGATTGGTTCAGCCAAGTCATGGTTGTCCAGAACGCAAGGTAGCGTGGTGTTTCTTTTTCTTTTTCTTTTGCTTTTTCATTGGTGCGTGTGTGTGTGTGTGTGTGTTTGGATTTCCTTTCTTTCATTAGCTAGCTGTCATTCATGTGGTGAAACCTACTGCGTCATCTGTGCGGTGTCTCAGATCTACCTCAAAGCAACCTCTACCTCTGAAGTTTGTTTGATGTTTATAAATTCTTGAAACGATTGCCTCAAAGTCAGTAAATATTAAGTACAGTTGTGCAACTCTACCATTGTGCAGATTCACACCAGCTCATTGTGAGAGTCTAGTGCTGCTGTATGCTTGCATAGATTGCTCATAAACTCATGTAGAAGCTGGAGTTTTTCCACATTCTAGTCTGTGATCTGAAAATGTCATTATCATCATTGGTGGCATGGACCATAGATGCATTGGTGTTGCCTCTTGTGAGGTCATCTCTTTATGAAAATCCCCAAGTGTGGCTATAAATATGCTACATAAACATTTGAAATGCATAATCTAAGTTTATTGCTCCTTGCATCCTGTTTCCGCATGATAACCTCACAGTGCCGAGAACAAGAGAAGGATTAAATATGTTCAGAAGACTCAAAACCCAGAGTGGAACCAGACCGTCATTTATAAAAACATCCATCTTGAGCAGGTAAGTGCAACATGCATTACTATATGTATTATCTATCTATCTATCTATCTATCTATGAAAAAATAATAATTAAAAAATATATAAATATATATAGATTTATATATATATTTTTTTTCATATATAGATAGATAGATAGATAGACAAACGTAATGTTTGTATTGCATTTTATTGTATTAGTTGCTTTATTTAAAATAGTTAACCCAACTGCAGTTTTGAATGATTTTAATTGGAATGCACAATGAAAAAAAAAATCTGTTTTTGCAAATAAACTTTATTAATCTAATATTTATATTTCATGAAAATGTACATCTTTTATATTATATATTTAAAAAAAACTTTTTTACATACATTTCTTTTTTTTTATAACTCTTAATTTTCTTTTCATATACATTAGTGTAAATTTAAGTTGTTCTGTGCCTATGCATTTACTCATAAATGATCAGATTTAATATAGTTATTTCCTATTTGAAATTAATTTTTTGAATTATTTGAATTTGAATTATAAATTCAGTTCAAGCATATCATTTCAAACGATTACCCAGTTCTGCTTATCTCTTCAAAAGATAATATTTATATATTCAGATAGGCCTATAGTTATTATCATGTCATAGGAATATGCACAGAGCTTTTTTACATGTAATTAAAGTAGTCAAAAACACAAGGGAAGTTACATCACACTCACATCCCCCATGTGTCCCATTTTTTCAATCCAAACTTGGAATTCCATGCTTGAAAACTCTGAAAGTTGACCCAGTTTTGCTGTCATTGCTATGCTGTTTACTTAGTCACAGATTTCATGTTAAAAGATGTTTATGCCTTGTTGAATTATATGTCTTTTTTTCCTGCATCTGACTGAAAATGTTTGTGTGTGTGTGTGCGTTTGGCTCAGCTAAAGAAGAAAACTCTGGAGGTTACTGTGTGGGATTATGACAGATATTCCTCAAATGATTTCCTGGGAGAAGTAAGTGTTATAAGATAAAAGTGTCATTCCGTGCACCCATTAAAAAGAAAAAGAAAAAGAAAATGATGGCAGAGATAAACATCATTTGCATAATTCCTTAGATGTGATTTAATGTTAGCTAGCATTTTGTCTTCTCTTCCAGGGTTTATTATTATTTGTTAAGAAGTCAGTTTTTGTTTCTGTCAGTATCTATTTACATTATTATCCATCAAAGAACAGTTTGTAGAAAACCGAAATTTAATCAGATGAGTAAATTAAACACATTTTGAATACTTTTTGTTAGGTGCTCATTGATCTCTCAAACACGGCTCAGCTGGATAACATGCCTCGCTGGCACCCCCTAAAGGAGCAAAGCGAGAGTATTCACCATGGAAGAACCCACCCACCACAGGGATCCGGTGGCTCTGGGGGACTCGGAGGTCAGGGCGGCCCTGGCAATCAGGGAGGCCCTGGAGGACCAGGAGGTTCTGGAGGTCAAGGAGGGCAACCGGGAAACCAGCAGTCTCCTAAAACTTCTGTCATCAAGAGCCGAAGTCATGGTATTTTCCCTGACCCTGCTAAAGGTAGGTCATGCATACTGAACAAAAATACACACAGGAAACACACAATGTAACTACTGCAAATTGTATACCATTCAAAAGTTTGGAATCAGTATTTTTTTTTATAGTCTTTTACAGTCACCAAGGCTGCATTTGTTTAATCAAAATACGGTTAGAAATTAGGAAATATTACTGCAAAATGACTTCTCAGAACATTTGGGATCAGTTTTGGATTAACAGAGGGCATTCACTCTGTGTTCACAGACACACAGGTCCCTACAATAGAAAAGTCCCACAGTAGTCCCGGCAGCTCCAAATCTTCCTCTGAGGGTCACTTGCGCTCCCACGGCCCCTCACGGAGCCAAAGCAAAGGCAGCGTCACTCAAGCCCACCTGGAAGAAGCCGGGAACGCCATCGCTGCAGCTGAGGCTGCGGTGCACCAAGCTCGATTCCAGCCAAGTAACCCTTACTACTTCACATGAGCTCACAGCTTATCTGTTCTCTGTCTTTCTTTCTTCCTTTCTGTCTGTCCTCTCGTTCTCGCACTCTTCTTTCTTTTCCATTCCCTCGCGTCCTCACCTTTCTGACACTTTTTTTTCATTTAGTTTAGTTTTTGTTTTCATCATTTTATAAAATCACTAAATGAAAACATTTAATTTAATAAAAATAGAAAAAATATCTATCCTCAAAATAGAAAATATCTTATTATTAATATCTTTTTATATAATATATTAAAGCTATAGTTTACCCAAAATGAAAAAAATTATCTAAAAAATTTACTTATCTTCAGGAAATCTAAGATGTAGATGAGTTTGTTCCTTCATCAGAATAGATTTGGAGAAAATACATTTCATCACATCACTAGCACGCCAGTGGGTCCTCTGTAGTGAATGGGTGCCGTCAGAAAGAGTCCAAAAACATCACAATAATCCACAAGCAATACACATATTCCAGTCTATCAGTAAATGTCTTGCATCATGAAGATATTTGTTGCATCAAATCATTGCTTTAAGCTAAATTATAAGTTTATAATATTGAATTCTTCAGGAAAAAAAGAAAAAGCTGTCTTGTCTGAATCAAGAGAGAAATATGCAAAGCTAAAGAACTGAAAAAAATACCAAAAAACCCAGAGACAACAGTTTAAAGTTTTTGCTTCACAGGACATTAACTGATGGATTGCTTGTAGATTATTGTGATGTTTTTACTATTTATGTGGGCCCTAGTTATGACGGCACCCATTCACAATCCATTGGCGAGCAATTGAAGTAACACTTAATTTCTGTTTAGATGAAAAAACAAATCACCTACATTTTCGAAACTAATTACTGAGTAAACTATTCCTTCCGGAAAAGTGAAAAATTAGATTCCTCTACAGGATTTTTTAAACCTTCCAGCATTAATACTTGCATACTGAGTGGCAAAACAGAAATGATCATTATAAAGATCTTAATTTTTAATAAAGCCTATAAAACCTCTAAATTATTTAAACAACCAATGTCTGTTAAACTCCTGTCCATAAATCGAATATCACAAACCTGCCTTCAGCTGTAGTAAAACTTGGGTCAGCAATTAAAGATTTAATTTCGCAGATAAAATTTCAAGCCAGACATTCAGGTTTAGTGTTTCTTTGTAATACAGCAAATTGTGCAGTAGCAGAAGAGGTGAAAAAAAATCCCTCAAAGTGCAGCACAAACATTTCCTGCCGTCATAGAGATGCTAAATTTGGAAAACACTTCACACTGACATCCAGAGCATGATGAACCCCTCTGTTACCTCATTCCCCCTTGCAAGTAAAATCCCAGGACCTAACCCTCAAATCAAACCCATATCTATGTCCGCATGACTGTGGTGTGTAAAAATCATGAGCTGGTTTCATGTGAGGGCGACCATGCAATCTCTGGATGAGTTTGTGTAGAGACAGCCCCATCTAAAGGCAGAACTGGCCCCATACTGATCACACAACATCTTCCAGCCAATGAGAGCAAAGTATCGAGTCAGATGACCATCATGGAGGCATCTCTGCTAGAGGAGGTGAGAGACACGTGACTCCTCCCTCTCTCTGAATATAAGAATAAAATAAGCAAGCACTAACCACACCTCCAGTATAGAAGCAAAACACAAAAATGTTTAAATCTAAAATCAAGGCAGCCATGATATTTGCATAAAAATCTATTCTGTTTTAAACTGATGTTTAACGTTATTTTTTAAAAAAGAGTGCATTACCTTTCATTTCATTGTGATGGTCTGTTCTTTAGTTCTTTTATCTTTTCTATCCATATGTAACTTTGTTTGCAGAGTGCCTATCCATTCTTTTTTCATAAATATTGTTTAAGTTAATAATGTAAATAAAGAGTCCCTTGTTTACTATGGCTGATGTCTAATCGTCTGTTTGTGTATGTGTGCATTTCTACAGATAAAACAAACCACAGAATGATTGATGGGGATGCATACACTCTGGACAGTGAAGAAAACTTGGGCACTAACGCTGTGGACAGTGCCATTTTTCAGGTTCCTCAGCTGTAAGTATACCTGTTTCATTAATTAATTAATTGCAATTAATCTGTATTATGTGGATGTCAGTGTATCCAGTGGACTGACAGATTGATATGCTGCTTTGAGATGATCTGCATTGGCCAATAACCATGCATGGTTGCATTTCCCAATAGAATTGTAAGCCTAAATCTATCGTAGCTTCTTTGGTTTCAATGCGTCTGAGATGTACAAGTAGTTCCAAACCTGTATGAATTTCTTTGTTCTGCTGAACACAAAGCAAGATATTTTGAAGAAAGTTTGCAACCAGGCAATTTTGGATCACCATTGACTTCCATAGTAGGAAAAAAAAATGTCAATGGTGACCCAAAACTGCCTTTTTACAAACTTTTTTCCAAAATATCTTCCTTTGTGTTCGGCAGAACAAATAAATTCATACAGGTTTGGAACTATGTGAGGGTGAGTAAATGATGACAGAATTTTCATTTTTTGGGAAACCCAGATCAGGCCTGTATTAGCAGAGTGATAGTGCCACCAGTTTTGCCAATGTTGTTTGTTTGTTTGTTTCAATAATCAATCTTTGAATGAAAGTAAATATTGTGTGAAATAAATGTTGTGACGCTAATCCTTTTTTAGTTTTGCATCAAACAGTAGGGTCCAAAATTGCTGAGACCATTAACTAATTCAATAATAAACTACCTGTTAGAACTAGCATCAGTAATGTTAATGTTAAAGGTTAATGCATTTATTTAACCAAAAATATAAATATCTAAAATATTTATAATAAAGTAAAATAGTAACGTTGTGAAATATAACCTTTTTAATATATTTAAGAAGTCATTATAATATTCTGATTATGGTGCTTAAGAAAGATTCTTTTTATTATTAGTTGTGTGTCGAATATTTTTTGGTGGACGTACCAAAACAAATCTTTTTTAATAATCAATGGAAAGTTCAAAGGTCATCTATAACATTTATCATTAATTCCATATTATTATTGCTGAACAATTTAGTATTCCTTTAAAAAATCTTACTAACCCCAAAGTTTTGAATGATTATGTATCATAATTTAAGTGAAAATTATTTACACCTGAGATATTTCTATATCATTTTATGTAATAATTCAGTAACACTTTATCAGTTGTTAAAATTAGTTGATGTATTAATGAACTTAAAACACTACATTAATTGCACTCTTTATTAATCTTTGTTAATGTTAGTTGTTCATTGTTTGTTCCTGTTAGCTTACACTAACTAATGTTAACAAACAAAACCTGTGATTTTAATAATTCAGTAGTAAACACTGAAATTAACTAAGAATAAATGCTGTAAAAGTATTGTTTACTCTTAGTTCATGTTAACTAATGCAGTTAACTCATGTTAACTAATGAACTTCATTGTAAAGTGCTAGCAATATGTCTTTATTTTAATAATAATAAAATTCTAAATAAAATTTCAAATGTAATATTTTTAGCTACAACCGTATGCATTAAGAAACCCAAATAGCTGATTGCATTTCTCACAATTGTTTTCTCCGTCAGGAAAAACATTCCCAATGGAACAGATAAAAGCAGAGGACTTGAATCTTTGCACATGTCTGATTCAGAAGGTAATCTGTTTTATATAGCAGTTGATTTACATTTTCAGTTCACACGCAGTCTACTTTTAGACATTTCCGTGCTCATAGCAGTGAGCCTCATGAGAACGAAATAAAATTGGCAAACTGTGAGTCATAATAGAGCTTTGAACCGTGTTCTACAGGTCAGGTTCACCCCCGAGGTTGAATTAGCACTTGTCTAAAAGCTGCTGAGGAGACTAAGAACCTGTTAGACAGAGGAAAACAGCAGTCATCCCCTTCTGTTCTGCTCTACTGTGTCAGTGCCATACAATACTGAATAATTCATCACAGCACAGGGTGTGTGTTTTTGTTTCTGTCAAAGGAGACAGACGTTAGCGCAACAACAAGTGTGCCATGAGCATGGCAAAGTGTCAAAAGTGCATTATTGAACATTTTTGTTTATCTTTGTTCAACATAATGAACGATACAAAACATTAATTTGTATTTATTTGCCACAGATCTTGTTCTGTCTTATTCTGTAATCTACTTGAGTATATGTTTTATATCATCTAAATATATTTTTTGTAATTTTGTAACAGCTTTAGGTTCTTTAGGAAGATGCTTAGGTTGCCAGCTTTTCCATTCTGCTCAGTGTAAAAATATAATTTTACCCACTAGAGGCCGCTATTGCCCACCACTTATATTAATTTATTCGAAACAAACGGCAACATTTCTGACCCCCAACAAGCGAAAAATCATATCATATTAATATATCTATCTATGGCTGTAGGTAAAATGATGGGAGAGATCAAGGTTGCTCTGAAGAAGGAAATGAAGACTGAAGGAGAGCAGCTGGTTCTTGAGATCCTGCAGTGCAGAAACATCACTTACAAGTTCAAATCTCCAGACCACCTACCTGGTAATGAAACTTTCCTCAAACACATTGTCAGAAATGACACTGATATACAAATATTGCAGTCAAGATAAGTGAAATGTCCATTGAGAAAGACGCTGATAGAGTATTTGAATTTGTAATATTTCAACTGTCTTTTTAGACTTGTATGTAAAGCTTTATGTGGTGAATGTGGCAACTCAAAAGAGGATCATAAAGAAGAAGACCAGAGTGTGTCGCCATGACAGAGAGCCATCATTCAATGAGACATTTCGTTTTAACCTGAATCCCGTTGGCCACTCTATTCAGGTGAGAGAAATTATAAACTGAGGCAAATATAGGCAGTATATCACAATCCAAGATGACAACGAAGAGGTTACATAGCATTAGTGACTTCATACAATGTCTGTGTGTGTGTGTGTGTATGTGTGTGTCTGCATGTTTGTGTGGTTTATGAGGACACGAATTTGTATAATGACATGGGTATGACAATATGTAGGTGTTTTATGAGGACATTTTCAGTGTCCCTGTAATTCAAAAGGCTTAAAAAACATACTAAATTATGTTTTTTTTAATCTAAAAATGCACAGTTTCCTGTAAGGGGTAGATTTAGGTGTAGGGACAGTGTAGGGCAATACCACATACAGTCTGTACAGTATAAGGGCATTTAAGGGCAGTTGAGGCCTAATGGATAGGGAGTTGGGCTTGTAACCCAAAGGTTGTGGGTTCGAGTCCCAGGTCCGGCAGGGATTGTGGGT
>JAUMHI010000063.1:15701616-15720548 GCA_032359435.1 Enteromius unitaeniatus | reverse complement strand
TGTTTGAAGTGTCATTTTAAGTTTTTGTGAGTGGTTATATCGTGCTGGATGCATAATGCACAAACTATTTATTACTTATTTATTTATTACTTGTGTGCAGCAGATGGAGATATAATGTTTGTAATACTTACACAGGAAGTACCTCAGAGACTAGGCCTGCTGTATGCGTGAGTATTCAAAAGAAGTTCAACAATCTGATTATCTTAACTGTTAAATGTTTGATTCTGTTAATGAAGCGAAAGAATCAATGTTTTGAGATGTATGAATTGGCCTTACTCGTTATATGAACTGTAACAAACATGAAGATATTTACTAAGTAAACGAGTGGAGAAATGAGGGAGAAAGAGGGACTCTGACTCATCCGTGCCTCATTGTCCTCTCAGTATTTTTGTCAGGGTCAAATTAAAGAACAAAGGGCGGCGTTACCAGAACAACAAGTCCTGCCACCACACAAGGAACTAGCACTCACCAGTGTAGCCTCAGGTTTGTTTCAAAGCAGCAGGACAACAAGAAGCACAGATTTTGTGAAGAGGGCTGTGAGCATCCATTCTCTCTCTGGGTAAAGTGAGGCAGGACACGTTGCCATGGAGACGAGGGTAGGGGGTAGGAGGACCCAGGGGAGCGATGTAGCTCGGATAGCAGGATGTGTGTGATACTCATCATCCTCAGTTCAGCAGACCGTGGTCAATTCTTGTTTTCGATTCGTCTAATCAGACAGCATTACTCGGTAATACTGTGCAAATGAGAACGCTTTCCCTTATATCCGAGCCAACGCCACTCACGATTTTAACTCGATAGCTGTCGCAGGACTGCTCTGACAAACATCTTATATCTGTAGTTAATTAGCTTCCTCCATACTCTCCCAAGAGGCAATGATGTGTTTTGTTTCAGGCCTAATCAACGCGTAGCTAACAAGGTTGTAATAAATGCACAAACACCAAGCTCCAGTTTAATATATTGTGAAACATTGAGTTTTTATTTTTAATTGTTTTCTTTGTCATGGACAGACAAATACAGTATGATTCTCGACCGATCATGTCATTTAAAGGCGATAATAATCATTTCATGTATAAACACCAAATTTAAGCTGAGAGAAAATAGAATATAAATGTGTAAGATGTTATTTAGAGTTTCTTGTTTTGCTACTTTCTACACTAAAAACTGATTTTTACTCAAAAATTGCTAGTAAATTCACAGAATGTTTACAGTTTGTTGTACTGTTAGATGTATTATTCAAGGCCCGTTTTAATTTGAATTCAATTATTTATTGATTTTTTAATTTAATTTTATTTACTTAAATCAATTTCATTTATTAATGTTTAACCACTGACCTAGAACCCGGGTCGTTATAGTTAACTGAAAATAAAACGAATAAAAAATTGCTTCAGTAATTTAAAATAATAAAATAAAATGAAACACTTTTTTGTTGTTGTTGTTTCGGCTACAGTTGCCACAGCACAATTTCCCATTTTAAATTGGTTTAGCCTGACTACAACCGAATTGAATGAATGAATGAATACTTTGAGCTTTTAAAAAAAGAAAAATAAATAAAAATCCAAAATAAAAACCGAACACAAGAATAAAAACTCATTCAAAATATTTATAAAAACTCTAAAAGCATCTCAATGATATGAAATAATAGTGTCTAGTACTTCCTTGCACCATCCTAGTTTGAAAACCCCTGGTCTAGACAAACAGCTAGAGAATGTCGACATTTAACAAGCTCGGTCATTAGCTTTTACTGAACGGCCCACGGTCAAGCCACAGGCGCACTTGCAAACTCACCAACACTCTGCCGGCACATAAAGAGATTCATCCACAAATGCACCTGGAAGGTCCTCGGAAAATGCTTTTAATGCACATCGATGTCTAATACACTTCACCGCCAGAGCCTCTTGTGTGCAGGCCCGACCCCATAAACACAGAGCTGTCTGAAAAGAGTTGGGTGAACACATTAAACTGGTTGCAAGCAAAGTGCACATGCACTCCGCTTCCCAGCATCCTTTAATCATCGGCTGGGCCATGCATAAGAGAAAAGAGGTCACAACAGTGCTGTCTATTTAAGACCTATTGGGAGTTTTAATGAGAAAGTGTGTTTTTGATGATGGGATGGAGTCTTTTCATTTAGCCGAGTGCAGGCCCAGAGCTTTTATCCAGGTTTGTTATGTAGTTGGCTACTCTTTCTACTTGAAGCTACCACAGGGTCACGCTGTATCTCTTCTCTGCAGCGGTGCATCAGTACAAAACCTCCTCTAGGCCCTATTGGATCTGCGGTTCGATGGGATGGATGGGTGCTAATGGACCTGCATACAGACCAGGGGAACAAAAGCACAAGGCCTCTCCTATTATAGAGCTTGCGCTCTCTCGCAGTCTCGCGCCCTGTTGCACGCGCCTCGCTTTGACACTCGTCGTTGCCGCGGAGAGCGCGGTTGCTAGGCAACGGGTGAAAGCCGAAATCCCTGGGTAACTCGCCGCTCACTGCCCCGACCTGCCTCCCATCCCTGCTCGCTGGCTTATTAACTTTATTTCATTGGGAAGGAAAGAAAAAAGAGTATCTAATTTAAACGAGCATGACGGGTATATAACTCGTCTGCGATTTAAAGCATTGTCTAATATTAAATCAAAAAGAAAGAGGATGCTGTGCATGCAAAATATATGGACGTATGCGTTTATGAATGAGATGCATCATTAACTGATGCCCTAAATGAATAATAAACGAATGTATGTGGAAAACAAGCTACAGAGAGCATTTGATATTGATAAGATGCAAACAAAATCATACAAATGCAGTGTATTTTAGGCAACAGTTGATTAAACAGCTCACTGTCTACTGCCAACCCTACTGGATGTAGTTTTTTATTAATTTATAATAATTATTGTTATTCAACTTGCATCATTTATAAAAAAAATCTACAGTAAAAATAAGAAATATGTTTTCGTGTTGAATGTAATGACATTTAAATTTTCATAATAATATGCTTTTTATTATTTTATAAAATGTTTATCATTTATATAAATGATAAAATGTGTAGAAATCAAATAGCTTTTCATGTACTTTATTAGTATTGTTGTTGTTATTATTATCATTAGTAGTATTCTGTTATATATATATATATATATATATATATATATATAAAAACAGACTAATTATTATTGTACAATTATTATTATTATTATTATTTCATATCAAATGTATATATATTGTGACGAGGCAGCCGCCGAAGACGCGAGCAGCCGGAGCTGCCTGCCTACGGCGCCCCTTCCCGGAACCCTTTCCCGTCTGCACTGCCCGACCCTCACCGAACACGAGCAGCACAACGAGGACACCAGTTCCCCTTTTATTTTGGACACTTTATTTCCCTTTTTGTCACTTTTGTTTATGTTTATTTAAATAAAATCAGCCTCTCCGAGGCGCGATGTCACTACCACTGTGTCTGTGTTGGCTCCACCGCGACAATATATATTGTATGAATGTAAGTTTTATATAAAATATCATTTAAAAATCAAGTATTTTGAACAAACCTTTGCAGCTTATTTCTTTGTGTGCTAAACACTAAATGGCAAATCTTTTTAGTTGGCTTTCAGTGGGTATCACATCACTTTAGTACGCATTCTTAATTGATTTCAGGAGGGTGTTACTTAGTGTGTGTTGAGGAAGCATAAGAGAAGGAGGAGAGAGAGAGAGAGAGGGGGGGACTGAAGAGGGTGGCATTGCATGAAGATCCGATGAAAGATAGCAAGCTATTGCAATAAGAGGGCAAGAGAGAGAGAGGGGTGGGGGCAGAATGACGCTGATTCGGGGCTATTGATCTCTCCCTCCCCTCAACACGGGGTCAGTAGTTTGATCAGAGCGCGCGCAGGATCACACAGAAAAGCCACACACATACGCTTTTGTAACATGAAGCGGCGCGTATAGAGCTATCCAACAGGACACTCATCACCAATCCGATCCCGTCTGTCTCTAACCTGATGACGGGAAATAATAAGATTATCCAGCAGGACAGGAGAGCGACAAGTTATACCTCTGGAGAAAAGTAACTGTGGATTGACATATGACGGTGCGCTCGAGATCAACAGATCTGGTCATGAATCCGCTCAGAATCTCGGTGCTGATGATGTTCCTCTTCGCATCTGTTCACATCTCATGCCCATCGCAGTTCCCCAGTCCGCTCATGTAAGTACTTTGACGTTGTTGTCTGTGCAGAAGAGCGTCACAGTGTTTCAACTGTTGATTTAAAGGCAAATTTTTTCTTTCATTCAGCCGCTGTGTGTCTGTTTGAAGTGTCATTTTAAGTTTTTGTGAGTGGTTATATCGTGCTGGATGCATAATGCACAAACTATTTATTACTTGTGTGCAGTTTAACACGAATTTAACGCATCGTGTGTAATATGCATGCTTTATTTAGGTTTCTGTTTTATTATAAACCATAATTGTCTACACCGATATATGCACCAATAATGTACTGAAATGTAAACTTATAGACAATAACATATATCATTCTGTTCAGTGTTGATCATAGGTAAGGCTGTTTAATAATCGATATTATGAATTATATTGAATGATTAGGGGGAGGAGACGTTATTCCCATTATTGATTTGTTTATTAAGGCATAGAATAATTCACTCGAAAATGACAATTCTGTCACTGTGTCATTATTCACTCACCCTCATTGCGCCAAACCTGTGTGACTTTCTTCTGTGGAACAAAAAAAGGTTTTCCATGTAAGTCCTTTCTATGTGATAACTGCTAATAAGCACAGCTGTTAAGACCCGAACAAAGAGCGCCTTAAAAGTGTTCTAGTATGACTTTTGAGTGAAATCTCAGCCTTCTGGAGTCCTCTGATTATGATCTTGTCTTTCAGTGGTTTCCAGACTGAATCGGTAGGTCAGAGTCCAGCTATGATTCATAAAAGATTGTAAGCTGGTTTAACCATTTGAAAAGAACTGGCTCAAAAGACTGATTCATCCACTGTTAAAACCTGACTCAGCAATCTGTTCACAATGGTTCTTCGGCCAAACGCTCCCTTTTAGATTAATAGTGAATTTTGACAAATTAAGATCTGTAAATCGTATGCGTTTAACTTTGTACTGACACTAATCTTAAAGGTTAAGCCAGGTTAAAGCTTTTACCTCCTGTGGTTTCCATTTCATTTTCACCTTATGTAATCTTTTCCAATGATTTAAGATTTTTCACTTTCACAAATATTATTCAGCATGAGATATTTAACTGAAAACAGACCCGTTATTTTACCTTGCTGAAGATTTACTTATTATTTGCCCCAGTGTTACTTGAACTTCAGTTAATGTATCGCATAACAATATTCAGCAGAAGTGCATTGTGTGACCATGTATGGCAAACAAGTGATTTTTTTCTGTGAGAGACAGATAAGACCTGACAGATGGTTGAGCGTTTTTCTGTTTTGCTATCCTGATATTTAAATGAGTCTGTATAGCAGGCGAGTTATATCTTATGTGAAAGTTAGTTTAAACTGTTGTAGATGCGCACAATTGTGAATTTGCATGGAAGGCCCATTTCTATTCCCCAGCTCAGTATTCCTGAGGTATTCCTGTTGTTAGCATGTTTCAGGGCAGATGCATCTGAGATGAATTGCCTTTATTGTCTGCACTGCGGCTTAAATTGTGATTGTTTAACCAGGTGGTTGTGACAGCAGAACAAGAGATTTGTCAGTTTCCTTACTGTTATACAATCTTAACATACCTTAGACTTTTATGTGCTTTCGTAAATCTATAAAGTGTCATTTCTGAATGCAGTAATAGACAGAATTAGTGTATTTTTAAATTGTGACTGTGGTCCCACATTGTGTTTTATTGCATGGTGTGAAGACCGTTAATGCAATGCGTTAAGATAATGATTTACAAAGATTATGTAAGAAGCTGGACCTTTTGATTTGACCACCTGTTTGTACTAGAACATGCATTCAGGAAAAAGAAAGCTCTTGGGTGGCCTGAACTGGTGTAGATCAATACATTTGTAATGGTCGTAAAAACCAGGATATAATTGTTCCGCATAACAAGAGCTTTTGTTAAATGGGCTCTTCAGGTAGATGTCTGTGACTCTGCGTCAGTAATGCATTGCTTTAAAATAATGAAAAAGCATGATGTGCCTCTGTTTAATTTTCAGTTGTTAATTTTCAAAAGGTATCTTAAAAAGGTTACAGCAGAATACTACAGTGTGAATTAAAAGCAAGGGGAAAGCTTCAAGGAATTTAAAACTTGCTAAAAAAAATTCCTTCACCCTCAGGCTGTCCAGTATGTAGATGTTTCTTCAGTGGAACAGATTTGGAGAAGATGTGAAGAAGTGTTACATTACTTGTTCGCTATTGGATATTTTGCAGTAAATGCGTGCCGTCGGGATGAATGTCCAAGCACTCCAATCATTCTAATTAATCTTAATCTACTAATCTAAGTAATGTCAGTGCGAGAGGACAACAGTTACATAATTCTAATAATGGATTTGTTTACTACAAACATGTGGCTTATCACTTCACAAGAAGTTAATTGATGGACTGGAGTCATGTCGATTGGTTTTTGCTTAATTGTGACGTTTTATTAGCTGTTTGGACTATCGCTTTAAGATAACGTTTTCTCGTATAAGTTAACATACTGTATTTACCCATATTCATTAGTTATGAGAGATACTGTAATGTGTCAGTTTTTTGCTTTATTGCTTACAGCTGTGTTGCTCGTTTTTGAGCTTTTGTCCAACAAAAACAGCAGAAAACAAATAAAAGCAGGAAAAAAATGCCCGAAAAAAAAAAATGCTTTTGGCTTTCCCTCCCATCTGTGCCTCAGATACCCTTATAAAGAAAGTGAGAGTACTCAATAACAAATCCACTCAATTTGGAGCGACATAAGCCACACTACTACTCTGGTTTCTTTCTGTTGGTACTATTAGTGCAGAAACAGGCTTTTTCAAGAGGGAACTGAGGGAGAATTCCCACAGAGAGATGACGCAGGTGATCACTGTGACTATGTCCTCATGACAGCCAGAGACACCTGCCCCTCAGTGCCACACTGGTCCACTTACTGACACAGAGACGCCGCTCTGCTGTGGAGAGGGAAAGATATATGTTATACTGTATCAAGTGGTGTGTTCAGGTAGCCTGGCTTCTGCGACTATTAAGCTCATAGGAGCTTAGTCTGGCAAAGCTACCTTACTAACCCGCCTTCTGGGAGACGGGCTTAACCTGCGTCCATTAGATGCCTCTGTATATTACTGGACGAATCTACAACCAATCAGACCACTCATTCTGATGACGTATGTGTAGCGACAGAACCTGAAGCCACCGTAACCAATTGTATCTATCTTCATTAAAGCAGTAGGAAAATGTCTTTACTTACTTTAATTACTTCTGCTCCATTTTCAAAGAAAACCTGTAATGAAAATTCCTCGCAACAGCAGAGTCATTTCATTAGGTGCGCAAAGTTTGTCTTATTATTATTCTTTTTTATAATATATTTATTTATAGTAGAAGCTCTGCAAACAAACAGGGCAAAATCAGCATATTAGATTATGTGACACTGAAGACTTGAGTAATGACTGTTGAAATTCGGCATTGTCATCACAGTAATAAATTACATTTTAAAAAGATATGAAATAGGACACAACAGGAGCTAGGAACAGTTGTAGTTGCAGGAACTCTATTTGGAGAAGCTAAATTAAGTTGTGGTTAGAACTTCAGAGTAAAGTCTAAAACAGTTCTATAGGAACTATCAATGGCTTAAGTTTACATAGATTGGCCAAGCCATTTTTGAGAATTTGTATAAACATATTTACTCCACGAACATGGAAATCAGCGATAACACTATTTACCTGTTGTCTGCAGTGTTGTGTTTTATTGTCAGCTTTGATGATATGTAAGTTGTCATAAAAAAAAATTGTCTCTTAGCCCAACTTTTTGCTCTTGCGATCATGTAAATTCATCCTTTACCTTCCATCTTCATTATCATGAAACCACGACTCAACAAAAACGGCTCTCATGACGGCATCCTCCACTCACAGGTTTTTGACGTTTGTTAAAGTTCCCCAATGATGGAGTTTATATTTCATGCAGTGTGTAACACAAGAGTCAACTCTGAATCATTGAAATGAGTCATATGTCCCGCCCAATTGTTGATCTTTTGTTGGTTTGAATGAAAATGCAAATTCATTCTTTGCCACTAGGTGGTGCTTTGGAGCGTTACAAGTTCACAAAGACTGCTTTAAATAAAATTGACCAATCACTGGAAACAAATAGTTTGAGAGTTGATGAACAAATAAGGTCTAAACAATTGCATATTATAAGAAAATGAAAGTGTTTTTGACCTTAGGCATGCATAAACGCTCCAAAAGCTAGCCTGCTGGCTAGAACTACACCCCTATTATTACTGTATTTTTGATACATCCTTGGTTAGCACAAGAGGCTTCTGTCGAAACTTTTTAATAGTATTTATTTTCTTGTGTTGCATTTAAGGTATATGTTTTATTAGCTAATTTCTTGAGAGCGAAACAGTGTCTTTAGTGTTGCTTGTGCCATGCTCAACAGTTTAAGCTAAAGGACTGTTTAAGCTATCTGTAACATGTTTTTAGAGCTTTGTTTTATATGTCCTAACTGACCCAAGTCTGGTGCCCCTTTAAAAACAAATAGTTGCATGGTTCCCTGATCTAGAACCTTGCATTGTTCCCAGCAGAAACTGTTTAGTGTAAGCTTAGACATAAGTTCTTTAAAAAGAAAAAAAGCTTAGAGTCACAGTTCTGTTCCCCTGTCAGATGAGCGCTAATCCTCAGCCTGTAAAGGGATTAAATAGCTTATTATAGAGGAGCACAGGGAAATCTCTGAATGGACTTTGGAAATGGAAGTGAATGAAAGCACATATGCGCTGGAATAAACTCATTATGACCACTGACAAATGACCTTTTTAGCAGAATCCATCTAAAGAACTGTGGCTGTAGATAGACATATCTTTTTAATTCAAGATGATGCTGTTGGATGTACCCCTTTAAAAGATACATGAACAGTTAGGTAACACTTCACTCGAGGCCTGTATATATTATACATTATAAAACTTTTCTTATTGCATTAATTATGCACCATTGTATGTTATCATTAATAATTGCAACATCGTGGCTACACCTTTAAAGAGTGAAATGCGTTAAAATAAATTTTTATGCATAGTAAGAAACCTACTACAAAGTATTGTATAGTACATTTAAACTGTGATATTACAGTAAGTACTTTCATTATACATCTGGGTTCAACTTAAATAAAATAATAAAATAAATAATACTCTCCCTCAGGCCATACCAGGTGTAGATGAGTTTGTTTCTGGAGACATGTATCCTTACACTCTGGTGAATGGGTGCCGTCAGAATGAGAGTTCAAAAAGCTGATAAAAATGATAAAAGACGTCTTGTCTGAATCAGGAGAAAAATTATTGTGATGTTTTTGTTAGCTGACTCTTGTCCTCTATTTGGATTCTGATGGCACCCATTCACTGCAGATAAATCAAATCTGTTCAGATAAAGAAACAAGCACATCTACATTTTCAGGAAATGTTTTGGATCAACTATTCCTTTGAATTCTTCTTACATCTGCAGGCATTTAGACCTTGTTTCATTAGTACATGAGTCATGGTGACTGTGAGAAAGTTTCCACCATAAAATCTGGCAACGTTTATGGTTGTAAGTTTACTAGGTAGTGTGCAACATCCTGTGAGCCAGCCAAAGCCCTGTGAGTGAAGGAGGTCTGACCGGTAATATCTTATTTACAGTGTGTTTTAAAAAATGTGTGGGACTTTACATTGCTGGAGGCATACTTGCAAGCAGGATATTTTGACTTAGCAGACTTAGTGCAAAAAAAGTGCTGGTATAACCATATCTGTCCACCTCTGCTCGTTAGAAAGCATCTCAGCCAACAGATTGTCTCATTGCACCCTACATCTGTGCTTCTGTGTTTCCAGCCCCTAAGGAAAAAGGCTATGACAGAAGAATAGAATGAGCACTAGAGGAGAAGAATGGAGGAGCCTATATTAAATTCAGAAATCTTTGCAGACCATCTATCTTTTTTCCTTTCCTTTTTCAAATTTGGTTCTAACCCCAATACAGAGAGCCCTGGAGGGTTCTATTATACTAGTATTGACGGCCTGGGTTCACAACTTAAACTTGGATGATTTCTGTGAATATGTATGTTTTTGTTCTTCTGGGAAAGAGCGTAAGACACTGGTTTCTCTGGTACCACAAAGCCACTACTCATCTTCTTTTATGTAGACAGCAGACTTTTTGGTCTCTCACAAAAATAATACATGAGAGGGCAGAATGGTTTACCGAATATTTCTGTGCAGCAGAAGTGAGTGAGTGAGAATGTTTAATAATTAAAGACAAGAAATGATTTCATACACTCTACATAATGTTTTTGCAAAAAGACTTACTAAGGCTGCAGTAGTTTTATTAAAATATAGTAAAAACAGTATGCACCATTTTCTATTTTAATATTTCTTAACATGTATTGTTCCCTTATTTCTGTGTTGGGAAAGCAGAATTTCCAGCACTCATTACTCGTCTTTATCTTTCAGAAGTAATTATAATGTGCTAATTGGGTTCTCTAGAAACATTTTTTTCATTACCATCAACTTTGAAAACAGTGATGCTTAATATTTTTTGCGGAAACAGTGAAACATTATTTGTCAATTAGATTTATTAGTTGGTTGTTTTTATTAAATTTTATTAAGAATATAAAAAATTATTTAGCAAGGATGCATTTCCTCATAAATAAACAAATAAATGTTGCTCAACTTTTATATTTTGCTAAAATATAAAATGTATGTATTGAATGAAAACAGATAAGGTATCACAGATTTGTCAGAAATACAGTTCTTCAGGAGATGATACTTCTAGTTTTCGAATGGACTTCGCACTTTGCAAACACCTCCTTAATTCCTCATCATGGTTTGGGTAATTTTAGATCTGTGATCACAGAGGCCATGAAAGACATGTGACTTCCTCCTGATGTCCATGATTTCACTCTTCTTTTCATCTTGCAGTAACATCAAGGAATATCATGAAGAAAGAGAGTTTCCATCAAAGTGTGGTTGTACAGTAGGACTAATTATTAATATTAATTGGATGTTATATAACTGGAGCATTGGAACCAGTGACTTGTGACTCTGAATTTTGTCATATTTCTACCCAATCTCATGAATGTGCGTATAAACAGATGAATAAAAGCGAAAACGAACGTTAGATGCTTATCATATGCACACCAAACAATTTTGTATTTAATTTTGCACGCAAAATCTGCATATTACAGGCACGCCAAACACATGCGTGTCACATATACGCCAAACTCTATTTATATTCGTATCAATACCATGAGTTTTCATTTTTATTTGGCGTACTGTTTATGCACTCTTTATTTTTGTTGTACAGCTTGTAGGTTAAATATTTCTGCTTGCATACTCAAAATATAAATACAGAAGAGTAAAGGTTTGATGAACCACCCGTTTTGTTATTCTGCATATGCTTTTTATTTTTTAAATATGCGGTTTTATTTTGAAATTCTTGCAATATTCGCTGACTGTTTCCATGTAGGTGCCTTTTTCACTTCCTAGTGTTTGTACAACCCTCATGCTTTCCTGCTGTTTTATGGTTTATTGAGGATTTGATTTGTTTGATCGATTTTGTGTCATCTTGATTCAATAAATGAGCCATTTGTTTAGTCCAAACAATCGGGTAGAGTCATGCGAACTTCAAAATAAAAGCGCAGCTTTTACAAACTATCCCTAAAGCCATTTCTGAGAAACACACGTTTCTGCTTCAAGTGTTTTGTGTTTGTCTGAAGGACGGGTTTTTGTGTGTTCACCAGGTTATTCATCTTAGGTTCTTGCTTGCAGTGTGCTAACTGACTGTTTAGTCGTTTCTAGCTGCTTCATGCTATTTTTAAAACGTGCATATTAAAAGCACCTGTCATGAGATCACATTTGCTGTAACTCTTTCACACTGCAAATTGCTTTCAATATGACTCATATGCAGTCTTCAACTGTGGCTTAGTTATTTCATAAAGACTTGAATTGTTTTCCATTACATTTTCTGACCCCTCTAGGTATATACTTAGATTGCAACTGTGTATTTAATACGAATGTTTGTGTTTGCAGGATAAAAGAATGGGTAGATCAGCTGCAGCAGGAGCTGGTTTCTTTAGCAGACACAGCCAGCGCTGGGAATAATCTAAGACAGGTCAGAGGTCTAAAGGCCTTCGCACTTTACTACACACACACACACACACCCCTGTACATATTGATTTATATGTGTCTTAATGTGTATTCACACCACCAAATCATAAACAAAAGTTAAGCCTCAATAAAAGCCTGCTTGATTATCAAAACAATCATCACCGGTAAACCATCATCTCGTTACCTCATTACCAGAGTCCCTAATGAGTGTCTTTTCCTCTCTGTTATGACAGATCTTTATGGATAATCAGAATTTCTTCACTGTGAAAACAAATAATGCGGCACAGCTTGTGGAAACGGCGGCACGGAATATAGAAAACTTTTTGAAGAAGCGAGCCGCAGCTTTAGAGGTAAGACCTCACTGCTTTATTTGTCATTTGACATCAAAAGATATAAAGTAGCATACTAACATATGTAAATATGTTTTATATATTCTGTATATGTATAGAAAAAGAGAGAGAGCGAGAGAGACAGAGAAAAACATGAAATATTCATCACACGCACTCAATTTGTATTTTTATATAGCATACGTACACACATACATACACACATATTTTGTAATATAGAGTGTATTTATTTATATATATATATATATATATATATATAAACTGTTAAAAAAAAGGATTCATGCCATTATTGTCCAAAAACCCCACTTTTTAAGGGCGTTTCCAAACTTTTATAGGGAAGTATATATAGATAGATAGATAGATAGATAGATAGATAGATAGATGCTGTCAAACGAGTAATCGCATCCAAAATAAAAGTTTTGTTTATGTGTGTATACTGTGTGTTTTTATTATGTACACATGCATGAATATATATATATATATATATATATTTATACACACATAACATTAAATATGTATTTGTGTGTGAATGTGTGTGTGTGTGTGTGTGTGTGTGTATATATGTACCTCATGTATTAAACTATCGTTTTTATACCTGAAAATACCATTTCATCTTTGATTCATATAAAATATAGTTTTTCCCATTTTTAAACAGTTTGTCTGTAATTTGTAAAGCATGATGTAATCAGATCCAGTGGTCGCAGGTGTACATTTAGAAAGCGTGTTGAGTTGCTTGTTTGCAGTTGAACAGATGCCCCAATGGACAGCAAAATAAGCTCATACTGACCTGCATCTGATCTAAGCATCAATGAGTATGTGTGCACTTTTGTTCGCGTGTGTGTCTGTCCGTGCACTCGCCAGCTGGCATATCCTTTGGAAAGATGGATGGACGGGCGCCAGCGGGTTATAATTGTTATCAGCCTTTGAAAGATTTTGGGTGTCTGAGCCCGCTGCAGATGTGTCGGGCTTTCCCCTCTTCACTGATGCCCGTCTGCAGACCTGAGGGGTTTTGGCATGGCTGCTGTGTTTGTCTACCCGTGGCTCCATTAGCATGCAGAGGAAGTCTCAGTAGTGGTCAAGGCTGTCGGGCGATGATTGTATTAGTTTGTGTGAATAATGTTGTTGTCTTTGCAGGGAGGCAGGAGAGAGAGAGGGATATTTGGACTGGTCCTTCTCAGCCCATTACTCAGGTGTTCTCTCGTCTTTTAGTGACAGACAGACAGGCCTTTGGGAATTTCCTTGCTCTTTCACTCA
Organism: Enteromius unitaeniatus; assembly: GCA_032359435.1. Lineage (NCBI taxonomy): Eukaryota > Metazoa > Chordata > Actinopteri > Cypriniformes > Cyprinidae > Enteromius > Enteromius unitaeniatus. The sequence continues at coordinate 15,706,719 of JAUMHI010000063.1, read as the reverse complement.
CATCTGTCTCAATGACACACTCATGCTCTTGTTTTTCATGCCCACATCTCTCGGCCTCCACAGAACACTTAACATTGACTTTAATGTTTCACCAGAATAGATTTAATCTTTTTTACCTCACAATTTGTCACACAATTGCCCTGTGTATACGGACAGGAAGATTAGAGCGGGGCGATGGAGTGATGGTTTCATTTGAGGTTTTGCAAGACTGGATATTGATTGTTTTCTTGGAAATGCCACAAGGAGGTTATTTACTAAGACGCTAATGAGGAGATGCTTAGCTACTGTATTTAAGTTGTGTAGGAAGGCTGTTGTTGTAAACAGAATTGATTGCTTTTATTTATATTTTTACTTTTTGTAGGGCTGATAAGGCAAAGTGTGAGTATTTAACTTTGGCATGTATCTTGTTCTGTTGTTTGTGCTTCGTAAATGAATGGCGATGTATGCTCTTGCTTTTCATTAGCATTCACTACTTGAATGCTAATCAAACCTGATTATTATCAAATAAGCAGATTATTTTTTTTTTTTTTCATTTTCATGCTATTTCAGACTTCATTAACATCAAAGTTTTTACCTAACGGACTATCAAGAAAAAAAATAAATAAAATAAATAAATAAATAAATAATATATATATATATATATATAATATATATACAGTTATTTGGATTACTTTCAACTAGCTTTTTATTTTTCTGTTTTAATTTGAATGTCATTAATTTTATTAAATGAATTCATTAATTTACAGAATTATTTAATGTTATACTTAGAAAAGTATGCATACTTTCTGAAAATCTCCCCTCTACTGTAGACTGTTTAGTATCTAACTGACAGTGATTACTCTATTATATTTTTCACACTGAATCGTGATTAGTCTTTTGCATCCATTTGCATACCGAATCATAATGTGTTTTTTTTGCATCTGTTTAACCTTCTACTAGTCTTTACACTACAAAGATGGTGTCAGGCTGTGTGCTGATTCTCATGCACAGCTGACAAGATTCTGAACTCTGATTCGGCTTTTCATTCACGGAACTAAAGCATAAAATCTAATCTTGGCTTCCTCTGCTTCACAGCCAATGCTACTGTATTTCCTTAAGGAAATGCAAATCTATTTCCCCCCCAACATTCTTTTCCCGTTTTTTTTTTCTTTTTTCTTTTTTCTTGTGATTGATGAAAATTTTAATCGCAGGCATAGCTTCCCCTAGAGCTGTCATTCAGCGGACTAAATAAAGGACTACTTTAGCATCTGTCTCTCTGTTTTTCTCAGCCACTGCACCATTCTGAAAACACAGACACAAACCCCTCAGCCTTCTCGGCTACAACCTCTGTGATCTGCTTTGATAATGCAGATGAAACGCAGCGTGGCTCTGTTTCAAGTTTGAGAATGGTTGTTTGTGCCACTTGTGGTCTGTAGGTCTTTTCCTCATTATGGTGGGTTTTTAATATTTGCAGGTCAACGGCCACTAGAGCTAGCTGTGCAGCACATAAACAAGCTGCAACCTCTTATATGTGGTGTGTGTGTGTGTTATTAGGTTTGTGACTGTTTACTAGTAGGCAACTTCACCTTTTGTGTGGAAAGGTGGAAATTAATATCTATACATTTGTTCAAGGGCCTTGTCATTTTAACATGTTTTTGTGTGCTTGATTAGAGTAAAAACCCATGGATGTGGAGATGGCACATGCAAACACACAAGCATAAGGCATACAGAGGTCCAAAATTCTGAAAACACGTTTGATGTAAGATTTATAATATGAATAATAATAATCACACATGCAAACACATAAGCATAAAAATACAGGTGTCCAAAAATCTGAGATGACATTAAATGACCAATTTAAACCTAAAATGAAAGATGTAAGAACAACAAAAGCAACAATAATAGTAGATGATTGTTATTATTATTATTTTACAACACTAATAAATTAATTAAAATGATCCCAAATAAATAAAACAATGTCTTATTATTATTATTTCTAAATTAAATTTAATAGTGTTTTAAATGATTTAATTAAGCAATTATGTCATCAAAAAAAAAAAAATCAAATGGAATAATAATAGTAATAATAATAACTGATTTGTATCCCTTTTTGGCATTTTTTTTACTGATAAAACAATATAACAAAAAATAAAGAGCATTTATTTAAACATAAAAATATAATATATTTGAAGCGATTGGTTGTCATACAGCATTTTTTGCTTTTTATTTGCATAAAGTCGAGGAATTCTGAACCTCTTTTGCCGGTCTTGACCACTCTCACCGCTTTCTCCGCACCGCTTTCAATCCCATAATGCACGGCACGAGCATTTAAGCTCAACTTCCATAGGATGGAAATGAAAATGAAGTCTTTAAGCCAGGTTACAACCATCATCTCGCTCATTTTCAGCTGTGACTGTATTTGTGTGTGCAGGAGTGTAAGTCGATTGATCCAGTGGCCTGGTTTGTCTGAGACAAGTCTGGTCTCAGCCCTGCGTTTGATCCTGTCTGCTTCGACATGCATTATTAAACAGCCCTCTCCTCTCCTTGATCAGCACCGTATCTGAGATAACCAGCCTCCAGCCGGCCACACTCATCCTGGGGCATGTTGGTGCTCAGCAGGTCTCTCTCTTAAGTGGCCGTACTGAGCCGCAGAGTCCTGTCACACGCTGGGCTCAGTAAGGGTCCTCTCCACCTTCTGTACATCCTATAAATCCCATGACTTCAAATTATTTCAGATGCATAACAGAGACCAGACGTCCCATCATATGTTACTGTTTGCGGCTCACGCCCACAGTCCAACTTTTCCCAGCTAGTGAAATGTTTACCGCCTAATTAAAAGGCATTTCTTCCATCTGTGGATGGTTGTTTAATTATCTTCTTTAGACTGTGCATATTTGTCTGCTCAGTAGATAGTGAAATGTTTACCGCCTAATTGACTTGCACTTCCTCATATGTGTAGCGGGGGCTGTTCCGATTTTTACAGTTCTGTCCATATTTTCCTGTTAAGGGATCTCAGAGGAGACAATGTTGAATATCACACTGAGACCAAGCTGAATTACTGTGGAAATTATTGCTTCTGGGCATGGCGCTCCAGTAAATATGCATTTTGTCACGCAGTGGAAATTGTAATTTTCACTTAATTGTTATCTACAGAAAATCAGAATGAATAATTCATCCCCATTCATGTTCCTATTAATTATAGATGTGAGGCGTTTGTTTGAGAATAAAGATCAGTGCTATCTACGTACAATAAGAGAGGTTTATGAGAGGGAGATGGATAGCTAGATCAGAGAATAGATCATCTCTTAGAATCATTCAGTTTAATTAGTGTTACTGTTGCTATTAGGAGCATTATGTTGCAAGAAAAAGTAACAGGTTAATATAAGTTGAATTAAAAACAAGGCTCACGCTCATACATGTATATTGTGAAATCAAAATAAAACTAAATGGTGTGTAGTTTAGTAGAGACAATATCATGCTTTTTAGTATTAGTTTTGAGAAATTAAGCTTCAGCATAGCACAACCTTAAATAATCTGTCACATAATGTAAACAAGTTATAGAATAAGAATATGTGAATAACTAAATTTTGACAAAAATGTTAGCTAGAACCTTATACTTCCAATTGGATTATATGTATATAATTTATAATGTATTGTTTCTTTTTTTTTACAATTTTATTTGTTTACAATTTAGAATATTTTCCCTATAAATGCATTACTGTATTGCATTAAATATCATTATTGTGGAACTTTTTAAAAACTTTCCAGTTACTTTCCAATTTTTTTCAAGTTTTTTTTTTAAACTTTCTGAAAATTTTAAACAGTTAGAAAGTAGAAATTTGCTGTTCATTTTTTTAGCCTCTTTGCAACCCTAGATTTGATTTCTCATTTATTTTATTAAAATAAAATACTATTATACTAAAATGTATTATACTAAAATACATACTTTATTACTGTTTTTGTGGAAGTGCGAAATACAAGGATGCAATCATTTTGAAAATTACAATAATAAGACTTACTTTTTTGTATTACAATAAAGACAATTAGAATATACTTTTCTTTACAAAATATAGAAATTCTTCATCCACAACATTTCTATCTTTCTTTCTTTTTTGTGATTTTGTGATTTTTGTGGTGAAATATGACCCCAGTTTATAAATCATACTCTGTTCTTGACCCCTTTAATCTTATTGAGATTATTACAGTGCCAGCGATGTGGCCTTTGTCCTTCAGCTGTTGTGTTGGTGTTTATTAAGCCTGGCCATGTTTTTTTCTGTTTGATAAGGGGCTCTGGGTTGTGGATCTTCTCAAAAACTGAATTATTAATGCAATTTTGTGTGTGGCTGTTTGTAAGAGCCATGTGAAAAGTAATTAAGAGCTGAATAATTTATATTAAACCACTTTCATATGTGTGTATGTGGGAGAGAATGGTACATGCAGGATTGAAGAGAATAATTAGTCATTTAAGGTAAGCTTGGGGCAAAGCTATTGTCTCTTTACATTTTATCTTCCTTCCTTACAGTCTTCGTTTGACACTTGAAATGATTTCTCTGTCCCGTGTGCATACATCCCAGACTGCCTGTTCTCTGCTATGTCAGATCATTAAGCACAGCTAAAGTGTGATCCTTCTGACACCGTCTCAAATTGGGATCTCTCACCTCCAGGCGAAATGTGTCCTTTCGTATAGACAAATGGCATGAAGTCCACCCCAGAGGAGACTTTTATTGCTGAAAGGTTGCTCTTTCTGCTCGCAAGACTTAAAGTCAGCGTGAAATCAAAATTGATGTTTTTTTTTTTACTTGATATATGTTCCTGTTCTTATTGTGCAACATGATGCATTAATTTCAATAAACAACAACAACGAAGGTTTGATTTTGTGATCTTTATTAAGAAGTATTTTGCTCTGCTACTGAAACAAGTTCAGTAGGTTCAGGGGTGGGGGGTTGGGGGCTGGCTCATAACATATTAAATAATAATAATAATTAAACTTTAGTATTGAAATGCTCCATATTCAGTGAGAAAAACAAAAGTAGGGAATGACTTAATGACTAAGAAAATGAAGATTTGTTAAACCAGAGCTAAAAGATTAATAATGAACATCTGATCAGATATAACTGCAGGAAA
>JAUMHI010000063.1:15685419-15701223 GCA_032359435.1 Enteromius unitaeniatus | reverse complement strand
CCTTGGTCTGACGCAAGAAGCAAGTCATTGGTGATTTTAACAAGCGCAGTTTCTGTGCTGTGATGGGGCCTAAAACCAGACTCCAAACTTTTAAACGGTATTTTATGTTTCTAGGACCTTTTTTCTCCTAACGTTTCTTTGGGGAAATCAAAATAGAAAGAACAAAACATTTTTTAGGGTTTGTAAAATTAATGTTGGTATTAATAATTTCTGGATGTTTGGAAAATTGAGATAAAGTTCAAATTGAAATATTTATGATGACTTTTGATTGTTGATATTTTTTTTTTATCTTCTAAAACTCTAAAGGAGTTTTTAAAATGTATTTATTTTTTCCATTTGATCTCATCAGTCTAATTGCTTTTATAGAAGAAACAATAGAGTTATGGGATCAGATTTTGCTTATAGGAGAGCTCAAGATGAGAAAAAATCCATCAAACACTGCATATGTGTGCTCGCCAACATAAATCTGGACATTTTCACACATATCTGCCAGACTGCGATATTGGTTATGTAATCCAACGTCTATCAGATGCCACTTATCTGGTGTCATTGGCTCTATTTACAGTGGTGTTATATACAGAAGTCGTATCGTGTCTCGGTTTATTGGTGTTTCATCTCGTTATATGTGTCTGTGTGGGACTGGGACATCAGCTTGCCTCTTTGTGTGTGTGTGTGTGGCTTGTAATGTGTGTGCTTGATTACTGAATCTGTGTGTCTGGAGCAGATGCTGTCTTTCGTCCTCCTGTGAATATCCTCACATCAAACGAGAGCGGCCCAGAGGAACTTTCACTCGCATTACACACACGTAATCAACCGTCGGAGCCACACAGTGCTTTTGAAAGCACAAGACGACACGGAACGCAGTCCAGAATGACACAGGATGCTATAACACAGCATAGCGCGACATAACATGGCACAGCTCTGTGAAATGTGTTGTATAGGCAGATGGGGTTGTCTTGAAATGATCACGTTCTGATGTCTGCGCAAGAGACCAGCAGCTTCATATCAAAGCACGCTGTGTACAGAGGATTTTTAATAAGTCCAGACGGCTCAGTGACATCTGCGTTATATTTTGTTGGTTATTTTGTCTTCGTTCTCTAATGGAGTTGTTAATTCACAGCTCAGATTCTCATTTAATTGACATGTTATCATGCTTGGACTGCTTATTTATGCTGTTTATGGAAGGAATGATGCTTGTATAAAGGATTTCAAACTGCAATCTGCATGCAAACAGTGATTTAAAGATTGTGTGTGTGTGTGTGTGTGTGTGTGTTTCTATCACAACCTAACAGTTCATGCAAAAATAAAAATTGCTGTTACTCAACCTGATGTTAGTCCAGCCTGTATGGCTTTCTTTCATCTAAAGGTCACAAAAAAGGAAAAATTCACACTGCTCTTTTCTATGCCGTGAAAGGGAATTTTTGAAAAGAAACAACTTGTGTGTTATATTCCAATGTACATATGATTATTAATGTGATTTTTATATTTAGTATGATTTTTTACATTTTGGGAGGTTTGTACAGCTCTTGCACCCCATTAGTTTAATTGTATTGCATTATGGAGATTTCATTTTCCAACAGGACTTGGCACTTGCACACAGTGCCAAACCAACCAGTACCTGGTTTAAGGACCATGGTAGAGGAAGAGGAAGATGCGATCTCCCAGACTAAACAATGCAGAAGAGCTAAAGGCTACTATTAGAGCAACCTGGGCTCCTATAACACCTGACTCCATGCCACGCAGCATTGCTGCAGTAATTCAGGCAAAAGGAGCCCCAAATAAGTATTGAGTGTTGGCCAACATTTCCACAAATCCTTTCTTTATATTTGTCTTAATTAATATTCAAAATTTTCTGAGATACTGAATTTGGGGTTTTCATTAGCTGTCAGTTATAATCATCAAAATTAAAAGAAATATACACTTGAAATATATCAGTCTGTGTGGAGAAGTTTCACTTCTTGAATTAAATTAGTGAAATAAATAATCTTTTTGAAGACATTCTAATTAAATGACCAGCACCTGTTTATGCAGCATTCATAAATTAAATAATATTATTTAACTATATATAATATTTAAATAGAAAACAGTTATTTTGAGTTTAACAATATTCACCATTTTCACAATATTACCGTTTTTTTTTTTTTTTTCAAAAACATGCCGTTTTTGGTGAGCATACTATAAGAGACAAATCTTGGCCACCAAAGCAGTTGCACGTTCAAAAATAAATTATGCAAATGAATGTAATTGAACTAAGACTGAACTGTTGTGTGCATAATAATGTCATTGTTAGGTAGATTTTGATTGTCCTTACAACAAAATGACTGAAAATATCCACTGTTTGCACTTTTCAGGGAGGTTAACCTGTAGCATAAATGGTTTACTTATAGTATAGCCACCTCTGCACATAATAAAGCGATGGGAGAAATTATATCGCAATTTATTTCATTATAAAACCACACACTTCACTTTTAATGCTCGCTATTCAATTATTTAAATGATCCCTCATTAGCGATAATTGAATGGACTGTGTTATGCTGTATTGGGGTCACTTTGTTATGATTTGTCTATACTGTAATTATAGTGTTGTGTCTGAGTGAGAGTGGTCGTGTGTGTGGTGTTTTGCAATCATGAGATAAATGAGTACACACTCACGTCACACAGTAATGACCATCGGTGGTGGCTCATCTTTATTGTCCCCAGAAGTGTGTGCTGGCCTTTGTGAAAGGCCACTGGAAAGATGGAATCTATCCCTAGAGCTCAGTTAGGCCACAGACAGCCCCATAAATCCTCTACTCTAATACTCCCAGATTCGCCTCTGTTGGCCAATGCACCAAATTGGATGCTTTGCATTCTCGGCCTGCTTCACTTGAGACACATGCTGTCTGGAGTCTGAACCGCCAACACCCCTTCTGTCTTTCTTTCTGTGATTCTTATTCGTTTGACATCTCAGCCCCTTCTGTTCTCGTCACTATGAGGAAGAAATTATGTCATAAAATTATAGAAAGAGGAAATACAAAAGAGAAAATACAGGCCGTTGTTGATTAGACAGCGAGAGCATGGTTTTATAAAATTAATGTTGCTCTCATAGCTCATAGTATTTGGTTTATAATGAGAACTGTGGACAATCTTTTGGAGACTGATCTTTTAATCTTTTATTTATTTATTAATTTTATTTATTTAGAAGGTGTTTTCATTGGGGACAATTCTTTTTACAATTATACCTTAATTACAATTAAAACAAAAATAAATAAATAGATACTAGAAAGACGTTATGCACTTTTTTTTTTTACAGATTTATTTATTTATTTTTATTCATTGTATGTCTAATTAAAATATTAAGACGATTTAAATTTAAAGGGGTTTGCCAATGGGGCTTGATGAAAATAAATTAATTTTAAGTATTATTTTTGCTAAATAATAAATATGTACACACTCATATATCCTTAAAAATAGGTATGTTTTATTATTTATTTGATTATTAATAATTTATTAGTTTTTTTTATTTTTTATTAATTGTTTGACATTTTATAGTTTATTTTATAGTTTGACATTTTATAGTTTATTTTATAGGTTTAATTGTTTGACATTTTATAGTTTATTTTATAGGTCTGGGCTGCGTTCTCCGAAACCACCTTAACACTACGCCGTTCTTAAGTTGTACCTTAAGACGTACCTTATTGTTAATGCGTTCTTTCCGAAACCTTCTTAGTTAAGTATACCTTCTGTAAGTCATTCGTTCGTAAGGTTGGTCTGGAGCGCTCTTAACTATACCTTATCACTGCTGACGGTTCATAAAACTAAAGACCACCAATAGACAAAAAGTTTTTTACATCGCAGTTTAACTTCACATAGAAAATTTTACATGAACATTTAATATAAAATCTGATTTAGTATTAAATTTACATTTTTACTTTACTTAAAAATTTTACACATAAAATACTTAAGTTCTTATAGTCTACACCCAGTGTGTGGAACTGTTTTCATTAATAAAGTTTCCATACACTAATGATTGTTAGCTTTTTTAATTACTATCCTAAAGCACATCAGCTGGCGAACCACTTGACAGAAAAGGCTTAAGAGTCTATATAAAGAAAGACGAGTTTACAGCTACAACTTTATAGCTATGACAGCGCTTGCAAAATCGTTACATTTTTTACAGATCACATCCCACTGTCGATGGGCAGGAACTAGACAATGCCCAATAGTTTCAAATAACATCAGAAAACATTTATTTTGAATAAAAATGAAAGAAATAATAAAACAGTATTGGGTAGGGTTAGGAAGGACTTTATTTCCCAACAAGGTGTCAACCATGGCATCTATTTAATGATGTTAATTAAAAAACAAAAAACATGTTGCATTCTGTTTTATAATGCACTTCAATACTAAAGTTCAGATAATTGTCACTTGCTATAAGTGGTATAAATATCAGAAAATGCTATGTGCACTTGGCATAAATAGCTGCTGCCAAAAAATAATGTAAAACTTATTTAATTGAGGAAATCATCCAATTGCACAAATGGGTGATTTACACCAATAATGTGATACGGCTGGTGGGTAATCGGCATATGTTGTGGAGAACTTTACCACACTTGAGGCCGTGAGGGTGTGGGATGGCACACTTGCTAAATTATAAACACATACACGTATTTATTTCTGCATGTACATATTCCAGTGAGCCCCGATAAATGCAGTTTGTACTATTTCTAAAACACATCTTAATAAAGAACATTGTTTTCTCAATACTTTACCCATACCGCTGTGAAGGAAAGAGCGCACAATCCATAATCGAGGCATTAATATCAACCTATTCAGCACCTCCAGCATGGACAGCACCTGCTAAGGTCGCACTTAAGAAGGTTTACCAGAAGCAACATCCTAAGGTATAGTTCAAAGAACACACGTAGGAAACTGTAGTTAAGGTGTACCTTTTGAGTCTTCGTAGCGCTCTTAGAGACAACGTTATCGGAGAACGCAGCCCTGTTTATTATACTGATTATGAACATCATTTCTCAATATATCTCATTGTCTTTTTATGTTCAATAAAATTGAAAATGTTCAATTCCTCTTCCAAACCACAACAGGTCCTTGTTCCAGCATTAACAGTTTAATATTGCTAAAGATTAAAGCATCATCTGACCGTTGTTTTATTTATATATATATATTTGATGTCAGGGAGTTTTACATGGCTTAATATCCGTGGTTGTAAATTGGTGTGTGGTGTCAGAGGATGCAGGCTTTTGTAAATGGCTCATTGATTTTCAGGCGAGTTGGACTCGAGGGACGTATCTGTCTCTTTGCTCTAGCCTATCGGCTTCTTCATTAGCGTGGGGCTGTCGATAGCGGCATGTGTGTGAAGGTAGCCAGAGGCCTGCTGATGAGGGCAGGGCTGGAGCGATGGATGCTCGGCACACTCTGTCGCAGCTGTCTGAGCGACTCTACATCCATATGCATCAAACACTTCTCACCGAATATCACAGAACAGATACGATTACGCTGCATGGCATTGAGAGCGTGGGAAATGAACTGTGCACTGTATAGCTCCCGGGAAACTTTTCACAAAATTATGAACATGGATTGTGTGTCCTTGAAACAGTGTTTGTTGTGAACTTTTTTTTGTGTGTGTTAATCGTGATATACATACATAATGGAACTGGTCTTGTACAATTTAAGAGCATTTTAACATTAAAGACAATATTTATTAGCAATTAAAACACACTTAATTTCCATAATGCGTTTTTTTCTCCCATGAAACAGAGTATCTCGTGAAAGTAATGTAAGGTAGAAATTGTATCCATCAGGATTTGATGGGATTGGAACACGTGTGCCAACATTATTAATGTATATGGTACCAACAACAAACAGATTTTTTTTAGTTTGTTCATGTATAAGTCATGTATATTAGTGGTGGGGTGTAACCAAGTGCAGAAATGAACGTGAGTAATCTAAGATTAAAAAAATAATTAAAAACATTAATTAAAAATTAATCTATGCCCACCCCTAGTATAGCTATTAATATAAATTATATCAATAATAATAATATGAAAACCCCAAGGAATAAGCCACTGATCCTTGCAATAAAATCAAATGATATGCAAAATATTGGATGGATAATAATAATAATAAATAACAAAATAATAAACAACAGATACTTTAATATGACAAAAGGGTATGTAGAGTAATACACCTATTAATAAATGATTAATAAATGCTGTATTTTATTGTTGGTTCATAGTTTCTAATCACTAAAAAATGGTGTAGAAACTTTACTTTGCAGTTATTTGTGAAATTAGCTAGAAATTTCAAAGGGCACATACATTTTTTTTTTTTTTTGACTGAAATAGTACTTTCTTGAGTAATCTTTATTTACAACTTTTGAAAAATGCATATATTTTTCATGTATTAACAAATAAAACCTTAATTGTACCTTAAAATATTGCTAATTATTGATGAATATTAATAATTGATTATTAAAAACTACATGTTTGAAAATTTAAATATATGATTTTAAAAATTCTGATCTGTGAAAAGAATCCTAAAAAAATTGACATTTTATTTAATAGTGACATAAGCATACTTGAAGTACTTGAGTAGGTAGATATAAACCTAAAAATTGCATAATATATAATATAATATATAATCTGTTAGCAATGCACTTATTCAAAAATGAATAAAGTTGAAAAAGGAAAATGAAAAAGGTTTTGTCAAATTGCACTGAGCTTTTTTGACCCAAATTGTACGTTTGCTATGCCCATGCTATTATTGGCCAAGGGGGTTTCTCCAATCAGGTGTCCCACTAAACCATCTACCTAATGCTGGCTGTCGTGTTTAACGATTATGCCCCTTAAATAATGGAACCGGATGTAATGTCTTGGAGGTAATTGGATCGTTCTTTTCAGCTCCTCTGGGGAAAAAAAAGCAGCGTTGAGATCCAGTCATGAATGCAACATTGTTGTCAGGCTGAATATCCCTGGGGAGAATCGCGTTATTAAAGACACCTTTCTACTGGCTTCCATCACCATAATCACCTGCTGTCTCTGGATTGCCAGGTTATTTGAATATCCTATTTGCAATTTGTAAGGATTTTTTTTTGTTGACAGTAGTGGATAATCCTATTGTAACACTTCTTCTTGTGCTGCTTTCGCCCAATTCAGTGTTAATCCAGCACGCACACAGAATTCAGATATGACTTCAGAAAGCACTCGTATTAAATTAACAGCATAACATGACATGGAAAAGTTATTCATGTTGGTTTGATAAAGTCCAGTGCTTTGCTACAATCTGTATTGTTAAAAGCGCTATATAAATAAAAGTGATGATGCGATGCTATTGTGCTGTTTGTGTGGTTGCTAGGGCATTGTTCTGAAGGTTTTACAGCTTTTTTTATTATTTGCGTTTATATTGCATTTCATCTTCAATTTAGTTTTTTTGTCAGTTTAAATAACAAAACAAATTTTCTTTTTCTTTTTAGACTAATTGAATTCAAATGAATTACTAAATGCAGCACGGATAGATTTCTGTCCTTTACGTATTTATTTAACTAAGAAATTTAGTTTAGCATTTTTTACTGATAGTTATAGTTGTTCTTTTTGGTCATCATAATTATTATTGCTGAAAACAAATTTGCTGTTTATTGTTGTTGTTTTTTATTTTAAGTTATTAAACAACTTTTATTATTATTATTATTATTATTATTATCATCAATAATAATAATAATAATAATAGCAACAAAATTTTAACATTTTCTGTAATATTTATTTTCTTAATTTAGCAAGTTTTCTTTACTTATAGTCATAGTTATTGATTATTGCCATCATCATCATTATTATTAATTTAAAAACATTTACATTTATTGTTGTTATTATTTTTCTGTTATAATAAAGTTATTAAACTAATAAAACAACAATTAGTACTGTTAGTCCCAATAATAATGTTATTAACACAATTTAATTAAACAAAAATAATAATGCATTTTTGTAATAATAATAATTATAATAATCACAACATTAAAAAAATTAAAAATTTACAAACTGAAGTAATGTTCTGTACTATTTATTTATTTATAATTTTAGCAAGTCTTGGTTATTTATTATTATTATTATTATTATTATTATTATTGAAACAACAGTGCAAATAACCATAATCATAATCATTGAAACGTTTTATTAAACAGTAATGCAATTTTGTTATATTAATGTTAATAATTATGTTAATGACAGTAATAATAATAGTCATAATCATTTTATGTTGTTATTGCTTATTTTTATTATTATTATTATTATTATTATATTATTATTTTATCCCCCCCCCCCCATTCACCTTACTGGCTTTATTGCAAATAGTTAGACTTGAATGTCATTGCCTAAACGTTTGACCGGACCTGGCAACGCTCCATATTAGTGTGGGGGGTTTGCCGCTGCAGTCCATCACCACAGGGCAGAGGACATCTTCATCTGTGAATAGACACACGCATCAGATCCTGAATCATTTATGAAGCTCGCCACTGCCCAGGAGAGCAGCACCAAACAGGATTTATGAGCGACTGCCGTAACTCAATGACGACGCTCAGCCAAAGTCTCCCATTAGAAAGCAATATACCTCCGGCCTTGCTTAGTTTATAGCCTGTGTCACTTCGCAGTCTGTCTGGGTCTTTGTCCTGGAATAATGGACCGACTGTACTGTAAGGTCACCGGAGTGCATTCAGGTGACAGGAAGGGGAATTTTAGATTGTTTCCTGAGCATCTTATCGGCCGAGGAGAAAGCACTCTCTTTGTTGCTGGTTTTTGGGATCCTTCCAGAATACATGAGGTTGTCAGTTGCGCAGAGTGTTTGTGCAGCAGGTAGCTTTGCTTTCTGAAAGCAAATGAGAGGCTTAATGCGAATTGCGAAAAAGATGAATGTGCCCATGTGAGCTCAGGCCTCTGAGTGTCATTTGTTCTTTTGTCATGCAGTTTTCATGGCTAGAATAATCCAGGATTGATGGGAGTGATATTATAGCAGCGGTGAGTTCCCTCTCTCTTTCTCACCACTCATTCAGAGATGTATTTGTTTCACCTTTATGCAATGCTGTGCTTTACAGTCCTGTCAAAATCCCTTTATTCCACACAAACAGGACCCGAGTTAGCCGTCTCTGGTTTAGCATGAGAAAAGATCAGCCTAAATCCAAGGGGGCAAACAAATTTGAAAGGAATGTTTGACTTGTTTATTCGTTACAGTGTTTCACAGAACCACTGAACTAAAATACCATGTTCTTGTTTTCATTCTTTTCCTACTTTCTTTTTTTTTTTTGCAAGTAATTTGTCGTTTAATATACAGTAAGAAGTTTAATCTTGTGAAATACTTGATAGACAAATGTATGGGCCCTGTATTATTTTAACCCTATAGGAGTTATTTTAGTATTATTTATACTGTTATAGTAATTAAGTAATATTTTAATATTAGCTTAAATATTTAGTTTTTATTTGGTACGTTTTAGTAATGTTTTAGTAATTATGTGCCATTATTTTATTCTAGTAACTTAATAGTTTGGTTATTTTAGTGAATGTAGTAATTTTTCAACTTTCTTTGTTTAATTAAATTATTTACTTTTTATTATAAATTATTTTGTATTATTATTAAATCTATTATTAAAATTATATATTATATAAATATTATTAAAATGTATAATTTTTATTTTAGTAGACATAACACTGTCCTATAAATGGATATTTATGATGTTTTTTTTTTAAATCATCTTCTGGCCTGTTATTGAGATATTGTTATTAGCACTTTAAAAACATATTTTATATGAAAGTTCATATATTTCTGAGTGACACTTATAGAATGTCATTTCATCTTAAAGTCTTTTTACTGGTGATGATTAATAGTGTTATACTATTTGCATAATAAATTGCTTTTTGTTTACCCAATTATATTACAAACCACTGCTAATCTTTCTTTCTTCATGTGTATTTGGGTTTACTTTAAAGTTTTTAACATTTATACCTAAAAGTTAGCTTTTCTGTCTTGCAAGTGCTGGTGTTGTCTTCATATGTGACCATTTTTAAAAGACTTCATAGACAGGAAATCAAATACTTCAAAAATAAAAGAGAATTTATTTAAAATTCTTCAGAAGAAGACTGTGAACAAAACTTGCTTTCAAGGGTGGTTTGAGGGTAGTTGCTAAGGTGCTCTCAGTGGTTGTTAGTGTGTTGCTATGCTGTTGCTAGGGTGTTCAGGGTGGTTACTTACTGGCTCAAGTTAAAAGAGTCTACCCTCAAGTCTTTGATATTCTGGTCTCTAGACATGCCTCAGGTCCCTCCTTCAATGCAAGTCAGAGGGATTTTTCACCTCTTTTATCATCTTCCAATTGGAAACCATAACCAGCCTACATCACACCTCTACTTAAAGGGATAGTTCACCCAAAAATAAATGTTGTCATCATTTACTCACCCTCAAGTTGTAACACTCAATATGTCATTATTGCATTATTTATTTATTTATTTTTTTAATGATGCTGGGCAGTGATTAATTGTGATTTAATTGCAATTTTAATACATTTTTGTTGTATATAATGTGTATACTGTTTACTGTTTATATTTATTATATAAATATACACACACAGAGTGTATATATGTGTGTGTGTGTGTATATATATATATATATATATGTTATATGTATTTAAATGTATATTTATATTAAATCTAAATATATAACATTTTCAAACGATTAGTTTTTCTTACATGTATACATGCTTGTGTGTGTATTTTTGTGTGTGTGTGTGTGTGTATATATGTGTGTATATATATATATATATATACTGTACGCACACATTATATAAACAAAAACTATTTATTTAGCATGTAATTAATCACGATTAATCATTTGACAGCGCTAATATAAATATATATATATATATGTATTTATATATATACATATATATACAAGCACACACAGTACACGCACATGATGATGATATACATACATAAACACACAGTACCCACACATATACAATATACACACACAAATCATGTGCAATTAATCGTTGCCCAGCACTATTATAATGTACTACTAATAATATACTATATACTTATATACTATTTTGCTTAGACTACCACTAATGTACTATCCAGTATTTGTATTAAGTAGTATAAATAGCAGATAATCCTGCTATTTTAACAGTGTAAAAAGAATCCATAGCTATTTGCACATAGTGTAAATAGCCACTGCCTTTTTTAATATGAGATTCACAAGTTATTCCGGTGAGCACTTTTTTGACACTAACCCGCCTAGAATTAAATGTTTTTTCTTTCGCTCCTCTCTCTCTTCAGTCTGGCGAGATTAAAGAGGAGTAAAGGTATTGATGGACCTCCTGTGAGGTTATTGACTTACTCCACTGTGGTTACTGTAATCAGCTTGATGAATTGGAGGCGAGTGAAGTAGCGGCGGATGAACGAGCAAACTCAGCTGTGGTTTATTACTGGGACTGTCGGTTCTCAACACACCTACACACAAAGGTCATGATTTACCGAAAGCATTAGTTCTTGTAACACTTCGTGCCACTTATTGCCTTTGCGTCACTAGAGAGTTTGTCATGAACAGTTTGGTTCGCCTGTTGAATCAAGTCCTCCTAAGACCTAAAGTGATTCCATTTAGCTGAACAACTTCTGCATTCGGGTTCTGCATTCACTGCTTGATTAGAATTCTTATAAAACTGCTGATCAATGTATGTTATCGCTACTGTTTCAACCATTGATGTATTAAATTGTATGCTACAAATTCTGAGATGCAACACTCATAAAAATGCTTACAAGGTTCTAAACTGCGATTGCTATAGAAGACATAAAGAACATTCCGTCAAACCATCTCTGTCTTGCCTTCTATCAGCACAAAGAACCTTTTTTGAAGCTCTTTAGATGTTGTAGGTTCTTTATGGAACCATTTAGACAAAAAAGTCAGTTTGCAGAGAACCCATGGAAAGGGGTGTTTTCTTTTCTTTTTGTTTTGTTTTAAAATAAATTACTTTTTATTGAGGGAGGGCTTAATAATTGATTAAAAGTGAGAGTAAACACATTTATAATGTTACAAATTGATGTTAATTAGATTCATTGTTTAATGAATGTTTTGACAATAACATAGTTTTGAGTGGATCGCTAGACAAATTACCCACAGCTGTTAGCAATCAGCTAAACAATCCCCTCGTTACGACCGCCCAATCAAATCCTTTCCAAGCACTATAAAACCACAGTTACCCTTTCAGTCGAATCACTTCAACGTTACCTATCTGCTTTGAGCTTTTACTAAAGGCCAATGAATATTGGCGTGGACTGATTGGGCTCAGGTGCACCTCATCACTGCGTGAGTATAAGAGGGCACGCGCACAGTGCACATGCAGGTTTTTCGCTTCAGAGCCGTTGTTTTGGAGCTCCACTGGACCCCAGTGCCTTTCTTCCCGGAGGTGCACGGAGAGCTGACCAAGTTGTGGCGAGCCCCTTACTCGTCACGCTTGCGCCCAAGCCCTTCGGCCCTCTCCGTGCTCGATAGCGGTGCAGCCAAGGGTTATGAGGGGATTCCCCAAGTGGAGAGTGCTGTGGCGGTCCATCTGTGTCCGTGCGACGCGTCTTCATGGAGGGGTCAACCTCGTTTCCCGTCCAGAGCCTGTGGGCTGTCGTCCGCTCTCGCGGCCAAGGCTTACGGTGCTGCTGGACAGGCTGCTACCAACCTGCACGCTATGGCTATACTGCAAGTGTTCCAAGCGAAAGTTCTTAAAGAGCTGCACGAGCACCGACCTGATCAGGGGGTGATGCTCAAGTACGCCTTTACCCCAGTGAGCCTCCTTGTGCAAGATCAGGGAGGACGAGGTACAAGTCCTATTGGTAGCGCCTTACTGGCCCTCCCAGACGTGGTTTGCGGACCTCGAGTTCCTCGCGGCAGCCCCTTCTTGCAAAATCCCCTGGAGGAAGGACCTTCTTCTCCAGCCTTCCCAGCGCTGTCGTAGATACCATCACTCAAGCGCGAGCCCAGTCAGCAGAAATAAAATTTCTGACACTGAAGACAGCGCTTCTCATCGCGCTGACCTCCATTAAGAGGGTAGGGGATCTGCAAGCCTTCTCTGTCGACGAAGAGTGCCTTCAGTTCGGCCCGGCTGATTCTCACGTTATCCTGAGACACTGCCCCGGTTATGTGCCCAAGGTTCCCACCACACCTTTCCCCAATCAGGCGCGTGCCCTCTTATACTCACGCAGTGATGAGGTGCACCTGAGTGCAATCAGTGCAAGCCAATATTCATTGGCCTTTAGTAAAAGCTCAAAGCAGATAGGTCTCTCTGGCGAGTTCCCATATGCAACGTCTCCGTTCCCTCCTTCAGGGAACGTGGGTTACGTTCGTAACCTAGACGTTTCCCATTGACCTACATCTCGCTTTTGCAAACCCTCACCCTCCCCTTCTGCCTCCTCTAATCAAGACTTCCCACTCCAGGGGGGCAGCCGGACGCCAAGCCCTTACCCTCGCTATGGTTCTAATCGCTAGGGTTCGAGCCCACCGTTCTCCTGGCCCGCTCCCTGGACAGCAAACCAAACCTGCTTATCAATATTATATGAGGAAGCGTGAACACTTGAAATGAAATAGTTGTGAAATTGGTTACTTGTTGTATGTAACGTAGGAGGTGTGAGAGTTAGGATCCATGTGCAAAAAAATCTTAATTCCATGAAACAGGCAGGGTCGAAGACATCTTGCAAACGGAAACAGAGTAGGCTAAGCAGAATCATAGTCAAACATAACAGGCGAGAAGGTCGAGACAGGCAGCGAACAATCAAACAATGGCTAGAACAGGCTAAGGTAAAAAATACAAAACAATTGTGAAAATCCGGAAAGGACACTTAAGACAGAAATAGCAAGACAATGCTTCACTTCTGACTGAGAGTGAATGGGACAGATAAATAGTGAGGGTGAATGGGTGTGGTGACGAGCAACAGATGATTACTGAGTGCTAACAGGTGTCGAGGTGCAGTGGTTGATGGGAAATTGAGTCTGTGGGAAAAAGAGTCCAATGGAGGTGTGGTGAATGTGGGTGCCCTCTGGTGGCATTGTAGTTCTATTTATTCTTTTCTTTTTTCTTTTCTTTTCTTTTCTTTTCTTTTCTTTTCTTTTCTTTTCTTTTCATCCGTGTTCTGTCCTGTTCTCTCCTCTCCTCTCCTCTCCTTGATGCCACTTGTAAATAGCGTTTGCGTGTTACCTTCAGTAATGGGTGTCTCCTGGGTTCTTTACTCATTACATAGCCTAGGTGTCATCCAAAGATGATGTGTTCTTGCTGAGAGGCTGTAGAAATTACAGTTCACATCAGTTCAACTCTCAACCTTTGCCTGCCTTTCTCTATTGTACGTAATTGATTACTCTCAATAATGAGCAGCAGAAATGCCTCAGTCTTAGTTTCCATTATGAACCCTGTGAACCTTTACTCCTTGAGGACCTCTAATGACCGCAGGCCACTAATGAGTCTCTCCTGGAAACTGTTGTTATGGCAGCAGCATGCCATCAATGGCATGTAGATATATATCGACTTGTTTGCCGTGCTGACGGTGTGTTATTGTCGTGCGTTTGCGCGAGTGACTTGCGGTTTTGCATTTCTCTGATTTTGCTGCCATATTTTAGGAGTAAGGTTAGTCTGAACGCAGTCTTACATATCCTGTTTAACAAGCGCTGAGCGCATGTGTAAATGTGTACGTGCTGGAATGTGAAACAGTGTATTTTTAGTTTCTTCCAGACTGTGCAGAGGAGGTGCAGAGACTGCTGGATCTCAGCCCAGACCTCTAGCTCTGTAGTGTCTAATAATGTGCGCGAGTGCCCGTCTGTTTATAAGAACACCATCCATAGTGTCTGGATAGAAGGGTTGACAGGCTTTTTTTTTTTTTTTCTTGATGATTGGTTGTAAAAGTATTTGCCGAAACTGTGAGAGGTGTTGCAGACTGGAGCAAGTTGAATCTGATGCAATCGTTAGCTCCCACCTTACGAGCCCATATCTGCAGTCTTACAAAATTACACAGCTTTTTTGGGTTCAGAAGTGGGGCATTGCACAATTATACAGTCCTAAGTTCTAGATGAAGGGTTGTATTTCATAGCAGTGATGGCTTTGTTGAGATGTGATGATCTCAGGTATCTGTGTTGGTTGACTGGTTTTGAGGTTTGATGGACCTGTTTATTTAAGGCAGATGCTGGGTAGGGAAGCTCACATTACTGAACATCCGCTTTAGCTAAGCCCCAAACCGGGAGACCTTTAAAGCAAATAAGGCTCATTTAAGTCCATCTTCTTGTCATATCATTTCCTTTGCTCTTTTAAAATAGTGAGTTTGATGCATTATGTAGACAATCTTTTTAAAGTTCATCTGAAACTTCCTCCCTTGTCTAAAAAGACCATTTTATTCAAATTATTTTGAAGAAACATTTGGTTTACAAATTTTAATATCACAACCACTCGCATTAGCATATGACTGTCTCTGTTTACATGAAAGACAGTGTGAGCGTGTGGCCAGGTTTAAAAAAAAAAAAATTATAAAAAAAAAACAGATTTTACTGTATGTATGTTTTTTTCTTTTTTTTATTTATTAAATTTATTTATTGTATTTTTTTTGGCCAGCTATCATCATCTACTTTTACCCCAAAATGGTCTTATAAAGGTCAAATATATGGTTAAAATAGTAATGTTAAATCAAATTACATGATGGAAAGAATATATTATAAAAAAATATGTTTGATATACACTACCGTTCAAAAGTTTTAGAACAGTAAGATATTTAATGGTTTTTAAAGATGTTTCTTATGCTCATCAAG
>JAUMHI010000063.1:15674561-15685319 GCA_032359435.1 Enteromius unitaeniatus | reverse complement strand
CTAATAAATGCAGCCTTGATGAGCAGAAGAAACATCTTTAAAAACCATTAAATATCTTACTGTTCTAAAACTTTTGACGTAGTGTACATGTTTGATTTTGCAGGTTAAAGTTGGTAAAACCATACAAACTGATCATTAATTAATATAGCTACAAGTCAAACTTACTACTAAAGGTGAAGATCTTAGATAAGTTTGCTCGAAATACAGCTGAGCAGATAATATGCTATTTTAAATAACCGGCTGAAAAATAAATGAATCTTGTAATAGTGTTTTTTGGACATTTGAATAGAATTATTCTAACAATTCAACATGACATATTATATTGATTATTACCATAGCTAGCCAGGCTGCAGAGTTTAATATTAAACACTATTGTAAGGGATTTTGTCATGCTATATTATATAGAAAAATGTTTTTGTTGCTGCTGCTGCTGATTTAGGTTAACCATGGTCGACAACTGACAATAGCAGCAGAATTCATCCTGTTCTGTCCGAGTTGTAAAAATCCCAACATATATTGTGAAATATTGTATGTGTCAAACAGTGAGAACTCATGAATCCTCGTCTTTGTTCTGGAAATGTCACACCGTGTTACAGTAGCGTTTCCTTCAGGGAGGACTCTCAGACTGCGTGTGTTGCGGGGGTTGAGCTGCAGAATGCTCCGGGTGACAGAACAAAGACCTGAATTTTCCGTTCTATTCTGTTCTCTTCTGCCCTTTTCTTAAACCGAACCCACCGTCCTGTCAGACCTCTTGCCCATGGTTGTTCAGTGTCACCTTTAGGGCCAGAACCAAGGCTGTTGGAACAGAATTGTTTTGTTACTTCAGAGAAATGAGGATTTAGAGATGATGTATTGAGTTTTGGATTAACATGCAGTTACATGACTAGTATCTGTCTCTATTTATAGTTCATATGTTTGGTCCAGTTGTTTTGATGATTTATGATGGAAACAACTAAAATGTACGTATCCAGTAGGGCTGTAATGTTGCATTTAATTTATTAAATTCATTATCAGAGTTGCTTTGATCCTGATCACAGATACTTTGATGCAGTGCTTAACTAATTAAAATGATTTACTTTCTCTTGTTCTTTTTATAGACTTTGGCAACTGCAGCAGAGAATTTCCAAATGGAGCATCAATGGAAAGATGAATTTGAAGTAAGTGTTTCTACAAGTGTGTACTGAACATTTACAAGGTGCATATAGAGTTATTCTATTTGATTTAATGTTCCAAATCAATTCAGGCCAGTTCAGGCCATACGACATAAAGTGGTTTTATAAGAATAGACTTAAAAAAGATAATGGAAGTTCTGTCCTGATTTACCCACCTTTATGTTGTTTTAAACCAACACAGAAGACATTTTAAAGATCTTTGGGGTCTGAATAGCTCTTGACTTCTATATATGCAATAAATAAATAAATAAATAAAAATACAGACATTTTAATATATCCAAAAAATAGCCCCTTCTGTGCTGCATAGGAGTAAAAAGGTCATAGAATTGGAATGACTGAAGGGTGAATAAATAATAGCAGAATTTCTATTCCTTTCATATAAAAACAATACTCATGCAAATCAAAATCTTAATTAATTCAAATAAACTCAGGGCTGGTTATTACAAGGTTACCGGTTCACAAAAGGAATTAGACATTTCTAATCAACATGAGCAGCCAAATAGTGCACTATTCAAATAAAATTAAATTGAATATGCCACACACCATGACCTTTTTAGGCTATTGCACTAAAATTAAAATGGAAAATAGAAACAGAATAAAAGAATACAAGGATTTCAAGACAGAGATTTGACTATTTTTAAACTGACATACTCAAAAACAGAGTGAGATGCAATGTAAAGGCCAAAGACGTCTGTGTAATGCGTCTTGCTGTAGCGTGGTGCTATAAAGGGCATGAATTTAAAGACTTTTCTGGTGGAGAATTTTACAGTGCAACTGGCATACGCTCATTAAAACACTTCGGCTAAAAATATCAACATGAACTGCCCAAGCTCCCTGATCGGCTAGCTGGATGACTAGTCTAACATCTCTACTCACAAGTGATTTGTTCCTATGCAACTATGGTGGTCTAAGTAACACGCATGGATAGGGCTGGGCAATTAATCAAAAAGTAATCGCAATCGACATTCAGAACCTTTAATCGATCAAATTTTTCCAGGGTGATTATTTCGATTACTTTCCATTTAAAAACAATACCGCGTGTGGAGTCACGTTACCCGCTCCGTTACATTACTCTACGTGCACAACAGATGCAACTTGCACGAATGATCTCTCTATTCACGCTTAGTTGGACGCTTGGACATTTTGAGTTTACTCGCTTCATTCGGACGTGAAATTCGCTTCACAGCAAGCACGGAATCACGTCATGAGAGGGGCTTCCAGTCTCTGTACATCGCAAAGGATATGACTCCCTTGGCTACAGTGAAGCGAAGCAGGTTTAAACCCCTCGTTAAAACTCTCGACAGAAGGTACACTGTGCCGTCGTGATCACATTTTTATTATTTGCCAGACACGTACAAGACATAACCTGAAAAAGTTAACATGCTCATGTTTCTTACTAAGAACTTGGAGTAAAATTCATGTTCATATAGTGACATGACAAGATCACTACGATAACCTCATGCAACCTATTTTCATTACAACAATCTGTTGTTTTCATTGATACATTGCACATTAAAATATTGTTTACAGAAGATGCAAGAAATGCACTGTTTAAAATATTATTTACAGGATATACAAGATTTTTATTTATTTTAATTTTATTTAGAAGATATACTGCTTATTTACTACTTTTAATAATTTGAATTATTGAAAATTATTTATTTTGCCATTTCTTTTTACTTTTTTTATAAGAACAAGGTGACTGTTAGTTTTAGGCAATGTGCGCTTTAATTTCAGTTGTACAACATTGATGATTAATAAATAATCATAGATAGAAGATAGAAGATGTTTGTGAAGATAGAAGTGCATGTTTCCTTTCAATTATTTTAAAAAGGGTAATGCACCCTTCATTCAAAATCGTAATCGAGTAAAAATTTTAATTTTAGGCCAAATTGCCCAGCCCTACGCATGGGTCTGTGACCTTTTTAGCCAGTCAGATTGCTTATCCTGACTTAAAGGGATAGTTCACACAAAACATTGGTGAATATTTACTCACTCTCAGGCAATCTAGAATATAAATGTGTTTATTTTTTCACTGAAGAAGATTTGGAGAATTTTAGCAATAGATCACTTTCTCACTGATGGATCCTCAGTGAATGGGTGCCATCATAATGAGAGTCCAAACCGATGATAAAAACATCACAACAACACCATAAGTTAACATCATGTGAGGTTAAAATTGATTTATTTATTGCTACCATTTATATTTTTTCCCCCCCAAAAAATGTCTGTTGTCCTCTCATCAAAATCCATTAAATTTGTTTTGAACTCTTTTAGACTGTCATACAGTTTTGATCTGTGCAAATTTCTCTCCTGAGACAAATTTTGTTTTTTTTACTGGAGAAAGCAATATTATGTAGAGAGGACTTGCATTTTAGCTGGAAGCAATGGTTCGAAGTTAACAATGTCTTAAGGATGGATTTATTACAAACATGCAAAAACAACCTTTAAATGTGTACAATTATTTAATTGTGCACTACTCTTTTGTTGTTTTAAGCCTCTTTGATTCCTCCCTTCTTTGCAATGTAAAAGAAGATATTTTGAGTAATGTATCACAAGAATAAATTCTGAAGTGTTATGCAGATTTTTAATTGGATAATTTTAAATGAAGACCGTAGGCAGGAGATGCTTTTGAAATTGATAATACCCCTGCCTGGTTTCACTGCTAAATGCTTTGGTGTGCTAGACCTCTTCGTTTAGTTAAATGCAATCACAAGCCATTCAATTAAATGCAAACAAGTAAATAAATTGACAAATAAATAAATAATCTGATTCCAGCAATGGCCGGAGAGTTTTTCCTCTGTGTGTATGCGAGTTTGTGTTTAAGTGAGGGAATGTGTTGCAGCTTAATGGATCTAATTTCACTTCCCACACTCCCTGCAGATGTCGGAAGATTTGATTTCACTGAATACACATTCTGCATTTCTCCCACTGATTTATTTTTACTGTAGACACACACGCACGCACACAACCCCACCATATGCTGTGAATGACAAAAAATGCCTGACCCCGACAACACTGCTGACCCAGAGCGCTTTAACATCAGGTTATCCTGACCACTTGCAGCAAAATCTGGCATGACCAAGCTTTCTTTAGCTCTGCTTAATGCATTTCACACTTGCTATAAAGCAAATGCATGACAGTTCAGATCTGTGAAACACATGCTGTATGCATACTTGGCTTAGTACAGTGATACTGCCACTGTATGAATTGCATGATGGGTAGGTTTTCTGAGGACACATCAGAGTCATATTGTATGGGTTAAAAGATCTGGGCTGGTAACCCCATAATAGTTCATGCATTTATCTATTATCAGAGTTGTTCTGTTTTTTTATATTATTATTATTATTTATTTATTTATATTTCTATATTATTTCTTTTGCAGTTTAAGTGCTCACTAAATGTGAAAATATTGTATATGTAACCCATGAGTTGGATGGACCACTTTGATATCATATTTGCATGTAAATGTTCTTGAATGGTCATATTTTTCTCTTTCTCTGCAGGAGGATGATATAGTTTACTTTAATGCCAAGGATAATGTGAGTATATAATTCAAGACTCTTTTGCACACAGACACGCTCAGTTTTTTTTTCCAAGTGCAGATACTATATCAAACATGAATACCGTGAGCTCCTCTGTCCAGTTATGATCATGCGTTAGTGAGCTTATGTGTGAGTTATTTCAGGCAGTCAAGATATGATGATAATATATCTTCTCAGTTGACGCAGACTCGGCTGGCGGATACACACTCTCTGAGTGTCATACATCTCAGCTGCCAATTAGGATGAGAGTCTGTGTAAAACACATGGTGAGAGCATGTGCACTAGTGTGTAAAATACAAGACTGAAATTTAAGCAGAAGGAACATATAGAGGAAATTTGGTTTTATTCATCTATGTGCAAAACAGTAGATTGGAATAGATACAGTACAGCCATTTGAATCATAATAAGATGATTGTAATGACAGATTAATTGGCTAGAGTTAATTGGGATTTTATTAGTGACAACTAATCAGAGGTCTAATAAACAATTTATCAGATTGTGGCAATTTTTTTATTATTAACTAATATTAAAAGGGATAAATCACCAAAAAAATTCTAATTGTTATTGTTTACTAATCCAGATGTTCAAAACCCATGAGTTTTTCTCCTGAGGAACACAATATGTTTCTTTGTTCTAATTCTTCTTTAGAGACTTTAGTCTCTTGAGTAAATTATGATATAATACTTTTTTTAAATTACATTTTATACATGCATGTGTGTGTATTATATGTAATATAATTTAGTAATATAATATAATATAATATCGTTCACAAATTTGGGGTCAGTAAGGTATTTAATGGTTTTTAAAGATGTTTCTTATGCTCATCAAGGCTGCATTTAATAAATTATTTCAATTTAAAATAACTGTTTTCTGTGTTAATATATTTTAAAATGTATGTGATTTGGATGTGATTAATTGGATGTGTTTTTAATGAACAAAGTTTGGAAATTATAGCAGTATAGAGTTGATTGTTGTTGTTTCTCTTCCAGCTTGAAGTCAATGAAACGGAAGGAAGGAAAAACCGAATCAGACCTGAATTTAAAGAAGACCCGTCATTCAAAAACCGCCTCACCTCCTACAACCATACGGCAGTGCACATCCCCACGGACATATATGACGGCTGTAAGTAACTCCCCACCCCCCACAGACCCGCTTCCATAGCGCTCTGTCTGTTCCGCGGTAACATATTATCTACTGCTGGGAATCTGATGAGACGCTCTGCTGCTGATTGCTTTAGATGTCAGTTATACAACTGAGTATAAGCGTGTCTTTGGAAGAGCTTTTGGAGGAAAATTATAGAAACCATTTGACAGCAAAGACTGCCTGGGGAAACTTTTGTCGGCATAAGCGCAGGTGCACTTGTTTGGATAATCCCATGGTGTGCATGTGCATCCACTTAAACTAAATTTCACAATGCTTTTTTTCAGTGGGTATAGTAGGCTGGCCGAGCCTTAGAGTCTCAGTTGGTATAGTGTCTGGCACTTTGGTGTTAGACGACTCTTCCCTATTGACCTTGTCATACACACTCAAACACAAATGGAAGACAAATAAATTCAGGTAATTACTTTGGCCATTGTGCCCTTTGGTAAACAGAGTAGTGGGCTATTTGAAATGACATTAGGTCAAACAGATGTGCTCTGCGGTAAGCATGAGCAGTGTTATATGGAAGATGAGTTTGTGTTCTTTTTAAATACAGAATAGTGAATCACTTTAGAGATCAATTGATGCTTCAGTCTCTAAGTGCTGTCTCCAAATCTTTCCAACACATGCTGACAGAGGTGACTGCCCCTGTAATTTAAGAAGGGAGTTTCCTCGTCGCTTGTCTTGTAATTGTATACCATTTTATGCAATTATCTGTGAGTCATTTCCTAATCCTATATTGCCATTTCTAATTTTATGTGTGAGTCATTTAGGCTTTTTGGATTGGGTTGTTTCCTCTGGTGGGTCTGTTAGTTGTTAATATCTGTTTGTTTTGTAATTTAAAGAAATTATTATAGTCATATAAAGATCCAGGGATTCCCTCACTTAGTCTCTGTAACTAATGTTATTATGTTCTCTACCTGTACTTTTTGGCAAGACACGAAAATTATGTACCAACAAGAACATATTACTGCAGTTTCCAAAAGAATAAGCACTAGAGGCAGTAAAAACACCTTTATACATTAAATAAAGCATAATTTAGAATATCATGTGACTGATGCGTTTGAATGTTAGCATCACATATATCCAGCTTCATATCTATGGGTTTTCATAGACAGTAGGTTTGTTCGATAGCTCATATAGTACAGAGCCGTTAAGAGGTGAGGAGCTCAGGTTCCAATCCTATGTAACTATGGTTCGACAAAACAGTTCAAATGTGTAAAATGAAGTTAAAATGACACAGTTGTGCAACAAATGAGTTTTTAACCAGGAAAAGAGAAAAAGTTTTTCCGCAGTTGGTGAAAACATTCTATGGAATGTCTATTCGACCGCGCGCTTCTGGATGCGGAAGTTTCCTCGCCTCTTTGGACGGTCACGAGCGCCGTCTCACATATCTGGGTCGCGAGCACGCTGAAGCAGCGTTTGTGGATAGTCAATGCTTTGAACTAGTCCCTTCCTAGTGAAGCAGCCGGTCAAAAGACCGAAGCGTGTGCTAAGCCAGGGTTGGTCCGCAGCCCTCGACCTGAGGATGTTTGCTTTTTATGCCTCGATTCGCCTCAACCCAGACCGCTTTCAATAAAGCTGGTTTCATATTACATAAAAATGCCTCAAGTTGTTAGTCGTGCAATCACAGACCAGTCCGGACGGACAACACAGTGGTAATCGCGTACATAAAGAAATACTATGCTCACTGTCACAACTTGCCCACCATCTGCTCCTGTGGAGTTAAGCGAAAAAAAAAAAAATGCTGTGCGCTGTTCATATTCCAGGGCTCTCAACCGTGTAGCCAAAAAACATGACAGACCACCCTCCCTGGAGAATAGTGCCTCCACCCCCAGGTAGTTCAGCTGATATGGAGCACTCTGGCGAGGCCAAGGCACATTTCTTCGCCTTCCCCAAGTCTGCCTGCGGTTTTCCCTCGCTCGGCAAGGATGCAGTCACGCAGCTGGTCTCCGGGACTTAAGTATGCCTTCCCCAGTGAGCCTCCTTGCACAGATGTGTAAGTTCAGGGAGAACGAGGAACAGATCCTCGCGGCAGCCCCTTCCTGGAAATCCCCTGAAGGAAACTTCTTCTCAGGGGATTGGGCACCTTGGCACCCGCATCCCACGGGATGTGGCAGACTTCTCCGGCGTTTCAATGCTGTCATAGAGATCATCTCCTAAGCGGGAAGCCCCCTCTATTAGGCTGGCTTACGCTCCGAGGTGAGTCTGTTGTAGACTAATGCTCCTCTTGCGAAAGAGAGGACCCTCAGAGATGCAACGCTTGCAGTTGTGCTTTCTTTCCTGCAAGAGAAGTTGAAGCGCAGGCTGCCCCCTTCTTCACAATGCAGCGGAGGCCGCGCCCCTCGGTAAGCGCCTACTCATCGTTTGGTTTCCTAGAGGTGCGTGTCGGGTTCATGAAAAAAGAAATATCCCTTCGAGCCCCTTCTGGAAGCAAAAATATCTGGTGCTGAAAGACAGCGCCTTTCAGTCCGCTGGTCTCTACTAAAGAGGATAGGAGACCCACAAACCGTCTCTGTCTACATAGAGTGCCTTGAGCTTGCTATTTTCTCTCAGTGTTCCCTTAACTGAGTCCTCCCTGACCCCCAGGCAGACCTAGAGCAGAGTAGCTCCAGCTGTGCTTCCTCTTGGTCTCCTTCGCCCAGTCGGTGTGGCAACAAATCTCAATATTCCACAGTCAGCCAGAAGGCTGTGTTTTCCTTCAATTATATCCATAATCTTATTGATATATTGTATTTCTTTATTCCACATGCTAGAACTCATGTGCTCCGCCCTCAACCACCTTCTGAAGCAACTCTGTGTGTCCCCTTCCTTTGGCCACAGAGGGTTGGGAAGGTTACGTGCAGATCCTCTGCTGACGAACTTGAAAAGTAGATCTCGTCTGTCGGTGGTGGGTAACCACGTAACGCGGCCCCAGAGTCATGGCCTGTTCCATGGGTGTTCCCATATGTAACGTCGAAGTGATTCAACTGAAAGGGTAATGTCTAGGTTACGAACGTTACACTTTCTCCTGCCACGTCTCTGAGGTCGTGCTGACGCCGGCTTGGCTCTTCAGTGAAAACCTGCATGTGCATTCTGCTCGTGCCCTCTTATACTTACGCAGTGATAAGGTGCACCTGAGCGTAATCAAATGCACGCCAATATTCATTGGCCTTTTTTATAAAGCTCAAAGGCAATTGGTCTCTCTGGCAGGTTCCCATATGTAACGTCTCCGTTCCCTCCTTCAGGGAACGTAGGTTACATTCGTAACCTAGACGTTTTGCATTTGTTAACACTGTCAGGTAGGTTAAGTGTTGGATTTTGTGTAGGGCATATTTCCAACACAATAGAGCATTAGCTTTATTCTGAACTGCCACAATACATACCTGATGCAACGTAATAAAATTATGCCAGGGTTCATGTATTGAACCTGTGTTTTAGCGCCACTCAGTGGACAGAGAAATGTGCAGTAAGGTATGTAAAAATGGTGTTGCACAAAACGTGCATAGAGGTACATATTTTTATGAGACCAGGTTGTACATTCTGCAATGATGTTCCACTCTGTTTAAATTATTAGTTTACCCAAAAATGTTCTACTCACAGTCAAGCCATCCTAGGTGTATGTGACTTTCAGGTGAATCTAATCGCAGTTATATTCCCTTTTTACAGTTACATGTTAAATAAAGAGCGCACAAATATAATCAAATGTGCCTAGGATGGTTTAAAGGTAAGTTAAAACATATGGCCTATTTTGTCATTCAAGCTCATTTTGTTGATGAGATGGGTAGAACAATCTGCAAAATAAATTCTGATAAATGTATGGCTTAGTAAATGATTTGTGTGTGTGAAATATTTTATATTTTATAGTGGGCGAGAGGGAAAATAGCCAAGTGACAGAAGGAGACATAGATGGAAGGCAAGAAGGGTAGAGCTATAATTGCTGTGGTCTTGGGTCTGACCTGACCTTGTGCCAGAAGGAAACACAGTACGTGTGTAGAATCGAGCCGGTGACAGACCCTCTCATACGTAGTCTGTGCTGGAACCCAGTTGTGTGTGAGAGTAATGTCCAATATTACTGGAGTGTCTATATGTCCATTAATTCCAGAGGTTGTTGACTTTATGTAAGGCAGTGAGAACCTAGTGGCTTTTCTCTAGCGACCCTAAAAGCAAAGTTTGCGCACATCAACCTCTATCAAACACTCAGAGACCACAAATAGCCTGGAACCTCCAGCACACACACACAGAAATAACATGGAACTGCTTCTCCCGCCGAGGAGAAAATTGGATTTTCATGGATAAAGTAGTACATCGTTTAGGGGTTGCTAGAGGAGGGTGGGTGACCCCCCTCTGCCACAGTCAGCTTATACCAAGAAAAACTTAACTATGATTAAGACAGACAACTCACAGTGGGTGGTGGCCAATTTCCCCTCCTTCACATCCAAAAGGATGGATGTAATATAAGTGGAGGTTGAGGACATAATCAATGCTTTGGAGCATTGTGATTTACTGTTCATGGGGGAAAAAATGAAAATTGTTGTTTTTTCACATTTGGTGTTAATAGAAAAAATTAGATGGACAATCATATAGAGCAAGGCTGTCAAAAGACAAAATGTACTGTGGAGAGTATGTGAGCAGTATGAGTTTAATTTCAGTTTGTGTTTGACTGAAACAAACTGCATGTTTTTAGAAAGTTGTAGTGTTTGTTGTATCCCTCCTTCAGAAACGACTTATTGGGTCATTTTAGTTAATAAAAAACGTAGATGTTAGTAGCCCATGTTGTCTGCCAAATTGATATCTTCACCCATTTATTCAAACAAGTTGGTATTATGTTGATGTGAGTATTGCGTGATTGTGTTTGGAGAGTGATTGTCCTTTGCCTATTAATGGTTTCATTTGTGATAGCTTGAGGAAACATGCTATTT
>JAUMHI010000063.1:15625536-15662531 GCA_032359435.1 Enteromius unitaeniatus | reverse complement strand
TTTTTAAGATGTCAAGTAGTATTGAAAGAGGTGGGTTTTCAGCAGTCGTTTGAAGGTTGTAATGGAGTTGGCATTTCATATAAATATGTATATGAATATTATAATTATATGTTATTTAAAATGACAAATATTTATATATTTAATTGACCGAAAAAAAAATAAAGAACAAAAAATAAATTCAGATCCAGCAGAAAAAAAAACATATTGCTGAGTCTTAATGTGTAACAGTTTCAGCTCTCTGTGCCTGAGGACACCTGGTTTGTGAGTTGGGGCAAGTGCTGAAACATGTCAGTGTTATTGCTGAAATGTTGGGTCAGAGAAGTACAATGTTTGCTGTTAAATCGACATTAAAATAACAAAGCTCCAGGTCTTATATATGGAGAATATTAACTTCGGTCCACAAGACAGTCTAATCCAGCATACAGAACACATTTCCGTCCTTGGCGTCAGTATAAGAATGAATGTTATGACATATTTCCATCTTGCCTCAAAGTTCCATCCTCCAGCTTTTGCATTAAAAGAAATTTCTTCCACTCCCCCATCAGCCTTTGAAAAGACTTTACCGAAACAAACTCGTAACATAACTCGCGAACAATGCTTTTTTTGGGGGGTTTAATGAGCTCATCTATATTGTTAAAGGCATAAAAAGGAACGAAATGCATGCGGCGTGACAAACATAAACGCCAGCATTATTGCTCCCAGCGGACTCCATGTGCAGAGCAGGCTGCGCGATCCGGTCGGTTTTATTTTAGTTTAGCAAGCCGACTCTGATCACATCTGAAGGCTTGATCTCTCAAGGACAGATGTTGAGATGCAATCCGGTCTGGCCGTGGATCGGCAGGCTGATTGAGAGAGACACGTAGGCATGGATTGAATCTCTGAACCATGGATGCCGTACTTAACCCCTAGCAGCGCTGATATGCAAACACAAGCCCCTAAACCATGGGGTGCCAGATCTACTGGAAGCAGTTCAAAGGGCTCCACCAGCATCCAGCGGTGCAAAACACATGACTGAATTTGTCGGCTAAAGTTAAGAGAAAGCGACCACTTCGAACGAACTTTGGAGAGTCTTTCAAGGAGACTTTGAACACTGCAGGAAGAGCTAATTTGATTTTGACAGTGCAGAAATTGAACAAACCCTCGTGGTATGTCAGCCATATGTTGTCTGCTCGCCAGAGATCTAAATAATTGTGTTCAAACAGTAGGAAGGCCTACACGATGGGAATCGATTTATAGCGTGCACTTTTATTTCTTTCAAACGGTCCCGTCTATGATGGATTACCGTGTTTTACAATCACAGCATTGTTAACAAGTGTGCTCTCTTTCAAGGCTCAAGTCAGTTTTTGGCGCCCATAAATAACCCTCTTTCTGTTTTCACTGAAATCCTCTCCATATTTCTCATTAGAACAGGATTCAGAGCCATCGCCGCAGGCTAAGTAAAAAGCTTGCTCTTACGTTCCCTGAGGTGAGACTGTGCAAACTGTGGTAGATCCAGTGCGTTCTGTCATAGACAGTAAAATAGTCAAATAGTGCTCTACAGCTTGTTTGGCTCCTGTAGTTATAGCACAATATCCAGTATCCCTTCCTATCTAATTTTAGACACATTTTACAGTAGTGTGTATATTACCAAATGTCATTACTACTGTAATACTGCATATTACTGCATACTGTAGTTTTGAAACCCAAAATCTCAGAGTTTGTGATAGTTATGCATAGCCATTTCATACACATTATATATGTTTTCAGTAAGAGGAATAATTAAATCCAATCAAATTATTTTACCCTTAATTTAGTGGGGTTTTTTTGCTTATTTTAAATATTTTTTGGTGTAATGAAAAAGTCTTTACTGTCACTTTTTGGCGATTTAATGCACCCTTGCACTAATTTCTTCCTATTATATATATATATATATATATTATATATATATTTCTTACTGACCCCAAACTTTTAAATACTAGTTGTCCAAAACTGCTAATTAAACTAGTTTAGCAGCCTAGTGGGGACGCCAACACACCAACAAAGCAAATCTGGAACCAGCATCCAAAAACACAGCATATGCTTATGATCAGTCATGCTGGTGTTTTCAGCGGGGATATGACTTTAGTAAGTGTGTGTAATGGTTATCAGGAGTGCAAGCATGCCATCTGATGTTTGTTTGTGTCTACAGAGTGAGAGTTCATCGAGATATTTCCTGTCTGGCGGATCAGAAAGATAATGGTTTTTTATTCGCTCCAACCATTACCAGATATACCGGCGAGCTCAGCCTACTGTAGCACGTTCAGCACTCGCCTCCAATGCGTATCTCAAGCAGTTGGTATTCATGTCATGTGCTTGTAATCTTGAAGGATTCGGTAATGATTTCTTCATACGGCAGATCTGCGTTCTCACTTGACCTCCATTTGTAATGCGAACAACAAAAAGATGATTTACTGTCCAAGTGAAAACACACGAGTGAAAAATGAGAAGGAGAAAAGGGAAAGGAAAAATGTTTGCAGAGACGGTACATTGCCTGTCCCACAGTGGCGTAATTGGGAAACTGCCTGATAACTTTCACAAATTCTGCTGCTTTTTTTGGCTCCTAATTGGCAAAATTCGACTTTCCTTCCAAATATTGATTTTTATTAATGCAATGCTTGTTTTGTATCACACATATCCTTTTCAAGGGATAATATGGTATAGTATCTGTTTTTTGTGATCATCATACATCTGTTTTGTGTCGTATGTTACATGGCATTGCTTGTGTTAGGGTGAGGGAGGGATTTGGGCGGGATACACAGGAACTTGTATAAATCTTGCTTTCCTGTTTATAAAAATTACTGCTTCTTGGTTAACATTTTGTATGAAAGATGTGTGGACTGGCTAAAGATAACTCGCTAGATTCTTTGACAGCGTTTTAGAATGGTACTTTGCTTTTGTTGAATGAAGAGGCCACAGGAAGTATTAAAAAAAAAGTTACTAAAATAACTTTATAATAATTTAAAGAATTACATTTAGATTTTTATTTTAAATTGTATTTTATTTGTTAGCTTTTGCAATTTGTTTGTTTTTAGCTGTTTAAAAAAATGTCTAAAGTTAAAATTCAATTCAATTCTTTCTAACCTATATAAAAGTATTGACCTTCCAACCCAGCAAGTGAAATTAGGTTTATACCAAAAGTACCCAAATACTTTTAGGGGATGTTACGTATTAAGACATTAAGTATTTCAATTTTGTGTTATTATCTCAGCAAGAAAAGAGCAAGTGGGTATTACTGGCTCGGAGCCACTGTATGCTGTATGCTTCAGATCAGTGCTTGTGTTCATGAGATTCTTTTTAATGAAGTCTTTTTGTGCCTTGGGTTCTGTATCTCTCTCTTGAACACTGTAATTAGTGTGATAATGGGGTTAGTCACCGTGACTCTCAGCGGTGTGTGTGCTATTATTATCATGATCAGCATAAACAGCGACGCCCACATCAGCTGTGACGTGACACGTTCAAGCACAGGATATCTTCACACGTGGTAGAAAACAAATAGTTGGCATATTTTCACAGTCTATATAAGAAGTGGCAGACATAGTCTCTCACACACTCTGTTAGATTGACACGTGAAGCCGACACCTGTCAGTCAGATCTGGGTGATGTGGGGGTCCCCCGGGGGCCGGTTACAGGGCAGAGGGTGACCCCGACACTTTGAAACCCTTCCTCAGTGTTGTCTGTGTCTCATTACACCCCTGCTTTCATATTCACTGCCTTCCCTTTGATTTTCTTCTCAATTATATGTCCCTCTTCTTTCTTTCTTTCTTTCTTTCTTTCTTTCTTTCTCCATCCATCATCCATCCTTCTTTCTTTCTTTCTTTCTTTCTTTCTCCATCCATCCATCCATCATCCATATTTCTTTCTTTCTTTCTCCATCCATCAATCCATCCATCCATCCATCATCCATCTTTCTTTCTTTCTTTCTTTCTCCATCCATCCATCCATCATCCATCCTTCTTTCTTTTTTTCTCCATCAATCCATCCATCCATCCATCCATCATCCATCCTTCTTTCTTTCTTTCTTTTTTCTTTTTATTCTTTCTTTCTTTCTTTCTTTCTTTTATCCATTCATCTTTCTTTCTTCTCTTGTCTTTCTTTTTCTTTCATCTCTTTTCTTTCTTTCTTTTTCTTTCTCCATCCATCCATCATCTTTCTTTCTTTTTTCTTTCTTTCTTTCTTTCAATTATCATCCATCTTTCTTTCTTCTATTGTCTTTCTTTCTTTCTTTCTTTCACCTCTTGTCTTTCTTTCTTTTTACTTTCTCCATCCATCCATCTATTATCTTTCTTTCTTTTTCTTTTTTCTTTCTCATCCATCCATCCATCCATCATCATCCTTCCTTCCTTTCTTTCTTTCTTTCTTTCTTTCTTTCTTTCATCTCTTGTCGTTCTTTCTCTCTTTCTTTCTTTCATCTCGTGTTATTTATTAATTGTCTCTGTTTTTGATTCTATCCTCTCCTCTGATCATGCTTGCTCTACACATTGCATGTAAGAGTCTGATTGCCTCATTTCACCTTATATCATTTCTCACATCATAGATTTGATGTAGGTGCCAGTATTGTTAATGTGTACATGAGCAATGTGACATGAGATACAGTACACACAGATGAACCAAACAAAACATTTGTTTCAAAGAGCAAACATTCTTTCTTGGACAGAAAATATTACCTCATAAAGTAGAGTTAGGGAAGGCTTTGTTAAACAAAACAGATTATAAAATCTACATGGTTCTTAATAAAAAACATGAATCATATTTTGACACCCAAATGAAAAGAAATGGCTTTTGAAACCATCTAAATGTTATATCTTGTTTAATATAATACATTTAGGTTTAGTCTGGTTATATCAAAATTTTTTGTTATTTTATGTTAAAACTTAGCATGGCTAATTATAGAAATATTGACTTATCACAGTATTTTGTTCACAGAAACACAATCTTCTACTCACATTCTTTTAATTTCTATAGTGTTCAAAAATGTGGATGTTTATGAAAAGGAGACACAAAGGAGATTAAATGTAAATGAAATACCATTTTGTTCCATGAAAGGATTGAGTTTAATTTATTTTCTTCCTTCTCTGTGTCGAAGAACGTATTAATCAGATTTATGCCTACATAAATGAACTTTTTAAACACTGTATATTTCTATAGCTCAACAGAAACTTTCACTGTGATGTATTGTAGACCTTGAGTACATTAACACTCAACCCAAAGCTGAAAGTAAACTATAGAGAATGAAATGTTAACATCATTCGGTTCCTCTTTAGAACCCCAAATTCCAGGAGCCTGTTACACTGGATTTTCTGGATGCTGAGCTGGAAAATGATATTAAAGTCCAGGTATGCCACAACACATACAGTACAAACACAAATAGCTTGTTGTCACCACTATTATTTCATTGCTATACTGATGAAAGGTTTTGATTTTATGTGTAAACACGAGCGGTGTGGTATTTCAGTACTTACAAATGCTTACATTTCTGTTACAAAACATGTGCTGAAAACACCCTTTTGCTCAAGGGATGCATAGTTAGCTTAGATAGTAGTGATTTATGACAGCAGCGGACATAATGCCTGACCACACAAGTCACAAAGCCTTATTTTTTTGTGCAAGATAAAATGCGTTTGAAGATAAAAATGTATATTACGAGCAGTGTAATTAGGTAATTCATTACTGTAATCTGAACCTTGCTACATGTACTGCATTAGACTAACCAAGACTTGTCATAGCACTTCCATATTATTGCTCTTTTATTGGTTTTGATTTCTTCTATTGTCCTTATTTGTAAGTCGCTTTGGATAAAAGTGTCTTTTAAATGACTACATTTTTAATGATAGACTGTTATGCAGCTCTTTTATTACGGTACCTTTAGTTATCAAACCTCTATTTATAATTGTAAGCGATATAATTTGTTTAAGGTGTATATTTTTTTTTTGGGGGGGTTATTTGGTGAGTTTATGATGTTGTTTATTTGGCCTGTTTACTCTAAAAATCCTTAAAATAAAATTGAAAAATAAATAAATTAGCATTAAAATGTATTACTTAATATAAAAACATATGTATTTAATGTAACTTTCTCTAAATACTTTGGTCAGTTGAATAATAATTTATGCAATTATATATGATTTATTTGAAATAATCAAAAGAGCCACTTCATTTCTATCTATATTGTTCAACTGTGGTAATTTTTTTTATTTTTTTATTTTTTTTTATTTTTTTTTTTTTTTTAGAATATCTTACTCAACACTGTAGTACCAGTATAAAATAATTAATATAGTTCATACTGATTATTCTTTTCTCTATTGCCCTCTCAGATACGGACTCTGATGATTGACAGAGACCCTGGGGAGAAAACAATAGAAACGCTTGTGAAATCTCAAGATGAGGTGTGTAGATCTTCTATAATTCTTCTTCTGCTGTTTGCTTCACTTATACTTTTATTTCCTATATCAGAGATACATTGATCGAGGAATCAGGACGTACACCTGGGCCCCGGTTAACGGAACAGACTACAGGTGGTTTGTTGGATTTATGTATGCAAAGTGTTTCATAACCCACCAAAGTATTTGTATGTATAAAACACGTTATTTTTTTCCTCTGTGTGTGGGTGTTCTTCAGCCTGGCCTTGGTTTTGCCTGAGTACAGTCTGCATTACATCGAGGCAAACCTGGGGGACACTATAAAACAAGCCATGTGTGAGTACCGTCTGTTCACCTAGAACACACAAACCAGCTCCCCACGTTGAGCAAACACACTATCATTTACTAAAGATCAGATAGAGCCTTCGGCATGCAAAGCTATTGTTTTGTGAAATAGCTGAGACCGCTCGCAAATATTTCTCATCGGCTCGCGAGAGAGGTCTGCCTGTTTGTGTGTGTGTGTGTGTGTGTGTGACCTCAATTGTCAGGGCTGCTCTCTGTATTAAACTGAGGTCCAGCTGGTCTCCACCCATCCTGAGCAGTGTAGCCAGGCGTTTGATCTGACTCTCACCAGCACACAGGGGCCCCGGCTGGGAAGAGAGACTGCGAGCACTCCCTCCCCTCTGGACATGTGCTGCTGAGCTCCAGATCTCACATACATGTACACAGACGCTTCGCTCATTTGGAGGAATATTCCAGACTGAGCTCTGTCGATGGCGTGTGGCTTGCTGTCAATTTAGCAAAATGATTTTAAATCGTATCTCATTGCCCCATAGACTTCTATTTCCGTGGTAATTGACAGATGCTGTCGATAGAGCTTAACTTGTACTTAAGCCAG
This sequence comes from Enteromius unitaeniatus, assembly GCA_032359435.1. NCBI lineage: Eukaryota > Metazoa > Chordata > Actinopteri > Cypriniformes > Cyprinidae > Enteromius > Enteromius unitaeniatus. The sequence goes on along the minus strand of JAUMHI010000063.1, from coordinate 15,655,262 downwards.
AACATTCCTTAAAGGAATAATTCACCCAGAAAAGAAAATTACGTTATTTTTCTGGATGTTTTATGTTGCTTCTTTTCATGTAATGAATGTTTATAGTACCTAAAACATCACTATATGATTATACGTAGTCTAAATGGCTCCTGTAGTACATAGAAGTCTTTTGAAGCTTTACGAACATACCAAAGCAATTATAGGGATTCGAATCAGAGGTGAATTCGAGAACCAGATCAGTCTGATCTGAAAAGAACCGGATCAACCGAACATTTATTTCCCGAAAATGTGTTACATTAAAAATGCCAGAATGATGGCTAGAAGATATACGTTATCAGAGCCTGCACACACACATTTATTCTACATTAATGCACATGTGCAAAAGACTGTGTTTTTCTGATCTATCCTTTCTGCCTTTCCATCTTTAAATGGTACAGCACAATGGGGCAAGTACTCTCTTTGTCGTTTACTGTTCCCTCACTGTCTGTTGTCCTCATTAGCCATTTTATTTAGAATTAGTTTATTATGCATGATTTTAAGTTACGTTATGCTTAACTCATCAGTTTGTTTGAATAGCCTATATATTTTGTATGCATGGTCTGTTTAACAGTGGCGATTGTTAAACAGTGTTTGGTGCTTGTCTAAATATGCATGCACAGGTATGATTTCAAAAAACAAAAACAAACTTGAACTTGACCTTTAATGTTTAAAGACCAGATAAACATTAAAAACATTGCATTTTATTGCCTGTGCAAATGCAAACCACCATATATTGCTAGGGTGTTGCTAGGTGGTTGTAAAAGAGGTGTTCTGAGTAGTTATTCTTTTTTTTACTATTAATATATATATTTATATATGTGTGTGTGTGTGTATTTCTATTAGTGCTGTCAAATGATTATTCATGATTAATCACATCTAAAATAAGTTTATGTTTACATAATATATGAGTGTGTACTGTGTATATTTATTACGCATATATAAATACAAACACATTTATGGATATTTTAAGAAAAACATGCTATGTTTATTTATTAAATGTATGCATATATAACATAAAACATGATAATATAAATATATAAGTGTTTATACATGCAAATACTTTCAATATATATACTATATGTGTGCGTCTATATATATATATATATATATATATATATAGATAATGAGTAAATACACATACATATAGTATGTAAACAAAAAATATATATTTTGGATGTGATTAATTAGAATGAATCTATTGACAGCACAAATGTATAAATATACACAGAACACAAAGATATATTATGTTAACATGTATAATTTGGATGTGATTATTCACGATTAATTGACTTGACAGCATTAATATTTTCAGATCATTTTAAATTTTCAAATTTGTATGTCCTTTTATTATTTTTTTAGTTACTGGTGTTTAATTTAATTTCAGAAGATTACTTATTTTTTTATTATTCAGCTTTTTTTTTCAATTACCAAAATCTGAATACTGAATACTGAATACTTAATGTGTGTTTGAGATAATTATAAGCAAGTAGTAGTACACCTCTCCACAACAAGCCACACTGTATCATCCAGGCCTGTAGCGTCAAGACTTGTGAGATGAATTATGAGTTTAATTCTTGCAACACTGTACAGAGGCCAATAGGATCATACTAGAATGCAGAACCCTGAGCCAGAAGCCTCCTTTCTCACTGTTCATCAGCATAATTATTTTAGCATAACAGTGCTTTGTAAGATCACATAGCTTTAACTTGAGTCATTTCATGTAAGAAAGCCAACAAAGGAAATTTTAGCTTGTGAAACAATGAGTAAAGCAGGTTTTGAAGCCTGGAAGGAACACAGAAGGTCATATTGTGGCTTGTAAGCAGCAACAATCAGCTACTTGAGGAAACCCTTGCCGCTCAAACGGTCACAGGAATTTGATGTTTTATACGCCAATTATAATTGTACGTCTAATTTATTATGTGCGAGCATGTTTGGGTGCGTGTTAATGTGCTAAAACTGATATTTCTGTATCCTGCCGTGTGATATGTGGTATCCGTTTCTCTCTCTTCCTCTTCTTATTCCCTCTCTTTCCATTTCTTGTCGTAAAGTATCCTGGCATAGGTTTACGGGCTCGTAAAGAGGCAGGTCCATATGGTTATTGAGAAAGGGGAAAGAGGCAGCGGTGCAGGGGTCAGGTTTTGCGGTGGTCTTCAGAGTGCTCCTGGATACCTTAGGAGCCCAACTTTGCACTTTGGGAGCTCCAAAGGGCTTGTATGACCAAAGCCGAAAGCCGAATGTAAACTTCAGAAAGGCAGAACTAGGGAAGTGTGGCTTTTGGGAGCCATGTAGTGCTAATAATGAGAAGAACAGGTGAACGTGGCGTTCCCTCAAGGGATGTGTCCTTATGGCTGGTCGTAACTGAAAACTGTGATGATGGACTCGGGTGCTTGGACCTGGCAGACTCTGAACCTGACTGGATCTTAGAAGTTGGGGATGTTTCTGCTTGATTAGCCTCACATGTGTGTGTCACCAAGTACTCAACACTGCAAAGAAATTACAGACTTAACTCTTGTTAGAGATATTAGCAGGTATTGCTTTCTTGTTTTAAGCGAAAGCCCACCACATTTTTCAGAAAACAAGACTTAGGGCAGATATTTTCATCTGAATTTCCTCACGTTAAAGAATAAAGACCACCTCATGTTGTGTCAATCAGGTTCACACACTGCTTCTGATACGTTTGTCCATCATAAATTTTTGGGTGAGGTGCGATTTATTTATTTATTTATTTTGTGTTTTTGTATCAGTAACAAGCATTTAGATCGGAAAGGATGACGAATGTGAAGAACAAGAAAGAAAAGAAAACGTATAAGAAAATCAGTGGGAATCAGTGTGCAATGACCTTTAGGGCCAGATTTACTAAATCGAAATTATTTATTTTTAAGTAAATCTGGTCCTTAATATTTTTCTGAAGTAAATGCATGTTTATTTAAGAATGTTTTGATGTTTGTATTGCAAAACAGGACAAAATTACTGAGAAAGAAAATAATTTGTTGCAGTTTTTGCTTTAAATCAGAGATGCTGCGAGCGTTTGTCTGAGAGGAAAAGAATCCGACATGGTGCTAATTATATTGACGGCAAATTCAGAGCAGATGTGTGGCCATTAACTCAGTGACACATTTGACAGAAGCTTCAAACACCCATTTACACACAAACAAAGGTCTAATACATGTTTTGTCTTCCTTGTCTGTTATCAGCTGGTGATGGCTGTGTCATGGCTTTTCTGGTCAGAAGCTCTGTTAACGGCAATAACTAGCGCAGAGCTAATGAGTGACTGTGTATAGACGCACATGACAAAGCGCCCATTATACTTGATTGTATTTTAATTTAGCTTTTAGTAATTTATAATTATAACTTTAAATTCAAATGTAAATATTTCTCTATTTATAATTTATTGCATATTTTTCTATTTTTATATTATTCCATTCAAGCTTGATTTAAATTTATGGAAATAATTTGTAATAGTTTTTGTTTCAGTTAACAACATAAACCCTGATGTTGACTCAACAATGAAACTCAGTAACTATCCAATGTCTTCCAAGTTTAGGATGTCCATATTTAATTAAACCATGTTCGTATTTTAAAGCACATTTTAAAATAAAATCGCAATTTTAAGAAGTTTTGATTGATGATTGTCTATCCAAATTGCGCAACCATGTTGAATTTTTATGTAGTTTCTCAAATCTTTTTAAAAACAGTTCCAAAGGCATTGTAGTTGAGTGTTACGGCATTGCTAGTTTTATAATCCAGTATTTTATAGTATTCTGGGTGGTTGCTTAGTAGCCCAAGTCAAGATTGCCCACCATCAAAAATTTGCTATATTCTAGATATTCTAGATGGCTGTAGTCCCTCTTTCAGTCAGTAAAACTGTTTTGGCCTTTTGTCATCTGCCAAGTGAAGCTCTTTAGTCAGATATTTGGTAAAAAAGAACAGTTATACCAACAAAGTTGAACACTAAAATTTAATCTAAAGCATAGCCTTTAAAGGCATCACTTAAAATATAAAACAAGGTTCTTCACATCTGGCCCTGGAGGTCTGCTGTCCTGCAGAGTTTAGCTACAACCCTGATCAGTATCACCTGCCTATAATAACTGTCTTGTAATGCTGAAGAACATGATTTGCTTGCTCTGGTGTGTTTGATTAGGGTTGAATTTAAACTCTGCAGGACAATGGACCTTCAGAGCCAGACTTGATGAACCCGGAAAAAATAAAGCTTTAATATTTCTGGCTCTAAATTCAAAGCTGTTTTAAATAAACGCAATCAATACACACCTTAACTCAGTAAATTCAGTAACGCATTGCATCTCTTGGCTTTAATAAAAATATGTAAATTAGATTGCCTCAGCCAAGAACACAATGTTGTGTGAGCCATCAATTCTCAACAATATATTAAGACCAACTGTTTTGTCTATGTTGATTTTATTCCATTAACAGTTGATTTTCATTGTTCTAACATAAAAAATTAGGGTTAATTTTGGTGAAAGTGCAGTCCGGAAGTTTCCAAGCAAAGCGACTTCTCGCTTATTCTGAGATGGTCTGGTTCAGTTTTGATCTACTGGCTCACATCAATGGCTGATTGCATGTGCACCTTTGATGTACAAAGAGAGTTTGATGTGACTTCACCAAACACTGGCTGACCTTTTTTTTGCCGATCGTGAATACCACATGCCAATTTGTTCAACCATCATGTCATTTGATGTTTTCATCAAGCGTCAGAATTATTTTACCATGCCTGCCAAGCTCTCCGCTCACTCCTCTCGTAACTCTCTGTGTTGAATGGAAAGGACTGTCTGCATCCATTTCTTCACGTCTGTAATCTCAAACTCACATCTTTGTTGTGTGTCCAGGCTTTCACTTAATCTGAAACCTCCATGTGCATGTTTTATGTGAAATGCTGTTTTCAGAGTATCAGGTTTACAATTTTGGATGTCTTTTGGGACTTTGATGGACTGCGGTAACTTTGTCTTTCTCTTTGTCTTCTGATTGGTTGGATTTTTCACCACAGGGAAAAAGGGCAAGTACTGCACCCTTCTCTTCTCAGACCTTCATGTTTTACTTCATTTATCAGTTGTTGTATCATTTCTTTTCAGTGTCATTTGCTTGCATCTATTTTTGCTTGCATCTTTTTTTTCCAGAGTGTTCATCTCACATTTGTGTGTTTTATTAATGCAATCTGTTACTTCTTACGAGTGCATTTCATATCACATACATTTTTTTGTTTAATCTATAAATATTAATTCTGCATGCTGTTAAATACTGCTTTTATTTTTTTACATGACAACTTTTCATGTAAAAAAACTTTGGTCAAATCAGCGGAAAATGTTGATACTAATAACTAGAGATTAGTATGGTTGCTAAAATGCTGATATACTGTATATTATATCCCTGTTGACAAAAATTATCCTAAAATGGTTTGACGGTCTCCCAATGCTGGTCTATTTACTATTTCTACTGGGTTTTTGGGTGGCTTGGCTATATTAAACTCAGCTTATTTGTTTGTTTGTTACTTACTTTTTTAACATCCCAGTTTCTTTTGGTTGGGTTTTGCAATGGCCAATGCTGATACCAGTAACTAAAGATTGGCATGGTTGCTACAATACTGGCGTGATATCCCTATTGGAAAATAATAATTTTAAATTTAAATTTCTTTGTTGGGCTCCCATGTTGGTCTTTTGGTTTTAGAAAGTTTTGGGCTGTGGATACCAGTTTAAACCAGTTTAAGCATGGTTTAGGCATGTTTTCACAGCAGGAAAAAACTACTACATTTGAATCAAGGCAGTTAAGATGTACATATACAATGAAATACCATTTTTATGCCATATTTGCTAGTATTTTAGGTTAGACTTTATTTAGACAATCCACTTTAGACATTCTGCTAACTGTAAGTAACTACATGTCAACTAATTCTCTGTATTTTACAGCTGCATGTCTAGTAACTCTCAGAGTAGACTGTTAGATTAGGTTTAGTGTTAGTAGAATAAGTTGACATATACTTGTATACTTGTTTCTAAGTTTCCAGTAGTCAGTATGTTGTATGTTGTGGACCCATCAAAATAAAGTGTAGACAGTCCACTAATACACTACTAACTGCTAGTTGACGTTTAGTTGCAAAGTTACTTACTGTAAGTAGAATGTATAAAGTGCTACTGTATTTTACTTGGATAGTTACCATTTATACCAGTCCAAGATTTTTTGTAATTGGTCAATTCTGATGTAGATATAGAGTTTTATGTTTTTTAATATTCTGTCTAAACATATTTAAATTGCTCTCTCTGTTTGTCTGTAGCCTTTGAAACCATGCAGCAGGAGAAATCTGAGGAATATGGGTACACCTTTATTGCACCCAGGTAACACACACACACACACACACACAGAGATCGCAGACCTCCCACAGGGTTTAGTCTTGACAGGTTTATGTAGACTGTATCTAGACTCCATTGGTCTTTGAAGGCCTATAAATTCACACCTTCAGACCCAAACTTCACTCCCCTGAACAATGGATCCCACAGACACAGAAGCAGAAATGTTTCATAAAAAAACGTCACTACTTAGGCTTCACTTCGGTCATCAAACTGTGTGTTTTTCTGTTATTAAACATTACTAATGTTTTTCAGGGAATACTGTAAGGACCTCAAAGTCTTATCCAACAACACCCAGTTTCTGATGGACTTCAATGAGTACATTGACAGGAAAACTCCAAATGCTCCTCTGTGTGAGTGCAAACCTGAACACACTTTATCCATCTTAAAATGTGAGCTATGTCCACACAATGCAATAAGCTGAACTTGACCTTCCTTTTGTTGTGTGATGGATGCATTCTTCACACAACAATGTGCAAAAACACAACAACTAAACAAACAATTCACAGGGTTTTATTGTAATAGTGTTCTCTTCTCATTATGTTGTTATATACATGTCAGTCCCAGCCATATAGCCTAGTTATTATTTTTCTAGGGTCACCCCTACTACTGTATATACTTATATATAGAATGTTAAATTCCAAAGAACATAGCACCTTCATTGAACTCCCTTTTGTTTGTAGTTCAGTGTTCAAGTGTTTTGTCAGTCAGTGATATTAAACCAACTGGACATCAAAGATAACTTTTTCATCCCCTTGTATAACACCACCTTTTTGCGAAGACTGTGGTTATTTTTGAAAACATGATGTAGGGATATCAGAGGTGAAAGGGCTCAGATTACTCTCTTTTAGCGGCTGAGTCAGGTTGATTCCCGCTCAAATGATGTCAGCGTGTGTGGCGGTCCTGCCGTCTGTGAAGGTGACCCCTGCCAGCGCTCTGTTTAATCGCACTGTAATTGATTAGTCTGCTCAGTAATGACTCCAGCGCTGTCATCCTAATGTTCTTACCCATCGTGACTCACTCTTTTCAGTAAAGAGATGCTATCACTACAGCACACACGCACGAACACACCCAAAGACCTTTGCTTGGTAGGCATTATTTTTCTCCTGAGAAGTAAGGAGGGTTTGTGTGTATATATGTATATGTATTTATGTAGAAATATGAGTAGCATCAGACCAATGCAGTATATACACAACACAATTTCTGTTTTTAATTTCATTAGAAATGTTATAGGTAAATAAGTGTAACAACCATGAAGATTTATACACTTTTGTAGTTAGTTTCCACATCCCCGGTCGACAGGGAGTGGAGTTTGAACATGGGAATATCCTGTTTTCTATGACATAATCCATAACTATCAACTATAAAGACTTTCCTTTCTCTTTGTCTGTATTGTTCAGGTAATCTCACTCTTGTAAACCGGTTGCTGCTGGACGCCGGTCTCACGGCAGACCTTGTCAATGTCTGGAAGGACCAGAATGTGTAAGTTTAGAGCAAAACACACACATGGAACAATATAAAACACTCATCTGCGTCTGTGTGAAATGAGTTTTCAAGTACAAAGATCTCTGCAGGCCAGAGAGACGCCTTTGTATAACTGATGAACACAAAGCTCTATTTAGAGTCCTGACATGAATAAGACAGCTGTTTTTTTTGTCAAGCGCAAACTCGAGAGTCTAGCAGTTATAACCAGGATTAAAGAACCCGACTGTGTGGGAGTCCAAAAACACAGTACTCAATGTGACAAAACTGTGTTTTCAATTAAACAAATGGTGTTTCAATTAAATTGGTGTCTTGAGGAACGACTCAAATAATCCATTATGTTTTCTTTTAATTTGGAGGCTGAATGTGTTGTTAGTTACATCGGACGTTCTTGAAGTAATTGAGTTTAAAGTGCAAGGCTAGAATACCTACACAAAACACTCACAGGTGTAAAGCTAGTCAGAGTTGCTTTGGTTTCTGTTTGTGGGCTTTGGGAAAATTTTAAACGGCATGCTAAACATACTGACGTCTTTTTTTGTTTCATCAGAGATGGAGTTTTGGCCCGGTTTGTGGCTACAGATGGAGGCATTACACGTGTGTATCCTAAAAGGTGAGTTCCATTCACGCTTGTGTGAAATATGTGCACTTCTCCATCCCCATGTGTGCATGTGTGTGTGAGACATGCTAAATTCTTTGCGATCTTTCCTCAGTCGGCAAGCCCCGCAGGGGTCTGCGGTTGAGACTGAAAGAAAGAGTGAGAGGGGATGTTTCAGGGGATGTTTCTGGTACAGAGTGACTCTTTTGAGATTTCTTATGGGAGCCATGTGCAGCTCTCGCTTTCTTTCTCCTGTCTTTATTAGCTTAAATCTATAACAGCGAGTGCTTGAGTTCATAAACTTACTCTGGTGGTGTTAAACAGCAGGACGGTGTTTAAGAAGCTACAGTGGTGTACTTATTCGCAGTTCATATTTACTTACCTTGGTTGCAAAATCAAAATACCTGTTTTCTATGGGTTTTTTTGGAGCTTCACAGCACCAAGCACAATCCTTTTGTGTTTTCTGGTATTGAGCGGCATATACATACTGCTAATCATCATCTTTTTTGTTTCACTGGGGAAAGTATGAGATTTGATTGACATGGCTGAGATTGTCGCTTTTAAGATTCTAATCTTCATAAAATGTTTGGCATGTTGTGTTGTTATAACTTGTCATAGGTATTTGTGTCTCATTGCTTTCTAACTTTAGACATAATATTTTTTTCCCCCACAATCATATATTTTCCTTTTTTTGTATGTGTCACATAACTTTATTTTTGTTTATCATTCAGCCAATTTTTTTATTTAATTAATAAAATAAATAACCAGTAACAGATAGCTGCCTGAACCTTAGATTAATAAATGCAGTCTAATTTATTTAATATTGCATGACTTCATTTAATTATTTTTTATTTATTTTTTTGTATTTTAATTCAATTTAATTGTAATTTATTTTCAGTATTTATTTCCAGTGAAATAATGCATTGATATACTGCTCTGATATTTAGGTCTACACCTTAAATTAATTTATTAATTCCGTGATTTTTTTTTTATATTATTATTATTATTATTAATTATTTATTTTATTATTTATTTATTTATTTTCCCAGTTAAATAATTTCTTGATAGGCTGTATTATTAATACATATCTTGAAGTTTTATGTCCCCACTCTGAAATTTTTTTTATTTATTTTGTATTCATAGATGTGAGCAATTTAATTTACACAATTTTAATTAAACATAATTTATTTTTTATTGTATATGTAGGAAAGTTTTTAATATTTAAACTATTTTATTACACTATAAAGATAAAACCACTCAGTCCAGTACAAGGCATTTGTGGATCTTTGTGGATTCATGTAGGATTTTTGGGTTATGCATTCTTGAGTTCAGATTTTACATTATTCCTGTTGCTATTGTTTATTGTTTAAAACGTTTATTAAATAATTTATTTCTCAGTGCCGGGGAAGAATGGGGAGAAAACTCTGAAACCTATGACTCAAGCTTTTACAAAAGGAGTTTGGACAATGACATATACATCTTCACCGCCCCATACGTCAACAGTAAGAAGCACACTTGTATTCTTTCAGTACACATCCCCTCTCTAGCATTTGGATCGACGTGTGCTCTCTTTGGCACACTGCTTTACTAAGACAGCTGTTGATCTACTTGAAATGCGCACCTACAGATCTCCTGCCAAGGTCGAGTAAGCTTATATTACTGGGGGATTACCATTCAATGAGACTACCTCACATTCACACATGTGTGGTCTGCAGGACTAACACACACATGGTCGAGATGCACCCATGTGCCAAAACTCAACCCCCAGGGGAACGCCTGGTCCTTGTGTTTATGGGAGGTTTTACCATTTAAGTTAATGGTGAAAGCAGACTGAAACCCTTCTAGATCTCTCAAACATTTCGATATCAGATGTAACATGTCTACCTTGGCAGGTGTTACCAGAAGAATTGCATTAACAGCATTAGGATACTAAAACCATGCCTATTTGGATTAGTGAAATGAAATGGAGCAAAGAGGGCCAGTCTGACCTTAAAGACATTTTATTATTCTGCATTTGTGTCGTCTTTTTTCCCTGAAACAGAGAGCAGAGAGTCTGGTTATGAGTCCGGTATCCTTGTCAGTAAGGCAGTGGACTTGGACATTAATGGAGCAAAACTCAAACCTGCCGGTGAGCTCTTAAGAAGTTCAGCTACATTGCTGTTCAAAAGCTTGGGATCAGTATGATTTTTGTAGGATTTATTATTATTATTATTATTAATAATGATGCTTTTATTCACAACTGAGGAATTCAATTGGTAAAAAGACATTTTATAATTTTACAAATATTTCTTTTTCTATTGAGCAGATAATACAAAACTGTTTATCATTCAATTATTTTTTTTCATTCATTAATAAAATGAAGTAACCAGTGATATATAGCATCTTGAGTAGGGTGTGACTTATTTATTTATTATTTTAATTTTTTCAACATTCTTTCCAGTAAAATGTTTTCTATTAAATATATGGTCGATGTAATAAATGTTATAACTGCTTTGTTTATATATATATATAAAGTATATATATATATATAGTAAATTATTGAGAATTTCCAACCAGTAGTGAAGTAATTTCTCTGTGGTTAAATAAAAAGGGTCTTTAAATGAATCTTTAAACGAAAACAACTCAGTAATGTCACTGGTATTTGGTTTTAACGAAATTGGTCGGTTCTTGACGAAAACATTTTGTTTGTGTTTTAATGATTCATCCCTGATGACTAATGAAGGTTATGACTAATCGTTGGTCATTCTCTACATTAATTTTTGAGCTCTGTCTGACCCTGACATTGCTTCATCTCATCATCTGAATCTTTTATCATTATATTTGTTATCCTCGCTTGAGAGTGTGTGTTTTATGTTATCATACAGTGGTGGGAGTCAAACTCAATGTGACGGCCTGGATGAACAGCTTCATAAACGCTACCACCAAGAAAAATGTAAGCAGAAATGACCCCCGTTTCCTTATCGGCACATGTGGAAGCTGTTTAGTCACAAACGCAGCCTCTCTAGATGGGCCGATATTGCTGTCTGAGAGCAGAGATGAATTGACTCGCTCTAATAAATGTTGTAAAAGGCATGTCTTATGAATTCTCAGCTCTCTCCTCACATTATTTCCTCTCTCCAGTGCAAGGATGAGATCTGCGGGTGTCTCAGAAATGATAAGGTAGGACGCTGACTGCTTCATGCTGCTCTGACCTCTGTAGACACTTATCTAAAGCTGCTTTCACTCTCGGTTTCTGATGAATGGCTGGTTTTACTCTTCAGCAAGTGGACTGTGTGATTCTGGATGATGGTGGATTTCTGCTTATGTCCAATCAGGAAGAATATATCACACAGGTAGTGTGTATTTACAAGGTCCAGCAATACTGTGTGCTAGCATAAATTAGCAGTTTTCATATTTTGACTCATATTTCATATTTTGATTATGTTTCAGATTGGTCAGTTTTTTGGTGAAGTGGACCCTGTTTTGATGATTACTCTGGTCAATACCTCCCTGTTCTCTTTTAATAAAACCTATGACTACCAATCCGTCTGTGACCCGGAGAGAGAAACTAAAGCTGCTGCCGGACGCCGCTCTGTATATGTGGTAAACTATACATTTAAATTTCTTAAAAAACCATTAATGTACTAGGGGTTTCTGGTAGACTTATGTAATGTGGAAACAAAGTGCGTGTAGATTGTGTCATCTATGTTTGTGTGTTTCTTTCTGACAGCCAACGATTGCAGATATGCTGACTGTAGGCTGGTGGGCCTCCACTGCCGTCTGGTAAGAAAAGCTGGTGCCACTCACTGAGAAATAGATTGATGAAGGTTTCCAGTGTGAGGTGTTCTCATTTGTTTCTTACTTTTAGGTCAGTTTTGCAGCAGCTACTTCTCAGTCTGACTCTCCCGAATATAGTGGGAACAGGTAAGTGGCTACTCTGGCTATTCTATTTGCATTTAAGAATTTTGGATTTAAAAACAAGCCCAAAGAAACAAACAAAAAAACTAAATTTTATTTAATTTAATTTATATTTAATTTCATTTCATTTTTTTTTCTTTTTTTTTTTTTATAAAAAAGCTCTTAACTTTTTTACCTTGTCATTGTTACAATGTAATTATACATTTAAGAGTCGGGTTAGCTACACTTAAATAATTAACTACATACAGTACTACATACTTTTTTTAAAGGGCAAGGGTTATGATTAGAGTTTTTGCCCTTTTAAAAATATGTGATGTGTTATAGATGTGTGTGTATATATAATGGTTTCTTCTTAAATAAACAAATAAGTAAATAATTAAAACAAAAAATACTATTATTTATAGTATATTTTTGCAATATACAGTATATAAACACAAATTTCATGGACAGAATTGTTCACATAATTTTTAGGTGTTTCTTCACTCCAAAATATTTTTTTTTTCATTACTCGCTTACCCCCATATTGTTCCAAACCCATAAAAGATTTGTTTATCTTCAGAACACAATTTCAAATATTTTGGATGAAAAACAGGAGGCTTGTGACTGTCCCATTGCCTACCAAACAATTAACAACTGTCAAGGTTCAGAAAAGTATGAAAGACAACGTCAGAATAGTCCATCTGGTTCAATCTGAATGTTATGATGCGACGAGAATACTTTTTGTATGCAAAGAAAATACAACATATTTAACAACATTGTTTATTTATTACAATTCCTCTGATCCGTGTCTCTCTTCACGTCACGTCATTGTGTTCTGAAGACGAACAAAGCTTTTATAGTTTTGAAACGACATGATTAAATGTTCATTTCGCGGTGGAGAAACCCTTAAAATGCATTGATTAAATGCATAAGTGAACTTTAGATTTGAAATAAAGTGATTTCATTCAATGCTAAGTTATCAAAATGTTCAAGAACTGCTGTAGTCATTTGCATCAATTGAGCAAGCAGCGTGTATTTTGTGAGTGTGCTTGTTATATAGGCTGTTCATCTGTGTGTGTATGTGTTTTGATATACACAGCATGTCACTGGTGTGTTTGTGTGTTTGCAGCATACTCGGAGGATGACCTCTCGGATGCGTTCTCCAAAGAGAGCTGTATCACCGAACAGACTCAGTATTTCTTTGAGAACGAGAACAAATCTTTCTCTGGAGCTATGGACTGTGGAAACTGCTCCAGGTGAGGACTGTTTTTCTGTTTGTGCGCGCATAAATCCATCCGCATTCCCTCCGTCCGCGTGTGTGGGAGTGCGTGTGAGCATGTGCAGATGATGTCAGCACTGTCTTTCTGTCTCTTCCTGGATAATTGCTCATCCCGGTAAGTCATCTCTCAAAGGATGGAGCAGCTCAGCTTTCCTTCTCTTTTTCTTTCCGTCCCCTTTGCCCGCTCCCTCGTTCCCCGGATCCGTCCGACATCCAGCCGGCCGTAAATCCCGCCGGCCGTGCCGTTTAATGTAACACCGCTAAAGCGAAACGTGTTGGGGTGGGTGGGGGCGCTCGGCCTGACAGAAACTCTACGCCTTTTTTACGAGCCCCACGTGTGACTCTGCGTACGATAGTTTTTCTTCCATGTTAACTACTTTAGACATGTAAAGTTTAACAAGAGCCATAAAGAGAAATCCATTTGTGAGATCTCAGGAGCTGGAGACCTGAGCTTCGGCGTATGTAATTCAATCCCGCTCGCAGAGACATCAACACCAGCTCAGGCTAAAGGAACGCATGTTCTGATGAGAGGACTGCAGGAACTGCCAGTGAAAGGATGGCTTCAACAGAACATCAAGGAGGCTACGGCAAATTAGACTTGGTTATCTGAGGTCTGCTTGTCTTCTTTCAGCCCTACGGATATAGAGCTTTTTGGACAACACGCTCCCCTCGGAGGTTATATAATGCCTCTGTTTTGAAACCTAGTGAGCTGCCTTTTTGTCTACTGCCTACATAGACACTATGGTTGAATCAATACTGAAATGTTGGCTTCGGTACAGTACCAGTGGTATTGATACGGTATTAAAGTTATAGGTCACCCAAAAATGAAAATTCAGTCATCATTTACTCACCCTCAAGTAGTTTCAAACCTGTATGAATTTCTTTGTTCTTCCAAGCACAAAGGAAGATATTTTCAGTTTGTAACCAGGCTGTTTTGGGTCACCATTGAATTCCATAGTAGAAAAAAAAACTGTGGGAGTCAATGGTGACCCAAAACAGCCTGGTTACAAACAATCTTCAAAATATCTTCTTTTGTGTTCGGCAGAACACAGAAATACATACAGATCTACTTGAGAGTGGGTAAGTGATGACAGTTTTCATTTTTGGGTGAACTGTTCCTTTAGTTCCTGAAGTGCCAATAAATTTAGTAATTCATTGTTAATATTTCATGATTCCTTTTTAAAGTGTCTCTCCTAATGTTTCTCCATTTTTCAAAAAACAAAACCAAAAAAAAACAAGTAAACAAAAGTAAAGTAAACAAGTAAAGTAACAAGTAAACACTGAAATTAATGCAAATATAATGTTTTTAGTGCTGTCTACTGGGGCACAATAATGTTTGCAACAGCTTATATGAATTATTACTATTTTAGTATTTCATTTTGTTGTGCTTCAATTATAGGAGTACAACATGCTGTATGTTACTATATACACTTTTGAAAATAAAAGTGCTTCACAATGAAGAACCATTCCATAAAGAACCTTTAAAGGAAAACGCCACCGTTTTTCCATATTCCACTGTTCTTCCATCAACTTGCACGAGTTGCCTGCGTGCACCTAACCAGTTTAGTGCACAAGCTCACCTAACCAGTCTAGTAATATCATCACTTCTGAAAAGTCCCCCTCTCCCTCTCACTTCCGTCGGTACAACCAAGGAGTGATGATATTACTGCGCCAAGGTCAAAGTGTTGTGAATATTTGAAATAGAAACATTTTGTAACTTTTTAAATGTTTAATTGTAACTTTACTTACATTCTTGTTGAATATAAATATAAATGTGAAAACAAACCCCAAAAAATTGAAATGGTAGTGTATATATGTTGAATTATGTAACACATGTAAGGAATCCATGCAACAACTTTTAAATTGCAATCACAAAGCTAAAACCCATTTACAGTCGAAAAATGCTTCCACTTACTACAATTGTTATATTTATTATTATTATTTTGTGAAACATAAAATAAGATATTTTGAACAAGGTGTTCTTCATCCATGCAATGAAAAGCAGTAAGATCCAGTGTTGTATTACACTTTTAGAGTGACATGGAGCAAGTGATGACAGAATGTTAATCTTTGTGTGAACTAACCTTTTAAAATTGTTGTATACGTATGCAACTCAGTCGTTTTTGGAACATCACTATAGTTTCTCGCAGAATGGTTTTCACGGAGACCACATAAACCCACCTGAAGCACTCTTCTGTGCTCTTATAACCTCTTTTGCTCTCATGAATAAAGCATTCCTCAGAGGGCAGACAGATGTGAGCCACTGAACTTTAGGACTCCGTGCTTCTCTATGATCATCAAGCCTTCCGTGTGTGTGCATATGTGTTTGTGTGAGTGTGACCTCGTTGGCCGCTATGATCTTAGGCTAGTCATGCACCGCCGAGCATACTGGGTAGTGGTAAACAGCCTGTGATTACTGAGAGAGCAGGTGATGTGTAACAAAGAACTTTTACGCACACATCCCCATATATATATATGTTTACATGCACACAGGCCGGTGCAAAAACCTGTGTCACTTGGTTTTAAAGAGAGGGAGGGGAGCTATAAAAGAGAACAAGAGAACACTATAAAGAAAACTCATGGCTGAAACTCGTTTGGCGATGACAGTACGTAACAAGCTGCCAACCGACGCAGATTTCCAATATAATATACTCATCTCCTGTTACACTTACTAAAGACTTTCACACATGTTGGGACGGTTTTGGATATGTAAGACGTGTATAATTGATTCCTGACAAAGAGCTTATGCCTGACTTACGTGTAATGTTTTGATGAGTTTTTTACGTGTAATGTTTTGATGTTTTTTATGCTTGTTTATGTTTACTGCTCCTTCCGTAAAATGTCATACATGGGTGGTCTCGATGGGTCTTGTGTCTGTTTAGTTTAGAGATGCATAAACCATGATACCTGTCTTATTGTATAAGCTGTTGGGAACTGTGAGAACTGTGTGTTTGTTTTAATGACTTTGCTGTTTTCCTACCTTTTTTCAAGAATGTACCGGGCTGAGAAGCTCCCAAACACAAATTTGGTTTTTTTGATCTCTGATGCAAAGAGTTCCTGTCTGTCCTGCGATCCCAAACCCCTGAGACAAGCCGAACAGCCCTGTATCCTTCAATAGTGCTTGAAAGAAACTGAGTCATGGGTTGATTCTTAAAGGAATGGTGCACCCAAATATGAAAATTACCCCATTATTTACTCACCCTTAAGCCATTCTAGTTGTGTATATGGCAGAAGCCAGAGATTATTGTTTATGAAGTTTTTAAATATGGATATTTTTCTTGCACAAACACATTGCTTTGCTTCAGAAGGCGATATTAACCCCCTGAATCATTGGTCTCAAACTCAGTTCCTGGAAAGCCACAGTTCCAACCCTAATCAAACACACCTGATCCAGGAATACTCTAAACTTGAAAGCAGGCTTGAATTGGAGCGGGTTGGAGCTAAACTGCATAGCTGTGATCCTCCAGGAATTGAGTTTAGACCACTGCCCTGAATGTACTTTTTTGGACTTTTTTGGAAAAAAAGGGGTAAGCTTTTTGCCAAACTATTTAAGGAATGCATGAAGTATTTGTTTGTTGGTTTGTTTTTTTAGCTAGCTCAAATATGATGCATTAAATTGATTTATCAATTTTTTTAAAAACATAATGTCAATAATAATAAGATAACATAATTATTATGATAAGCAGCAAATCAGCATAATAGAATGATTTATGAAGGATCACGTGACACTCAAGGCTGGAGTAATTATACTGAAAATTTAGCTTTACCATATCAGAAATAAATAACATTTTGAAATGTTTTCAGATAGAGCACAGTCATTTTACATTGTAGTATTTTTTTACACAATGTTACTATATTTTTACTGTAGTTTTAAATCAGAAAGTGAGTCTCAAAATGACTGCGTAGTCTGCGTATAGGGAGTGGTGCTACTGTACGCATCCACATGACACATGCCATTTTCAAAGAATCCCCTATTTGGTGTTTACACAGAAACAATAAATGTAGCATTTTCAATAACCTTGAAACCCATTTTCAAAAATATGCATTTTCAGTCCCCAAAACGCCATTGTGATGTAAATGAGCAGTGAAAAGGCATATCAAGTTTAGTTTTTTGGCTGAAAACGTCAAAAATGGCCCAACAAAAACAAGGGGAAAATTTTAGTTTGAATTATTCCTCAAGTATCTAAGCCTGTCCAACTCTTTTTAGAAATTTTGGCTGTTGTCCTTATAGATTTCTGTCAGCTACTGGTCCTGATCCATGTGTGCTGGCCCAGAACCCTCGGTACAGGAAAGGGCCAGACGTCTGCTTTGACAAAAACGCAAATGTAAGTTAGATCTTTATTAACAAATGCATCTTCATCATTCACTGCTTGCTTTTCTTCTTTTTTAAACTGACATTCATTTCCTTTCTTTTTGCACATTGAATGCTCATTGGTTGCTCATCATGCCTGTCACTGCTAGGATGAGCCTTTGTGTCCAGTCAGTGGCTGCTCTTCATTGACCTATTACCCATCCATCATTTTCCTGCTGTTTCTGCTTTGTGTTTGATGGTCAGTTTTACCTTATTGTGTGCTGCCATTCGTATTTTAAACTATTTTTTTGATTCGTTCTTAACACTTTATTGAATTAACTGTAGCATGCTGGACTTTATCTGGTTGTCATGTCATATAAGAGTCTAGATGCAGGTTAAAATATTGTTTATTCATTGCCTCTGTATGGATCTAGAGGCAGGACGCCACTGCTTTCCTCCTGCTGTGAAAGTAGGAAGTGCATTTTCAGCTAGTTCCCTGAGAGATTTTCTGTGGAATAAACATAGGAAACTCCAGATGTGTTTCCGTCCTAACGTTGATGATACGCCCCTATGCCTCTCAAACCTGGGGCATCCCAGGACTTTCATTGGCAAGCCCTTCACGCACATACTCTAGCACGCAAGACTTGTTTCAGAAGACCAGAACATAGACCATCAGTCAGAGTCGTGCATTATTTCTACAGCAAGAGTTTTGGCATGCATGTCATTGATTTGATTTATTCCTTTTCACTTCAGCCAAGACATGTTTTGATATTCACAATATATTTTTCATTTCACCTATTTTAGACAGTCTTTTGAATGAGTTACATTCTTTATTAATCTTCTTCCTGCTGGAAAAAAACAACTGCTGGTAGTTGTTTTTTATATGTATACATTTATATCTTTATAAATCCATCTTTAAAACAAAAAGACGACAAAAATAATAACTTGATAAGATAAAATAAAATAAAATAGAATAAAAAAGTAAGATAGTACAATATCTAAAAAAATAAAAAAGATAGTAAAATAATGGTTCAATGACGTTGTAAGTGTGTGTTATGTTAGTTTGTTTATTTGTATGCCACTGAAATATTTATGACTTTAATTTTCAACTTTTATTTTTTATTTCTTTAGTAGTTTTAGTATTTTTGTTTTGTGAATTTTGTTTTCATTTATAATTACTATTTTATTTTTACCATTTTATTAATTTTATTTAATTTAGTATATGTTTTAAGTATAGTAATTTTTAGTTGGAGCTGAAGTAACATAAAAAAAATATTAAAAACAAAGCATATTAACAACATAAACTAAAACTATTAGAAATTATTGCAAATGTTTTATTACTATTTTGTACTACTACTACTATTGTTTATATTGCATTTTATTTCAGCCTTTTAAATTTTAGTTTTAGTTAACAATGCAGCACCATTTAAAACAGACAGACCACCTTAAACCAGATACAAACAAAATGCAATGTTAAAAAAAAAAAAAACGGGTAGAATCCCTTAAGGTCTTTGCACATTAAGTCTGAAATTCTTGAATTAAATTTTCACACGTAAAAAAATAATTACAACAAAATTACAACAAAGTTGTGTCACTTTTTCGCATCCGTAGCAAGCACTTTGATAGGAAAGTGACAAATATGAAAAAATGTAAATTGATATTTTAGATTTGGTGTGCAAGGACCTTTAAGCTGCTTTGTCTGACCTGACTGTATTATGTAGTTGTGTTTATGTGAGGTTAAAATCAATAACGTCTCTGTATTGACCGCAGGAGGACGCTTCTGACTGTGGTGGAGGCTGTAGTTTGAGTCCATCTCTTTGGCCGATGCTGGCTCTTCAGCTCCTTCTACTCTGGCTGCTTACTGGAACCAGAAGCTGCTTGTCCTGACCAGAGCACATCTACAGACTAGAAACAACAACTACTGACTGAACTGCTTATTACACAAACCACAACATAACCACACTTCGACTATATGACCTAAGATTGTTAGTCATCCCAAAACAATACGACTAATGCAGATTCAACTCACACGACTCATCAACTCACTGCCAAATACTGCCCTCTCAGACCAAACAGAAAAAGCAACACAGTCAGACACGAGAGACGTATATACACTTTTATTTTCGACTTTGGAACACAGAATCACATTATGAGCACAGAAATGGTACATGCAAAATATTTAGTGCCACAAACAGGCTGTTATAATGTGTCAACAATGTGGTCAGAGACGGCTCGCAGCACCAGCCTGGATCTGAAGCAGGGTTTAATGGGACAGGAAAGACTGTTCAGCTCTGGAGCTCATTATGAATTCTGCTGGAAGTGAGCTTTGCACCAGTAGTAGGTCAGTGATGTCACACCCAAGCCCTTTAGGCCCATCAAGGGCTGTTTTTTCTTGTTTTATGTTCTCTGTTTTCTCTGGTATGTGCAGTAGGGGGAATCTCATGAAGAAATCTGTAAGTCATATTTCACCGTAATGTTAAAAGATATGAATATAAATACAGTACCACTGAAAAGTTTGGGGTTGGTAAGAATTTAGAAATGCTTTTGAAAGAGCTCTTTTATGTTCACCAAGGCTGCATTTATTATTAAAAATACAGCTAAATATTATTACAATTAAAAAAGAAACTCTTTATATTTTAATGATTTTAAATGTAATTTAATTTCAATGTCAAAATGTTAAAATGTAGTGTTATGTCTGCTAAATACATCCTTGCTGAATAATATTTAAGTAGTATTTTATTACATAATATTAAATAATTTGAAATATTTTAAATAAAGTATAAAAAAAAAGAAATCTTACTGATCCCAAAGTTTTAAACAGTGGTGTTGTGTGTATACTTAAAAAATAGTTTTATTTATTTATTTATTTTATTTGAATAATATATCATTATTTATTATATTTCAGATATTTTTTGCCTTCATATTACAATAAAAAGCATGTTTTAGGGAGAAAATCAGTATAGACAGATCAGTATATATATATATATATATATATATATATATATAATTTTTAGGGCTGTCAAAAGTAACATTTCACACGTGCGCAGTGTGACAAATTAATTGTCAGGAAAGTGTGGCAACAATTACCTCAGAGTAACTGCACATTGCATCAGTGACACATAGGAACTAGGGGTGTAACGATACGTCGTATCATATTGAACCGTTCGGTACGAGGCTTTCGGTTTGGTACGCATACGAACCGAACGATTCAGAATAAAAAAAAGAGAATAAACTGTGTAAAATATAATGTTTTCAGTGCTACGCTCAACAACGCAGTGCAAACGACGGGACAGGGAACCCGTGTCTGCTCCTTCCACCCCCAAACAGACGAGAACCAGAAACACACACGTTACAAACCATCCCGGCTGCATTCAGGTAATGTTAGGCATTTCCCTTTGCCATTTCAACCCAGTATCCTCTATGCTCTAACACACTAAAATAATGTTTGTATTAGCGTTAACGATACTTTAGCATTAAATGTAACATAAGGGTACATTCACAAAGACAGTTCCTGTCTGTTGCACGTAAGTGCAGGCAAAACGCCAGTGCCGTGCGTGATAGTTTCGGCGCCGAGTCTATTTTTGCTGCACCGCTTAGGCAGAATTTAAGTGACAGTGCGTTGTTCTTTATCTAAATTCAGGTGTAGTTGCAAATAGTGATTAATCCTGATGAATCCACTGAAATCCTTATTAATTTGATAAAATAATGCATTAATTTGACAGCCCTATTTATTTAATTTATTTTAATTTTTTATCGAGGTGACGTATGACCTGTACATTTCTTTTGTTCATTTGAGATTCACCCGATTCAATTTTATACAATTTTATCATTATTTTTGCTAGGCTTTTGAGCTTAGCATTCTTATGTTGCTGATTATAAAGATCTGAGGCAACTGTAACCATCTGATATAAACTTTCCAAAAAAAAGTGCCATGTTGAATGTCACGATTCAAGGAACATTTCATATGCGAGCAAACCACATACGAGTGCATCATCTGATGCGAAACACAGACGGCTCTAAAGACCGAACAGGCTCCAATTAGTACAGCGAAGTATTTTTTTTGTCATGTCAGAAGTCACACGCTTGCGTCCAAGTGTCCAGAGCATGTTGAATGTGCTTTGTACCCTCCCCATCTCGTCTGCAGGGCCCCTGCTATCAGACGATTGCGTGTTTTACAGTACGTCGTCCAGATACTTCATCTGTCAGATTTTGTTCCAGCAAGACAGACATGATATCACAAGCGTGTCAGCTATTACATCCACATGTTGAACCACTATGCGAAAACACAGCACATAACAGGTTATAAAACTGCTCAACTCTGGAGAATCGTGCATTTATGATGGTTGAATGTATGTTTGGTTTTGTTTTGTTTTTTTTTGATAGAAAGTCCGTGCATGAGATTAGACAATATCAATCAAAGCTATTGCCAACGGGGGAACATTTCCGTGCTCCTTTGAATGTTCTGGAAGAAGAACGAAAAACCAATGGCAATGTCTAGAGCTATGAAAAATGTAATATTTATCCATCACTATCCAAAGGCCAAGTATCCATGAATAGAATAACATGCTTCTCTCATCGTTTCAGATAAGTTTTAACATTTGACGGCATAAAAGCTTTGTCTATTTTAAAATATAAACTTACAATCAGTGTTTGCATGAGTTCTATGGCTTGTCATTCATGCAAAAAAAAATTCTTATTTCTTTGTTAAAGCCTTTTTGATGAGGAGGCTGTTAAAGTGGTGTAATTACAGTGATGATATTAAGTGCAACTGAAATTAAAGGTGGAAGGTTTAATGTCATGGTGATTGCCAAATGAGAATGAAATGTAAAGAAACGCACGAGGTAGATTTAAAGTAAAGTGTGTGTTTAGTTTACTGATGTTCGCAAAATATCGCTCGCACCTGTGCGTCCACGTCAGGCTTTTTCCTTCGGAATGAGATGAATTTTTCTTTCTGTCTTCACTGATGTAGCATTGAGTTACAGACCTAAATATGCAGTGCATTTATGAATCATTACAGACGTTTTTGGACTCCTCGGAGGCTTTCAGGATCTGGATTTCTCATCTCAGGCCTGGGGTGGAGGCTTTAGGATGTAACGTTTAAATACCTCACTAAATGACGACGTGAGATGTGATTTGATCCAAGAAAGCTCAACTAACTCTACTCTTTACAAACTATACCGGGTTTAAAATGTATACAGACCCCACAGAGACCGCTTCACCATTTGAACGCAAAATGATCCCATGCCATGTCCGACAAAAGAACTTCTGCAAAACATGAAACAGGTTAATGACATGATTATTCTAAAACTAAAAACTTGAAATCTGGCAGTGCCTACACGGTTAGACAAGAACGGCGAAATACCTAAAAGTAGCATTCATCAGGGGATTTTATTGGCTCGCTTCAAAACAAAGTGTTTTCATATGTTATCCATCATGATGGAGTACTAGAGATTTTTTATTTTTATTTTACTTTTAATATTACACACACAAAAAGGTTTTATGACATACTCTTAAAAATATCGGGTTAAAAAAGTAGAATAAAATCATAAAGCATTTTTGGTTCCTTTTCAGCCAATAGTTCTTAAAGAAATAGATCTAGATGAGTGTTATAGTCTGCGGTGAATGGGTGCCGTCAGAATGATAGCTAATAAAAAATATAACAATATTCACAAGTAATCCACATGACTCCAGTCCATCAGTTAACATCTTGTGCAATGAAAAGTTGAGTGTTTGATGATGCTTCCGTTTGCTGTTGTCCTCTCACATCAAAATTAAATGTGTTTGTTTCAAACTGTTTCAGATTTGTAAACAGACATTTCTACTGGAGAAAACAATATTATGAATAGAGCACTCAGTTACAAACATTTTCACGTTACGAGATATTATATGATGGACTGGAGTCATAACTTGTACATTATTGTGATGTTTTTATCAGCTCTTATTGAACTCTTATTCTGGCGGCACCCATTCACCTTAGAGGATTCAATGGTGAGTAAGTGATAATGCAAAATTTTTATTAAATTATTTAGCAGATGAAACAAACATCTACATCTTGGAATAACTAAGTGCTAGTATTTAAAAAAAATTTTTGGATGAACTATTCCTTCAAAGAAACCATTATTTTTCTTAGTGTGAAAAATATTTTAATAATCTAAAACTCTTTCCTCTACAAAAACCTTTTATTGAATGAATATCCAATTGACATTAAAGCTTATAGTAGCCGATAAAGAACCTTTATTTTTAAAAGTATATTATAGATCAGTTAATTAAGAAGTAGTGGGAAAAAAGACACTCCAGAGTCTAAATCATGAATCCAAAAAGTACAAAAATCTGTTTCATAAAAATCATTCCACTTTACATAAGAGAGGACAGGCATTTTTAAGTGTGTTCAGGTTTGCATGGTGCTCCTGCGATGCTCTTTGACATTTCAACCCTCGCATGAAAGGTTAGACGTGTACAGACGTTTTGGAATTGGATGCGTGTAGTTATTGTATGTTTTCTGAATGCTGCTCTCAGCTGCTGCCTCATAGGGCTGCCATGTGTCTGTATTTACTGGTGTTGGTGCTCGGTGTGCCGGAAAGTTTTCACTGAGGTTGCGCTTCTTTTCCTGAGTGTGTGTCAAAGTCACTCTTTGATTCATGTGTGTTCATTGGTGGGGAGGGGCAAGGGGCGTGGTATGTGCCTCAAAAGCCCCGCCCGCCTAACTATACATATATATAATATTCTTTTGTGGAACTTGACACGCCTGAAATGATTTTGTATACATTTGTACAATAATGTTGTTCAAGAAAATAAAACAAAAAAGTTTGTAAAGTTTACAAATGTGTAATTCTTGTGCAAATACAATATATTCACAATAAAAGTTTATCATTACTACCTCTGGGTTTAATATTGTATTTTGTGTCTTTGTTCATCTATATATCTATCCATCTATTCATCCATCCATCCAAATGGTGCTAGCATAACGCCTTAGCAATCCAAACAAAAACATATATATAAATATATGTATTTAAATATAAATATTATTAAATATAAATATATATACACATGATTGAAAGAAACCAACATATGCTGGTTAGGTTTGTTTTACCAGCATGCCATCTTCAAAACATACCTAAACAGTATATGCTGGGGGGTTTTCAGCAGGGAAATGTTAAAATATGTTAGCATCAAGTTAACATCATTTTAACAGTATTAGCATCATGGTAAACACATTAGCATTTGGCTTAAACCCCATTAATAGGCTATTAAAAGTGTTAGCAACATGCTCATCAACTCCATTTTAACGTTAATTATGTTAGCATCTTGTTAAAAACATGCTAGCAGAATGTTAGCAACATGTTAACCATGTTAAATTTGTTAGCAACATGTTAGCAGCCTACTGCCATGTTGTATTCAGAAAATGAATATATCTAGGTTTATCATTTTATCTGTTATCATTGGTATTGGTATAAAATTTACATTTTACAGGTTTTTTTCTCAAAGTGTTTTTTTAAATGCAAAGATTTCTTTCAAAAATGTTTAAAAGTTATGACACGCACAAACACACACACACATATATGCTGAATATACAGTATAAACACACACAGTAGTCAGTATTTAAAGTGGATCAAAAAGTTAATAGTAGATATAAACGCATTTTGGTTTTAGGTTACAACTTTAATGAAAGGTTTGGATGACTACAATATGTGTGTATATACATTTATGCATATAGTCCTGAATAGATCTCCTGTTTAATTCAGGAGGTATTTACCTTTTACATTATGCAAATTTCAGGATATTTTATACAATTTGTGGTCATCAGGGAGCCACTATATACGGGAGACTCTTGGAACTTCCGGGAGACTTGGGATATCTGCCGTTAACGTTAACATTATGCCAAGTCGCCACAAATAAAATAATGCATGGGACATTTAAAATTTGATGTCACATAATACGATTTCTATTTTAGTGTAAGTGGCTCAAGGAATGCCCACCCAGGAATGTGCCCTTCTAAAAGTTAGCACAACCATGAAACAGTCATTTCCTGTCGACTCTGCCCATCTTACGAACAGACGGAGTCAGAAAACACACCCACCCAACCACTAAGAGGACATCCCCACCAGCAGATGAAACAACGTTTGATTGAGAGTGACGGAGCGTGGACCTTAGTCCAGATTTTGGGAGAGCGAATCTTCTGGAGCTCTTTCCTGGCTCCTTGATGGCTTTTAACAGGCTATCTATGACGACAGGCCTGGGCTGTTATTTCCGACCCATCGAGCAAAAGAGGTCCAGATGCATGTGTGTCTGTGTGTGCACCACGCTCCGGCTTTTAAGAGACTATCGTTTCATTTCTTCAGTGGTGTTTGGAGAGCGGTTTACTGGATGTTCAGGATGCTTTTAGGGCCGGCGGATGGGTTGGAGATGGTTATCTGGGCCGTGGGGTCACCGTAATCAGATATCCCTTGTCGTCGATGCACAGCTTGTGACCCGGGGCGCAGTTACCATCTCAAAACAAGCAAGCTATGGACCAATAACAAACACGGTGTGATATAAGAGACACTCTATTGCTTTGCTACCCGGTAGATATGACCTCACGACACTATCCTCTGCAAAACCTGAGCGGAGATAATCAAAGTCTAAATAATAACAGTATTCATTACACTTCAAGGACACTGGGAGGTTGTAGAAACTGTCAGAGGGTTGAACACAGATCCATGTATTGTTTAGGTTATCCACTGGGATTTAGAAAATTGTGTATATTTATATATACATATACAAAAAGCCTGTCCTTTGTGTGTATCTGTGAAACTTACACATATATGTATTTAGGTTTAGTCTCAGCATTGTGTTTTAGTCATTACACAATGGCTGGACATGTGTGATTTGTTTGTAATAGAATCAACAATCGTGCGGGTTTGAGGTGTGCTATTAGTTTTCTAAGCGATCGAACTTGCAATGTTCGCTTGGCTGACAAACAATCCCTTGGAATTGTATTGCAAAGGCATCTGAGGGATCAGATTAACATTAGGCCCTTTAATGTGAGCCAGTACTGAGGTCTTGTGTGGGGCCACTGAGGCCTCTGGGGCCCCTGACTAGTCTCAGCAACCAATTATAGGGCTCGTGGCAGGTTTGGCAATGGTCACATATGCTGTTCAGAACATATTGTTAGGTATTAATTGTGAGAAAACATGAAGATATTTCAGAAATAGTGCTAGTAAATTTACTTGTGTTTCTTAAATCAAATCAATACATGGTATGACGATCATTTGCCTTTCAAACTGCTTTTACAGATACTTTTTTGAGATACTTTTGTTCACTCAAGGATGCATTAACCTGATAAAAAGTGACAGTTAATACATTTTTTTTAAATGTATTGGTTTAACTGGTTTTAACATTGATAATAATAAGAATTACATGTCACTGAAGACTGAAGTAATGATGCTGAAAATTCAGCTTTGCATCACAGGAATAAAAAATATTTAAAAATATGTTGAAATTGAAAACCATTATTTTAAATTACAATATTATTTCACAATATTACTGCATTTTTGACCAATTAAATCTTGCCTTGGTGAGCACAAGAGACTTCTTTAAAACATTTTTGAAAAATAGTGTACAAATTTTTTTTAAGTAGTTTACAGGGAAGTTGTCAATGAATTGAATTATATTTTAGTACCTAATTTCCTATATATGTTTATCATGAGCTGTTCTGTTATTTTAATGATGTTTTTATTCATATTTGTTGCAGGAGGTGTAGTAGCTGCCAGTAAAAAAGGTTATACAACCACACAGACTCACACACCGAGCCAGACTAACTCTCTGGATTCACCTCTGACCTCTGTGCACTGAAACTTAATTGGTCAGTGCAGGTTTGAGATTTGTAAGGGTGCTGTTTGTTTCTGTAAGGAGTGTGAGGGTCACGGAATAGTTCCTGTCTCTTAATAAAGCACAGATTGTGCTTGGAGAGAGTAACAAGTTCGACCAAGGACACAAGGAATGCTGTGTTCACCTCTTGGTAGGTAACTTTTGAATTTTTTTTTTATATTTTGCATCCATTTTATGTAAGTACAAATTCTTGCCTTAGGACTACATGTAACCATTTTGCTGGTGTTAACAAAGCAATAACAGGTTTTCTATTTCCCAGCATGTTTTGCATTGTTTAAATAAAGAGTTGCATGTTACATTTTGTGCGTTTTTGAGCAAGATTTTACAGCATTGTGGTGGAGAATAAAAATTTGTGTCAAGTATGAAGAATATAATGCTTTATCAATGAAGATATACACAATTATTTCATGTATTTATTTATTTTAATGTTTATATTTGCAAATATCTGACCCACTGAACAATCGTCTTTGTCAGACGTTGAAATGACATCCGCCTGACAAGCCAGAAGGAAAGTCTTTTTTTATGACGTCTTTTTATGACGTCTTTGGAGTGTGTTTATTGTGTTTATTGAATGCTCGGATATCAGCTGAAACATGAAATAATTATTGGCCTACAGGTACTGGGGGAAAAAATTATGTTAAACTGTCCTGATGCATGGTTAACAACTTGAATACATGAGTAATGGCAGTCAAACAGTTGAACAGTGACCACTGCCAGACTCACCTGCAAGCAATAAATGCAAGAGTGCATGAAACTAGCTGCAAGTCTTCAGCGTCTTAATAGTGCAGCTTTAACTAAATATCGATGTGGTGCTTTATTAAACAATACAACAGGGCCCAGTCTTTGTCCTTAGGTAATTTTCATGCCTCGCTGGCTAATTGTAAAGATCTGTGCAACCACTCAAATTGTACAGCCTTGTTGCATAGAGAGAGGAGAATTAGTTTTAATTTAGGTGTAATGAAATATTGATGAGTATATATTGTATTCTATGTGCTGTGTTAAAGCGAGAGCCAGCGTTCATGACTGCCAGACCTTTCAGATCATTAGGAGCAGCATGTTATTCTCATTACTGAGCTGTATGGCAATTAGTCATTAATATGTAAGCTCTGGAGCTTTTTTTTTTTTTTTAATAGTATAATGCGTAATACTGCAATTTAGAACCAGTCAAAAAAACATGCACAATCAATGTGCCAGCAGCCCCTCTTTTCTAGTTCTAGTAGATGTGCAATAAGCATAACTTCAATTGGCAGTTGTGCAGGGCATGCACTCATGTGTAAAATCAGTCGGAGAACAGAGGCTGAAACATGATCGCGTAATCATCTACTCTTACCTCATTGACTGTTACGTTTCATTCTCTTTGACTCATTAAATTGCCAAGACCCATATAAGCCATAGGATGGATTTGTAGCCATTACATCTACATTATGAATCCCAAAGTTCCCCTTTATTAGTCTTCTTGTTGCTGTCAAGAGTAATGACATTCTACCATGGGAATTTCTAGCAATCAGGAAAGGGAAACCAGGGCCTTTGTGCCAACCTGGGGAATGTTTGATAAAATGGTACACAATTTAAAACAACAGATTGCAATTTGGTGGAGAATTATTGTACATTGTATATTTTTTTGTTAGTGCTGCCAAAATTAATCGCATTCAAAATAAAATTTAGTTTACATAATATATGTGTGTGTGTTATCTTTATTTTACGATACGATAGAGAGTATACAAATAATCAAAACTCAGGGTCAGGACAGTACAGATCAAGAGCCTGCAGACAATGTTAGCGGAGACAGAGGCAGAGGCAGAGTCGAAAAACAAGGCAGAGGGTCAAAATACCGTGAAACAGGGTCCTTGAGGAGAGACAGAGGGGATAATCCGAACCAGGCAGAAATCGTCAACGAATAATCCAACGGGAAGTAAGGCTAGAACTAAGAACACGAATGAACTAGACAGA
>JAUMHI010000063.1:15565622-15623594 GCA_032359435.1 Enteromius unitaeniatus | reverse complement strand
CGGAGGGACTGCCCACCAAGGCGGGGCAGACGGCGGAGAAGTCCACTTGAGCAGCGTGGACAGCGGAAATGCCCACCGGGGCGGAACAGGCGGTGGAGACGACTCTCTGAACGGAGCAGGCAGCGGAGAAGCCCACCGGGGCAGGGTAGGTGGCGGAGACGTCTACCTGGGCGGAGCAGAGGAGGAGGAGAAACAGAGGAGATGCCCACCAAGGCGGACCAGGAAACCAGGCTGCACAAAAGACCACAGACAGGTTAGTGGTCTGACCGGCCAGACACGGAGTCCGTGCAGCCATCAGTGGAACCCCTGGGAAATCTAAGACCGCGGTCAACATTCCCAGGGGGCGTGCAGCCACTGACAGATCCTCCGTGATCGGGACCGCCCGGACATAACACGCTTCCTCAAACCGTGATTCAGGGCTAGGACCCGACAGATGCGGACTGGGAACCGCAAGGATTTCTGACGTGGGCGGGTCAGGCCACCAGGGGTCCGGATCACAGACTGGGTCTGGCGGATCCGGCCACTCAGGTTCAGGATCGCAGACAGTGTCTGGCGGATCGAAACACTCGGGTTCAGGATCACAGACAGTGTCTGGCGGATCCGGCCATTCAAAATCGGGGTCACAGGCCTCAGATGGCTTGACTGGCCGGGAAACCAGGACTGACTGGATACGACACAGCCCCTCGTACTGTGTTACGGGAGTGAGACCCGTAAACGACTGACTAGACAATGTGAGGGCCTTCTGCAGCTCATCAGGCTGCATGGTAGAGACGGACTGGGTTGAACACGATCCCTCGTACCGTGTGACAGGAATCGTGAGGGCCTTCAACAGCTCGTCAAGCTGTGTGACTGGAACAGACTGGGCTACGCACAACTCCTGGTGCAGATTTGGCGCCCTCTGTGAGAGGATCAGGAACCACTGGGATGGCCGGCAGCCCTCCTAGCTGTAGGCCTGTGCCCCACCGGTCATCACTCTCGCTGGGTGATGACATAACCGCCTTCTACGGACATAACAGGGATCACAGAAATGGCAGACAGCTCTCCTAGCTGCAGCCCAGTACCCAGCTGAACATCACTCAGCCCCTTTCGCTGAATGCGTGCGTTTCGGGAACCACTTGTGCAGTAGACCGCTTCCCTAACTGTCCTTTGGTACCTGACTGTGGGCTACTTGGGAACCGCGGAGTGGCAGATAGTACCCCTAGCTGTAGCTCTGTGACTGGTTGAGTTGCCGGGCCAAACTGCACACCCCACGGCCCCTCTTCGCGGCGTGGTGATGTTGGAGAACGGGTGGGGTTGCTAGAACGGGTGTTAGCTCCTTGAGCTGAGAAACCTGGACCGACTGGGCTTGGAACAGCGCCCCTGGCTGTATAACAGGAACGGACAGGACTGGAAACAGACTCTTTGGCAGAAAAAACGGAACCAACAGTGCTTGATATGGCTTAAATGGCATGCCATACTGTGACACTGGGCTAGAGATTGCCATTTTGCGTTGTGTTTCTTGAGCGACCGCCATCTTGTGTGAGGGCAGCGTCACAGGAACAGACGGGGAAATGGTCACAGGAACGGCCTGTCCCGGAATCCTGGTAGTGTTCACAGCTTTCACAGTCCTTGATGATTTATGCGGTGGTGGCTTGCCATACTCTGCATGAGTGTGAAGAGGATGTGAAATGGCGAGGGTTCTTGACGGTGCTGGCGCCTGTGCTGCCAGAATGGCGTTCACTGCTTCGGCCGCCATCTTGTGTGCGAACGGCGTTCGGCGAATGGCACAGCGAATACCGACCCACAGGTTAGATGTAATGCTCGCGGCACAGTGATCACTTCGGTCATTACCGCGAGCGTGAATGTCCTAATCCACCTCTCCCACGGTGAAATGAGAACCACAAAACTCTAAAACAAAGTCGATGAGTCTAGCCAGCGGCCAATCGGGATCCTCCGCGGGCAGATCGCGCAGCACCCAGCGATCCAGACCGGACATATAAAGTCCTTTGAGTGTCTCTTCCTCACCAAGGACTAGATTGGACACGGCGATGAAGTCCAGTGTATATGTGTCAATATGACGTCCGTCTTGTGACACATAACACAGCAATGTCTCTGACGCGAGGTCCAAATCCTGCCGACGAGGCAATACATATTCCTGGCGTGAGCCCTGAACAAATCTGCTGCTGAACTTGAAGGTTCATTCTGTTACGATATAGAGTAAGCGAGGCATGCAAGTTCATACGCAAACGGTTTAATAATCAAAACTCAGGGTCAGGAAAGTACAGATCAAGAGCCGGCAGACAATGTTAGCAGAGACAGAGGCAGAGTCGAAAAACAAGGCAGAGGGTCAAAATACTGTGAAACAGGGTCCTTGGGGAGAGACAGGTGGGATAACCAGATCCAGTGGCCTGGGCTGGCACCTCCAGCTGACCGTGACATAGCCTATATATAAATGCACAGACATACAGCATTCTGAAAATATTTAAGTGCTGTCAAACAATTCATTGTGATTAATCACATCTAAAATAAAAGTTTTTCTTTGTGTGTTTGTACTGTTTATTTATTATGTATATGTTAAATCACACACAATCAGTATATATTTAGAAAGTATTTTCATGTAAATACATTTATGTTTATTTTCCTATATATCCTATATTCATTTTAATAATACATTAAGCTTCCAGTTATTGTGAATATAGTCTTAAATTTAAATAATAGCTATGTGATTCCATTAAAATTGTATTTGCAATCTGTATATTTTCATTGTATTAAATAGAAAATGTTCTAAATAATAATCTTCCTTTGTGTTCCATAGGCAAAATAAATCCTGTTTTGGAACAACATGAAGGTGAGTAATGATGGCAGGATTTTCATTTTTGGGTAAATTATGAGTCTAAATCTAATTCTGATCCAATAGCCATTACATGTAGGCCAACAAGACATTTGTAGGCCAACATTTGCTTAAAAATGACATGTGAGCTGTCAGTGTGAACAAAGCCTTATATTTAATTCTGTCAGTATTTTTCAATGTTAAAACAACCTAACAAAAGAAAAAATGGCACAGCACCAACCACAAGGAGCAAAACAATACCGCTGGCTAATTTATTATGCCCTTCAGAAACACCACCAGACCTCCAGCGCTGCCTTCAATATGACCACTTGATAGATGATGTTCTGTCAGCAACTACTAGTTCCACTGGTTTCCTGGTACCAAACCATGACTATATGACAGAACGTTAACCGAAACCTCCCACACACATTCAACACACCCAGACACAGATTCAAAGTCATACACATAAGAAAACATGTAAGACAGAATAACACACGTGCTAATGGCTCATCTGTTGGTCATTTAGCATCAGTGGTAATTATTACAGCAGGCTAGCAGGGCCAGGAGCACACAAACCTCCCTGACATTTGTTTTAAGCACCTCTATCGTGCTTATTTCAGACCTAAAGGAAAGGAGAGAGTTAGTGTGTGTGTGTGTGTAAGCTAAAACATTTACAGATGGCGTTAGTACTGCCTCATCAAGAGCTAATCACGCAAACATGGGGCCGCTGTAGGTACTGTATGCTTCCCAAAAGCCCAAGAGTAGCGTGTGTATTTATGCCCACAGATTTGTGACTGTACACTGCATGTGCCTCACGGTGTGTGTTTGTGCGCATAGGTGTCAGAAGTAGGACCACACTAAATATGAGCCGGCAGAAATCCACTAAACCATTCACAAAGTTTTTAGCATCTATATCCCTTTTGTATGTTTGTTTATTTAAAAATACACTATGAAATTTGACATATTACTTTTTTTTGTATTTTATTTTAATAGACAATATGAAGAATTCATTTGCAAAAACAGATTTAAGTTTTTTATATATTTTTTTTATTGTTCATTCCAGTTATTCTCAATCAAAGTGCTTTATAGTATTTAGCTTATTTTGATTAGGAACAAAATTACAGGAAAAAAGAGAAAACGAACAAAATAAAACTATAATAAATAGCCTAATTTTTAACATTTAAATTTAGTTATGTTTTTGCAAATAAATAAATAAATATATATATATATATATTACTCATACATAAAATGTTATATGTATATGTATATATATATTACATATATATATATATATATGTAAAAACATTTTAGTGATTCTGTAATTTAATTATTATAGATATACACTAAATATAGTGTTCACAGTTATGCATAATACATTTTATTCAGGTTAATGTGTATATAAAGCACATTGGTTATAGGATTTAAATACTGTACAGGATTTCCCCCAAAATCTGTGCTGTGAAAAAAAAAAATTCTGCACATTCCGTTTGGGGCTAGTCAGTGGTGTGAGTTGGCATTCTCCATTTCTTTGGTCTGTCAGAGCCCAGCTGTGCGCACAGGTCCTGGTG
Source organism: Enteromius unitaeniatus (assembly GCA_032359435.1). NCBI lineage: Eukaryota > Metazoa > Chordata > Actinopteri > Cypriniformes > Cyprinidae > Enteromius > Enteromius unitaeniatus. The sequence continues at coordinate 15,619,217 of JAUMHI010000063.1, read as the reverse complement.
CAGAAGTTCACCTGTGTTCCCCTCAGGCTGGCTCCTTGATTCAAGTCGACCAGGACCTTCTGACTTGTGTGCAGCTGCCTGTAATGGACCCTCCAAATCTGGTGACTATCAAAGGACTAATTAGGGGGATGCATATTGACAGTTGCTTAGAGAGTAGAGAGAGACTGATGTGTGTGTTTACTGTGTGTTCGGGTGCAAGCTGAGGTGGCCTGGGCTTTGTTTCTTTGAAGATTTAAAAAGTAGCATTTTCTGTCATTTCGAATGTACGCCAGACTATCCCCAAATGGGACGCATTCAAACATTTGCAGTCACCATGTGAAAGATACAAGCTTTACGACCTCCTCATTAGTGTTTGCATTTACCCAGGCTCCTCCGGATCACTTTAAGTGATTGAAACACTTTACTCTAATAGGTCTATTATAGACACAGTAAAGAAAGAACAACATGTTTGTATACTGTGCGTACATAGCTCACTTTATCCTTCTCACAGGTTCTCATTTAAAGCCAATGTCAATATTATTTTGTACTTTCACATGTATGTTATTCAGTGTGGCTGTATAATAAAGCAATCACAATAAAATGTTGAAATGTTTTGTGATCTGAGAAACAACTTTGAAACTTTCTCACAACAGTTGGTCTGTGTTAGATCAGGTCTGCTAAATTGTATTATATTTTATTGCATTGTTTTGTTTTGTTTTTTATTTATTAATTCTGTGAGACTTCAGCCATTTTACCTACTTAAAAAATGAAATAAATAATATGAATATATAAATATATATATATATATATATTTTATTTTATTTTTTTATTTTATTTTTTTTTTTTTAAGTAGGTAAAATGGCAAAAATGAACAATGGTAAAATGAAACAATAACTTATAACATTTTTCCTACTTTTTTTTGCTATACCACAAAGAAGTTTTTTTGATATATATATCTCCAGTCCTTAAACTTTAAAACAGTCTGATCTGAGAACTGGTTTAATGTTCCATTAATCGTTTTATTTTGTTTTCTTTTCTTTTCTTTTCTTTTCTTTTCTTCTATTCATTTTAATACTTTTTTATTTAGTTTGATCCTTTGTGTTTATATTAGTGTACTAAAGTTCTTGGGATGTTTGTTAGGTCATGTGACGTGACAAGTCTATGGTAAAGGATGCCACTTCCAAACACTACTTGAAACAAACACAATGGCTTTGTCATGAGACCGTTCTGTCCACTCTACATACAATGTATTATGGCTTTCGTATGGTAACACCCATAAATATTTGACTTGACATACACATTTTTGCCATGTGAAGTAAATGAATGTGACTTTGAGAAAGTTCTGGAGTCTTCTTGTCCAAAAGAAAGCACAATACTGTTTATAAAGGAACATAAAAAACATCCTAAACTTTGCTTTGGTGAAACTACTTCAAAAATGATCAAATTCATTGTAACTGAAACAAACTCACTATTCACTGTTCAGAATGTTTATAAATGTTGATTATTATTAAATTTCCTCTGATTCCTATATCCATTTCAAAACGTTTTGGATTTAAAAAATGAAAGAGAGAGAGATTACTTAATGGGGAACATGTGGCTTTTATGTGAAATAAACATATTTCATGATTTTTTAAAAAGTACCATTTTAAATATGTTTTTGTCATATTTAAATAGGTTTTGTCGTTAATCATGATAAGTCAGTTTACAGATTTCTAATAATTTATCAAGTTATTTTCCATCTTTTTTCAAAGGAAAGTGCATCACAAAGAAGAGTGTCAGCTCTCAGCTATCTCAAATCCAGACTGAGAGTCACACACAGGAAGTGTGTGTTTATTTGAAGAGGACTCTTCTGTTTACTGTGCCTGGAAGCTTCACCGCAGGAGGCTCAAATGCAGCTGTAAGTGACTGCATATTATTATATCATTTTTGTGTTCCATATACCTGCTCAACATTTTGAGTGTGTGGGGGGAGGCGAAATTTAAGTGTGTCTGTATGTATTTTAGGAGGGGTTGCCAGGATATTGTGAGTTCTTGGAGGTCAGAAACGGGTTCAGGTAATTTGCTGCAGCTGAAGCTGAAACGTGCAGCAGATCTGAATGACAAATCTCTACAAAGCTGCAGGAAATCTATTAGCACCCTCAGGAACTAACCTCCTATGCTTGAAAATTGCCTTGTCTGTCTCTCTCCATGTGTCATAATTTCCATCTCCCCATTCTATACTTTTATCAGATTCTCTTAGTTTTCCACATGGGGCACTTTTCTCTTAATAACATCATCATTCTGTCTGCATAGACTGTCTGCCTTGTTTTCCACTCCTTATTACAGCAGCGTTATGTGTGTGTGTGTGTGTAGCATTGACTTCAGATGGTTCTCTTTCTGACCATTCACAGACCATCTGATAAATGTTACACGCGTTACATACATCCTCAAAATGGAAAGTTTGATCTGATTGGCTAACATTATGTAATTTCCAGAATCCGCAGTGCTGGTTCTTATCAGTCTTCTGTGTTTCTAATTACTAAACTGCTACATAGGAATTGAAAGTTTATAAGGTTTTTGTCAACCAATTATAATATATATTTAGCAGGTCTGTGCACAACCCAGGTTTGAAAATGCCTTTTAGTTTCCAAATCAGTTTCTCAGTCTGAATTCAGTTTTAACTTAAGTTGCAAGTTACTTTTATTAGTTGCTTATTAGCATATTGCATATTGGCTATTTATTAGTTGTTATAAAGCACACAATGCCTTGTTTTGCATGGCCATATTCTAATATAGATCTTTATTTCATACCTAAACATAATTCATGTAAACAACTTATCATCAATGAGCAGTTAGTTAATAGTGAATGTATAGAAGATAGACATATGGATGATAGTTACATGGATGGATAGAAGGATAGATGGTAAACAGATAAATTGATGGATTGATAGATGGTGGATGGATAGAATGATAGAAGATAAACAGATAAATGGATGGATTGATAGATGAGTGGATGGATGGACTGATACATGTTATGGATGGATGGATAAAATGTAGATGATGGATGGATGGATAGATTATGGATGTACTGTTTGGGTAGATGGATAAATTGATAGATGATAAACTGAGAAATGGATAGATGGATTGATACATGATACAAATGGATGGATGAAGTTATAGATGATGGATGGAAAAATGGATGATGGATGGGTGGATAGATGGGCTGATGCGTGATATGGATGGACAGATTCATCAATGATAAATGAATAGACAGATTGACAGATAGATAGATATGTGTAAATATGTGTTTGCTTATTTGCACAGCAGCAATAACACCTCCCTGTGTTGACTGAAAGGTAAATTAGTCTGTTGTCTGTAGCTCTTTACATTTTTACCACATAAGCACCACACTCAGTGACTCATTATATGTTTGTGTTCACTGCACATGGTCTTCATTAGACACCAGACACACACTAGAGTGAATTAGTCTGTTGTTTTATTTATTTGTGGGAACAAGGGCTAAACACATATACCAAACCACATGTGGCAAAATCGCTGTTTGTGTTCCGATCCAGATATCAAGCCTGTTGCAACTTCAGCAGATTATAAATATGATTCATGCGATTCACTTTCACAAAGTAGCATGTTATGTGGGAATCACAGCTGTACCTTTGTGCATTCATAATGAAGTAACAGATTCCACATGGACAATTTATGCACGTTCCCTTTAATTAAGGATCGTATTCAAAACTTCTTCCTTGAAGACTGAAAGTGACCTTTAGATGTGTGGTTCTGACCACCCTGAATGCATCATGAAATCCTCTGCTCTAATTGACTGATGTGGCTGTGAAGCAAATTCTTTGTTAAATTCCCAATCTGATCAATGTCTTTTCTCTTCCTATAAATGTCCTTTAATGAATGTTTCTTAATTTATTGCCAATCTCCGCATATGTGTTGCGCGCAGTTATTGCAAACTTATACGCAACTAAGTGGCCTGGTTGACCACAGATCTCGTAATTCTGACTTCAACAGTGGGATTCTTCTGATGTCCGCTTGTGCAATCTACGTGCATCTGCTTTTAGTTTAGTTTGAAACCTCTTTACGCAGACCAAGGGCTCCTGACATGTTGATCCATGTTGTTACATTGTTTTTGTGTAGTAGAGAATCACTCAGATGTTGGCAGAGAAGGAGATAGACAGCACCTCAGGAAGAGCAGAGGAGTGAAGGAACGTTCACACTGACAGTGTTTTGCAGCCGAGAAACATCTAGAAGTCGTTCATCTTGGCATGATGCAATAGTTGAGGATGTTAGTTAGGATGTTAGGATGTCAGAATATGTGTGGGACATTTTATCCCAAAATCAAATGTGTCTTATTAATGAAAATGTATCTTATTCTTTATTTACTTATTTGCAAAGTGCCATCGGAAATTTGATTCTACTGCAAGATGGACATTTGTATCAGGCTCCTATATTTATGTCAAGTTAATTCACTTTAATTGCATTGAAAAGGACATGTACATTGCCATTAAAGTAAAATTACTAAACCTAAGCATGTGAGCATTATAAAAAATGCTTAAAAATTAGAGTCTGAACTCTTCTTATGTATGTATGTAAGCTGCAAAAAATAAATAAAATATAAAAATATATTAATCTCTATTTATATATGTAAAAATACAGTAAAATCAGTACTATTATCAAATATTGAAATTTAAAACTAACATTTTATTGTCACTTTTGATCAATTCAGTGCATCCTTGTTAAAGTTTTTTTCCTCCTTTTGACTTCAGCCTTTTCGAATGTTTATATATAATTATATTTCGGTATTTTAAATTACAATAAATGGTGAAAATATGAAAAGGATCACAATAAGTAGGGAGGAATTGGGAAAAAAATGTCCTGATGCTTTCCCGTAATGCAAATTCTGTGGTGAAATGTGTTTAATTGTCTTGAAAATGTGTTCAAAACGTAAAAACATCTTCATTGTCATTTTGCAAAATGTAATGTTATGTGTTTTTTTATGTTAATCCTATGGTTGAAATGTGATCTGGATGTGTTGTGAGATTCACCCAGAGGTGTGGAGAGAAGAGAGGACAGAATGTGTGGACTGACACCGCTGGAAACAGTGTAAGATACACGCACACAGTGACTGATTGCTCCCATGAGGCCGTCAGGCATGTCGTTTGGCATTTGTAGTTTGTTCTTCCATCATCAGAGGAAGGAGAAGCAATACGATCACAGACTCATGGAGGACATTCACATAAACACTACTGCTATTAACTAAACTAATACAAACACACCGTGCTTAAACAACCAGCCATACACAAACATGCCAAACAGAGTGAAAAATTTATATCCAAACAAAAAAGCTCAAATCCATCCAAAAGCAAAACAGCCTGGAATACCTGTTTGAAAATGAACGTACCACAAATAAACAGATGGAGAGTATTTCCAACATGGAGCACAATAGAGAGAGCTCTTTCTGTTCCAAGAGGAGAGGAGAGCATCTTGAGTGTAGTGCTGTTTAATAAACAACTCGTGCTTCCAACCTGCTCTCATCTCTCTCTTCCATCTGAAATGCGTGCACGGGAGGATGAGTTATGTTCATCGTGACATCAGTATTGTAAGCTTCTGATTACAATGAGTAGATGAGCTCCATCTCTCAGCAGAAAGTAGTTGCTAATTTAAAACTTCATATGTTGTGTAGTTCAGAAAAATTTCACAGATGTAAGAATTGAATGTGCTGCCTGCTGGTATCAATCCATAAAACAAATTACAAGAATAACATCTGAAAGGATCACATAAATACATTATAGATTAGAATTACTTCAGACTTAGCATGATAATCGATTTCTGCTGCGGTACATTAGTATATATTTAGTTAGTTTAAAGTTTCTTTCTTTCTTTCTTTCTTTCCTTTATGTTCCATAAATAATGCAGTATGAAATATAGGTGTGTGTGTGTGTGTGTGTGTGTGTGTATGTATATATATATATATATATATATTATGTTAAGTTATGTACGCTTGAGTGTTTATAGGTGTATGCATGGGTCAAGAGTATATGTATACGCAAATTTTTCCACAAGTGTATATGCATTCAGTATTAACATAATATATATTGGTATATATTTCATAATAGTGTGCATGTGTATTTCATATGTGCATTTGTGAACACAATAGTATACATGTATATGTGAGTAAATTCTATGTGTATATGCCCGTGTTTTATGTATGTTCTAATAAGGGAAGTTTGATTTAAATCCTACAAGGCCCCTCGTAATCTTCCTCAAAGTACTCCTCACTTTTCATCATTTTACTATTTACAGTCAGTTTAAATACTACAATATAATTATATATACACGTTTAAAAGGTTGTAGGATTTTTCTTACAATAGTATTGATTTTACTGTTTATATATATTATGTGAATAATATCAGTAATCAATTTAACCTGTAAACTAAACTGTGGAAAATGCATTATCTACAATATTTTGACATGAACTAAGATTGCCATTTGTAACGCAGTAAAATGACAGCATGTTTGTGAATGATAACGTGAGCGTGATTAATAATTTCTTGTTGAGTTCATGACTAAAAGGGTTGCCGATAACCAAATGTAAAATAAGCCACCGCGTCTTCCAAACGAAAACAACTTGAGTGGCCCAGAGTTTATCAATTCACAACTTTCCTCTCCAACACCCTCAGGGAGGTTAGTCAGCATCACACAGCTGTGTTGACATCTCCTCAACACTTTCCATCCGCTCCAATAAATTAGACAGGCAACAAAATATAAACAATTTGCATTTATTTTACTTCCCGGACCGGTTCAACAGCCTCGGTGTCTATCAGGAAATGCGATAATATGCGATAATATTGTGTGGAAAAATGGACAGTGGCGAGGCGACTTTAAATGGGCTGAGTGAAAGGGGAGGGAGCGCGTGAGGTAGAGACTCAGCTCGCGCTCATCTTCAGTCAGTTCACTGCGCTCTCGCTCACTGTCCGCAAGAGTCAGCTCTGACAAACAGTCTTATTCAAAGCAGGAAAGCTGATATCTCTTCTGCATTTTGTTGCATTCAATTGAAACTATCCAAAGCGACATGTGGATTTACAAAATTTTGCTCTGTGTGGCCGTTTTGGTTTGCTCAGGTAAGTTTTTTCTTTCAGTTAGAGAAAGCATCTTACTTGGTCTCATGTATCATGTTTTAAATTAATAACTGTATTATGTTTTACAGAAGTAGCAATAAGTGCAACACATGGTTTTAGTGCGAAAAATGAGGTTAATTTTTGTAGCAGTGCTCTGGAGATGCCCAACTATCTCTGCTCGAGCTTACATGATGCTATTTATGGGTCATTCCTTTTGGAGCCGTTTGGGATTTGAAGAAATTAACAATAGTCTATCTTTGTTTCTTGAAAGTAACATATTTAAGTTTTTTAAGTCGTCGTGCGGAATATGCTTATTGACTTATATCTACATATTCATATAACATTTTTTAAACTTAGTGCTGATACAAATGTCCACAAATAAACAACAGTGTAACAGACTTCTAATGTAAACTTTGTTTCACAATCTACTGTTTAATAAAACCTTTATAAAATATAATAATTAATTAATATTATAAAATGTATTTGTTTCTTAAAAATCACTGATTACTTAAAAGATAAAGATTAATTATTTACAAAAACGTGCATGTATCTAATAGCTGTGGATTGCATTGCTATGAATATGTACATTTTTATGCAAATATGTAGCCTAAAATTTTACTGCATTATCATTGAGTATATGTGTAGGAAGTTTTAAGTCTGCATGAAACCAAAATTAGCTTGTTAGCACACATTACTAGTTTTGTGGTGAATGTGCAATTAAATCTACCAAAAAAAATTTTTTTAATCTTTAGCCAAAATCTCAAATTTGCTTTAAATGAGGTTCCTTCTCTGATGATGTCAGTTTGGTGGCTTGGACTGAACATGCTTAACAAAGTCCCTCCTCCAATCTTTAGTCTGCTGCAAGCTACAGATAGTGAGGAGGTGTGCCAAAAAACAGGCCCCGCCTTCTTTGTTATTATTCAGTATTCTTTTTTTACTGTAAAAATACATCACAATATTAAAAAAATCAGTTGCAACTTCTGGTTCACACAGACCTTAAAGTTTCTTTATTTTTCTTCTATTGTATTTTTTTTTTTTCACCAATGGCTGTAGTTTTCCAAAAGTCTGGGCTGGAACCCTGCAAACACAGACAAACAGAGTGATGCACAGTAAACATGCTGTTGGACTGTATATCAGCAATACTGGAACATCCCATTTCCACATTTATTAATCTCTTAAATTTCAATTGTTTAATTTTTCAGCTATTGAAACACATTTTGCATGGCAACAAACTGCAGTTTATGACTCAAATGACACATGTATCAAAAGCGTCACAGTTCCCAAACATTGTATGAAGTTTCACTACGGAAAACTTCACAGATGTTGACATTCATGGTGAGTGGGCTGTTTCTTTGCAAAACATCTGGATAAATGAGTCACCGACAGTGTGCATGGAGCCGAAGGGAGAGATGAAGTGCTGGAGTGTGGCACTATGAAACTCTGCTTTTGAAATCAAAACCGGTTTATTGCACAGAGCCTATTAATTATTCTGTGTTTAGTCATTTAGATTCTAATCTGCAGTATTTCTGTGACATTGAAGGATCGATGTGGCTGGTTGGTTGCGCAAAGTTTAGAACAGCTTAGTTTTTATTGATTTTATAGTAATACATTCTGTATAACGTGGTGTAAAAAACTTTGTTCGGACATACTGAGCCAAGGAGATTTCTAGAAAACTTTCTTAACCTATCTAACCTTTGTGCTTGTTTTCTAAACAGACTTACATTCTAATAATATTCTGAGTAAGTCAAGAGCTGGAGTCTTCTTTTAAAGAACGTGACTGTTGGCTTTTGGTCAGTTGTAGATGGGATGTAATGTTACTTGGTTGGTCTACTATCAGAATTTAGGTTGTGGTTTGCAGTGTGGTTTGTGAAATTGGTGCTTTCTAACCATGTGCTTGACAGATAACTCAATTCTTATGACTGCAGCTGGCATGGATGGGCCCTGGTGGTGATTTGAGGAGGTTTGATGCTGCACCAGAGCCTGATTTATTTGGCCTATGCAATCCTCACCAAATAAGACCCTGATTGATAACTTTGCATCCTGCTGTACACATAAAGCTAATTTATTGCTGCACTGCCTTTAATAGCAAATGACTTTTTCCCTTGCTGTTGTAACTCAATAAGGTTATGATCCAATAAGTATTCTACCAAACCCATAACTGACTAGTTGATTCTTGACCTTACTAGTAGTAAGTGGCTTTTGTTTTGTGAGTGTAATACTTCTAGCTGTGTTTCATTTAAAGGGAAAAGATTAGCATTAACAGTCAGCCTGGCAAAACGGACTAAACGTTTAGTCTGACTAGGTCAGAGGGTTTCCTTAAAGGGATAGTTCACCCAAAAATGGAGACTGCATCATCGTTTATTCACCCTCACGTCTTTTCCTATGACTTTGTCACAACAATGCTTTTTCAAAATGTCTGCTTTGTGTTTAGCAGAAGGATGCATGCTGCTTTAAACGACACAAGGGTGATAAAATTATAATGTATTAATTTAACACAGACTAGTAGTCGATTATGAAAATGTGTAGTTTTCTGAGCGGGTTGTTGAAATACAGTTTCATCATCTTAGTTCTTATTTTTTGCTCCACATGTAATATTCTGTTTTATATCCTCTCCCATGAGGCTTATAACCAGCCTTTACTGATTAAGAGAAAGAAAATCACATGCCGTCTGTCATGCAGCACGTTTGGGCGCTTCTCCTCATTCTAACACGTGTGTTCTGTGTGGCAGAAACGAAGAGGCATGCCCTGCAAGACTACCAGAAGACTGATGCCGTGCGCTTGGTCACACCACCTGATGTGTCATACATGACCAAAGGCCGCAAGATGAGTGTGGGAAAGTGTGCACGTCGCTGTAGCCGCAACAGGAAGCTCCAGTTCATTTGCAGGTATAGAGGTCTACAAAGGTTAAAGCACAAATGCACTCCACCTTACATGTAATAGTAAACAGCAGAAGTGTGTCTAAATAAAAGGAGAACACTCCCTGTTTGCTCTTGGTAACTGGCTGATTTGAAATAGAATTGGATTAGCTAATTGTGTACAACAGTGTTAGAGGAAGCAGCTGGAATCTGTTTCACCAGTGGAAATCGAAAATCAGCAGTCCAAGTATTTCCTATTTTGATGTGTCAGGTCAGTGACCTCTGGTTACTTCTGCATAGGAAGAAAATGCAGCTCTTAGTAAATAGAAATCGCACGAGGTTGCATGGCATTTGACCTTTAGCTCTTGCAATGCTTTCATTTTTTTTTGCTGTTGTTGGAGGCATCACCTGATTTTAAAAAACAAAAATCTGATAACAATAGCTATTTTATATTTAAGCTATTTATATTAAGCTATGACAGTGAATTGCTTTTGTTACCATCCTCTTGTTTTTGTATGCTGATTAGGGGTTCAAGCATGAAGTGATTTGTTAGGATTTTTATCATTTTATTTATTCTTCTGCCCTAAAAATTATCGTGCAAGACCAAACCGTAAGGACTAGAGACTTGAAACTTGGTGAAAAGTTAGACCTCAATTTGGGAAGAACCTATCAAAGTCTCAGCCCAACGGGGGCGTTATATCGTAAAAAACATTTTTTTTTTACCATTGCTCATAAACTGTTCATAAACATGTTTAACATAATCACACAATATGCATATCATTTGATAGATCTCCTCATGATGAGCAACTTTGCCTCAAGAACCATTGCTGTTAATCAAATCGTTCATTAGATATTTGCAGATATGTTAAAAACTTACTTTTGTGAACTAGTCCCTGTTTTTTTGCTTAATCTTGAGAATCTGGACTCTCTAGATTAATAAGTATAAAAAAAAATGAATTTTGTCCTTTGGTTATCTATAATGGGCCGTGGCCACATGTGTCTAAAGGCCTATAAAACATAACCTAAAACTCAAAACCTTATGAAACTTGGTAAAAACATGTGTCACATGACTCTTAACAGTTATCCAAAGATCGGACCATAGTAAAACAGTATTTCTATAGAAAATGACTTCAAATTTTAGAACATGTTCAAATATTCACAGAAACATTAAATCTTTATATCATATGATAAATCTCCCCATTCTGAGTAACTTTGCCTCAAGAACCATTGCTGTCAGTCAAACCATTCACCAATTATTCACAAAAATGTTAAAAACATACTGTACTTTTCACACTAGTCTCAGGTTTGTCACTTAATCTGGATCAAACTAATACAGAACAGCTCTCTTGACTCTCTAGATGAATAATTATCAAAAAAATATAGAATGTTGTACTTTGGTTAGCTATAACAGGGTCATTTAAAAAGAAGCATGTCCACATATGCTCAACAGCATATAAAACCTAAGCCAAACCACAAAACTAGATGAAATGTGGTTAGCCCATGTGACAGATGAGTCTTAGCAAGCATGCAAAGTTTCATAGAGCTCAGACTATCAGTAGCACTATAACCATTAAATAAGGCCACAAAAACACAATATTTCCAGAGTAAATGACCCTAAATCCCTCATAAATTTACTTATAGACTATAGTATATTCATATAATATCATAGATCTCCTCGTTCTGAACAACTTTTCCTCTGGGATTAATGACGTCAATCAAACAGTTTTGACAAAAAAAACACTATAATAGTTATAACACTATATGTTGTGTAAGAAGTTGCAATTAATAACTACTAGATGGCAGTGAAAGAGCACTAATGAGCACACAAACAGTGCTTTTCATTGCTGATGGAGACATTGTAAAATCTCTAGTATAACATTTAAAATCACATTATTTAAAGGGTGCAATTTTGCTCATACATTTTTTTTACAATTTTGCCAGATAATCATTACAGTGAAACATGCCAATAACATACAAACTCTTTAAAAGTGAATTGCAATAACTGTCACCTTTCATTTATTTCAAGTATCTAAAATTGCAACACAATATGTGTGAATTTATGCCTGTGTCTGTGTGTTTGTATTAAATTAACCATTTCATTTCTGTGTATGTGTATGTGTGTGTGTGTGTGTGTGCGTGTGCGTAAGCATGCTTACTGAATATTAACCATTTCATTTCTGTTTGTCTCGTATGTGTGTCTATGAGGCTATTGTCTGTTTTCGATGTGCTTTCGATGTGTCAGCCATACACCCAGGTCTTCCTATTTAACCTCAAAGGCCTCAAAAAGGCTTGAACCCCGGTAATTGCTGCTTGCAGCTATTTTTATTATTAATTTGATAACATGTGCATTATGTCTTTGCAGAGCTTTCAACTTTGATCAGAAAACTGCAAAGTGTCATTTACTCTCCTATGACAGCCTCACTGTCGGTGTCCGCATGGAAAATGACTTCAACTTTGACCTGTATGAAAAGAAAGGTAAAAAACATGCTTTATGTTCACCTGGTTTGATTTCCCCTTGGCCAGAGAGCATATGTAATAGGGATTCATAAGATATCTTTGACCATAATAATATCTACTAATATCAGTGTCTTATATATTTATCAAATTTAGCCAGCATACACTTTTTTCCCATTTAACCACTACTATTTTTCTACACAGCTTTTAAAAGTATGAAACCATTAACAAGATCTTAATCATATGTGTACATTTTTTTTTGTTGTTGTTGATATCATCCATTGTATCATCTATTGATATTATCCATTAGATTTTTTTATGCGTATACCTGATATTGCACCTAAAGGTCTATATCGGTGCAGGATCTGTTTTTAAACCCTTTTAAATTTCAAATACATCTAGAGTTAAGCTTATGCTGGCATGATCTCCCACTTATGTGTTTCATAATATGAAGAGCTGTTCTCAAACCTTAGCCAAGTACTGGACTCTTAAGGATTAATTAAGTTTCAGTGTGAATAAATGTGAGATCAGTGTCCATGTGATGATGACACACTCATGCGAACACACACATTCGTTCTATCTATTCACCACCAAGATAAGGATGACAGAGCAAAATGACTTTCTCTGTCTCTGGAAGAAAATACCCCACTGTTTGTCCCTGCTATTTCTAACAGTACTGCAGATTTTCTGAAGTCTAAAACACTTGATGTTCTTAAGACTTGACATTTATCAAATGTTTATGCAGACCAAGAAACAAACAATCAAGGCAGGCATTTTTTGTTGACTTTGCTTGTCTGTATTTATTACTGCTGACAACAAAGTGCAACAGTGACATTTAGAGACTTTTAGCGACCTTGGTTGAAAAAATTTGTGTTCAGTAATTTTTATTTTTATTTTATTCAGCCTGTGCACATCAAGTTGATCAAAAGTGACAGTAAAGACATAAAATATACAAAAGCACCCAATCAGCATACAGCAACGGTTTTTCAAGGACCAGTTGACAATGAATAGTATAGTACAATAAAAGAAAAGCGTTCCCACCACAGATGTATCAATATAGTAAATAAATATGTTCAAACAGAAAACTGTTATTATTCATTGTGAAAATATTTCACAGTATTGTTACTGCATTACTGTATTTGAGGTTAAATCAAGATCAAGATGCTTTAAATTCTGTTTGTATGGCAATTTTTTCCCCAGTGGTAATTGGGTCAGAATAGGAAGTTAATTCCACACTAAAACCGATTCATTGTACTGTACTGTATATGTAGGTCAATATGTTTGATGTTTAAAGAAATGTGTGGTTTAGAAGTTTTTGATGTCAATTTGATGTCTTTTCTTCATCAACATCAGTGGCCCACTTGGTTACCAACACCATACTTTCAAAACAATATTTTAAAATCACAATGCATGATAGGTTTGTATGTTTGTTGTTCTTCAGACTTCATGAGAGAATGCATCATTGGCAATGGACTCAACTACAAAGGAAAGAGATCGGTGACCAAGAGTGGAGTCCAGTGCCAGCCCTGGAATTCCAAAACCCCGCATGAACACAAGTAAGTGCTTACTCATCCTCTTTACCTCCCGTTCATGGCTTTGGTTTCTCTCTTTCCAGGCAATTAAACTTAATTACCCACTATATGCGTTTCTGTGGCTACCAAAAGTCTTGTGGAGTGTAGATAGCTGTTAACATCTCCTTAGTATGTTTCAGTTTATTTATTTATGCGCATATTACGCTATTAGATAGCTAATGGCAAAACAGACTCTGTGAGTCATAAAAATCCACATTAGCCTCTAATGATGATGAATGCACAGTTTTATGCATGTTGTCTCACTGGCTTTGATTCGTTAGAGGGTTCTCACTGAGTCTAAGTGTGACAGTCAGTGCAACTCGACAATTCTCAGAAGTGGAGCGCCGACAGAGACAATTAGGTCAATGACAGGAACGCCATTGAGCGGCCGGCACATTTTCAAACAATTGCTTCCGTTCTTCCAAAAATAGACTTTTGTTTACAATTATGCCTATGCATAAATACTTCAGGGCAAGTTTACCCTAAAATATACATTTTTGTATACACTTACATCTAAAAATAAACACAAAGAAGCCATGGAACAGATGTTATGTTTAGAGGATTTGTGCATGGGAGTTTGACAGAAAGCAGCACAAAGCTAAGATAAGATACGTAATGCAGAACACGTCTTTGAGTTCATTACAGCTACAGGAACTCATTAGGGACACCACATGGTGCTTCGATTTACTTCCTCTACTGCAAGTCGATACGATAGATCTGCCCTATTTTTTTGGCCTTTACAGAAGTTTTATGCACTTTTCTTAAATCCTGAAAATGCGATTACCTTTCAGAGACCTTGAACCCTTACCACCAACTTTCCTGCTCTAGTTACTTCCCTTTCTCTCTACCCTTTTTCCCCCAACTCTTTTTATCTCTCTAATAGACATCAGTGCAGTCTTAAAGCCAGCTTTTGATATGCTTGCCTCTGAAACATCACAGGCATGCTTTATCGGCTCAAAAAACCAATGGACCTGAACGTTCTGAAATACCACACAGGCCTGTAGGTCAGCTAATTTGTCACAGATTGCATTTTTATCTGTATTCATCAATCATCATGAACTTTTGTGTTGTGAATGCCAAAGGCAATTACACAAAAGATAATTACCGGTTGGCTTAAGGCAATGCTTTATTAATGGTTTACAAATATTTGCATGGCAATGGGAAGACTTTTTGAATCTCTTTGCATTAGCGGCATCTTAGAGTTTTAAAGAAATAAAGAAATTAATAGTAAGACCTTGGAAAAATGAGGTAGATAAATATTCCAATCATTATTGTTGTCTGTGTTGGATTATATGTGTTAGGTCATCCCATCATGGCATGCAATAACCCATTTATTTCAAAAGTTGGTTTCAGAATAAATGTGTAGTGGTAGCCAAAAATATTTGTTTTTGTGTGATGCTGCTTTCATAACATTCAAATAGCTAAAGTAACATGCTATCAAAACAACAATGCTCATAATGAGAGTACTCTAACTCAAGCACTGGGCTGTTTTTGACCTTGTCTGACCAAAGGCTTTACACTATCCCATTTGCTTGCCAAAATCATTATTTAACTACATTCATTTGTTGTTTTAAGATTAAACCTTTGTACTTTTTCCATAAGTAATAAGAAAAAAATGAAAATGCAACAATTTACCAAGAACCACATGCACGTTAAGTTCTTGCATCACAATGAAATGTAGAGTAGCAGCTGTGTTCTGATGTTGAAGATATTGTTAGACATGCCTTATTAATGTAAATATAAGTCATCGAGATCTCTTGTTGTACTTGGCTAGAAGCAGTGTCATGTGACATTCAGCTCACTTCGTGATTCTTAGTTCAGTTGTAGTATCAGATGTTATTGTAATAAAAAGATTTAAAAAAGTGGATAACTGCAAAGGATTGCTAACCTCGATTAAGTATTATTAAAACTCACTCTGCAGCTAAAAATGTCAAGTCATGTGCCAAAGAGTAACAGTATGTTGTTAAAGAAATTTGGAGCAATTTTACTCGTGTATGATTCACAAACATCACATCTCTTTCATGTTTTCTTCTCACTCCACTAGTTTCTTACCCCAGAGGCACAAGCACAGAGATCTACAGGAGAATTTATGTCGGAATCCAGACAACACCACAACAGGTCCTTGGTGCTTTACCACAGACCCCAAAATACGCCACCAGGACTGCAGCATACCACAATGCTCAGAAGGTGAATCAGCATCAGAGTATGCTCTTTTATAGCTTTTAATTATGCTTTTTTAGATATTTGTACTAAAAGGATTCGGGATAAAAACTGCTACCCAAAGTGATTGTTGACATGATGTAAGAATACAGAGCTATGAAATGAATGTCAGTATCATTAAGATCATTTTGTCACTTACATTTAATGGTAAGCAGTTTCTTGGCAGAACTAAGAATGTTCTTTCATTGGGAGATTTTCGAAGTCTCCATTTGTTCTGAGTTGACTGTATTGTTAGAATTTCGATTTTATAACGACTTGTGATATCTCTTTTTTTTAAGCGGTTTAATACGAGCACTTGGTTTACATTTTCATTATTTTCAGCTCTTTAAAAACACCTTTTTAGTGTGAATTGTTCATTTATTAGAATGAAAGCCCTTGATTGTCGGGTTGACTGGAGTTTTTTGTTAATAGGAGATCACATTGAGTCGCATGCATAAAAAGGGGTTTTCTGCTGTGATAGTTATCAGGCCAACAAAGAGAGCCTCTTGTCTATTTGAAGAGTTGCATGGTGAAATAGGGCTGGGAGGGTTCGTTAATAAATTAGTTTCCCATAATCAAAAACACACACAAACACAAGGAAAGAAAATCATGCTTTCATGAGAGTGGCTGACATTAACATCTGTTTCTACTACAGCAATCTGCTTCTTATATTGTGTGTACTGTACAACTAATAACAGGATTCAGCGAGAGGATTCTAGCTGAGGTGACCCCCATCTGCTGTGATATTTGGTTTATTCCTACAGTGACTAAGCTCTTTACTAAGTACTGTAATAATTACATGTTGCTTTAACCTTTGATCATACGAAATCTGTTAGAATCTACAATGTACATTTAGGGTTAAAAGCAAGGCCTAGTGCCTAGTAATTTGAAGCGTCGCATGATTTATTTGTAGACAATCTGAGGGTCACATGTGGCTCCGTAATTGCTTGTCTCTTCTTGATAAATGCGATTACAATCCCTGCAGTCATTAATTGTTAGTGATTAGTCTATGCCTAACAAACATGTATACTCATTTACTACCACCATTCACAGTTGCAATCTTCTAACCGTTTAGCATGACAACTGAGGTTGAGCCATCCTTTACAAGCATGCTAATGTCAGGGCCTTGTCCTGGTTCTTACAATCTTGTTCCTTATCCATAGTGGAATGCATGGCGTGTAATGGAGAAAGTTACCGTGGACCATTGGACCACACGGAGAGCGGCCGGGAATGCCAGCGGTGGGACCTAGATGAACCACATAAACATCTTTTTCACCCTAAAAGGTATGAGACCAACCAGAAAGTGCAAACAGTAGAAAACAACTTCAGTCAGACTGACTTCAAGTTAGGATTGTCAAATCAATTTGAGAGGCTTGACTGATTTAGCATATTTAGAAAAATGCAAATCTCTTTTGTTTGCCTGTAGGGTACTACTGATGATATCTAAAATCATGCGGCTTGTTGCGAAAAGGTGTGTAGTTACTTTTCTAAGAGATGAAAGTTAGGATTTTGCAGCTAGAAGACACAAATCAATAGACTTCCATTGATTAGCTAAAAATTTAAATTAATGTCATCATTTACTCGCCCTCAAGTTGTTCCAAACCTGAGTTTCTTTCTTCTACTGAACACAAAAGAAGATATT
This sequence comes from Enteromius unitaeniatus, assembly GCA_032359435.1. NCBI lineage: Eukaryota > Metazoa > Chordata > Actinopteri > Cypriniformes > Cyprinidae > Enteromius > Enteromius unitaeniatus. The sequence goes on along the minus strand of JAUMHI010000063.1, from coordinate 15,601,401 downwards.
TTAAAGAATGTTGGTCACCAAACACTTTCTAGTCCCCATTAACTTTAGCATTTTCTTTTTCCATAATAAGGAAGTCAATGAAGACCAACAACTGTTTGTTTGACCACATTCTTTAAAATATTTTTTTTGTGTTTATTTTTTTTTGTTTAGGAGATGAAAGTTCATAAAGGTTAAAACCCAGAAACCTTCTCCTTCAGAACTCCTTAGCAACTACATAGGAATAAATTAACAACCAATAAGAACATGTTAGCAACTCCATAACAATGCTGGAAACCCTAAAATCCACTCAAAACACTTTTGCATGGCAAACGTCACTCACATTTTCTTCAGATGTTTAGATGATTAAGTTTCAAAGAAAGTATCAGATATCATTTCAAAAAGTAGTCAGTGATTTGATAATGTTTTGCTGAAGAGAGCTGGGGTCATGAGTGGATCACTGGCCTCATGTCATTTAACATTAATTGTGGAAAACAACTCGGATATCCTTTAATCTGTCTGAAATCACAATGTGTGCCGGCATCTTAAAGTGATGGCCAACAGCAGTCATGAAAAATTACACTTTGTTTTGGAAAACATCATCTGTTTTGTTCATGTTGGACAAAAATATGTTTTAAAGTCCCTTGCACATCTTTACTCAATTACACACCTACTCTGTGGAGAATAGCAACTGAAAGAGCTGAGACCACATTGCTACCTGATGTACATGCACTTTCCATTCAATGGCATTTTCGTTTTGCATGACTTTTCCAGTGGACCAGTTACATCTTTAGTTCTGGGAAACAAAATATCGTTAATCTTGAAATAAATGTCTGTTTGTTTTGAAAACTCTCCCTTAAGAGTCTCTAAACACACAAAGTCTATTTTTTTTAATGTCAAAGTGCTTGCATGGTAAATGTTTTTGAATTTAGCCTAATCCGGTATGGCATTTGTGAGCAACCTTTGAAAATATTCGAAAAATCAATAGTTTTTTTTTTCCCACTTGACCTCATGGGAACTGGGTCATGCCCTCGTTTGATATAAATCACTAAATCGACTGCTTTGTGTGACCCTACCAAAGAGGCAAATTGTACACGATGTCTTCACGAAACCGTAAAAACTCATTGAATATTACAAGACAGAAGCTATTTACCCTTTACATGACAAATCTGCCACAAAAAGTCAACTTTAGTGTAAATACAGTATCTTCATTTTTCATATCTATCAGATCTTTATTTTAGATTGAGTTTAAGTTAGCTAAAAAATATATATATATAATCTATTTAATAGTAAAAATTGAAAATAAGTATTCAGAATTAAATATTGGGTGTTAGCCAATATACATCACTGTTCAAAAGTTTAATTAATCTTATTAAATATTTTTTACAATTAAAAATAATTGGTTTCTGTTTGATTTTAACATACATGACCAAGTGATCTGAACACATCATCATATGTAGAACAATGGGCTTCTGTCTTGTGTGCTTTACCTAAGGGGTCCTGTTGTACCAGTAGTAGCGAACATGTTCTGTATTTTCTGGAGGTTATTCGAATTTTATCCCGCCTATAAATCAAAGTTTCCATAGAACCAGGATAGTTGATGTGTAGCATGTTAAGTGTGTTCCTTTTGCCCTTCCTATGACAGATACCCTGATAAAGGTCTAAAGGACAACTACTGCAGGAACCCAGACGGGCGCCAGAGACCCTGGTGTTTCACCACCGATCCGAGCACTCCATGGGAGTACTGTAACATCAAACAGTGCGGTGAGTGTGCGCGTCTGCGTCTTATGTGTAAGATGAAGAGACAGAGAGAAGAACAAAAAGAAGACAGAGAGAAAGAGAATGAAAAGAGGCAGAGTTTGCCAAATTTACAACTTCCTCTTCCTGTAGCCCTGGCTCCCCTCTCGTTTGGGACCCTCACAGGAATGTTGTTTGTAACCGGGAGAAGAGCGAAAGGAGGGTCCACCTATAAAACTCTCTCTTCTCTCTTTCTCTTTCCTCAGCTCTTGCCCCGTCTTTTCAGTGCTGTGCCTCTGTGTTTATTTTCCTTCATCAGTGCAGTAGAGCGTTGCCTTATCTGCATAAGAGAAATGTGCTTGAGTTTCAAGTGCTATGTAAACCTTCTACGCTAAAGACAAAACACACGTGTGGGTTTCAAACCCCTAGTTCACTCGAACACACAAGTGTCCAAAAACCTATTATTATAATGACACCCCTCACCCCCTCCTCCTCCTCATGCTGCCTTCGTTTATTTTCATTAGCAAGGCGACGGCATGTTGGTTCAAATGGGAAGCGAAGCATAAACTCAGGCGCTCGCGCTCTTCAACATTCTAGACCGAGCCACGGGGGTCGCATTTATATTTCAGAGCTATTTGGCAAGTCCATGTCGTAACCTTGAGCAAAATCCTGTGACGGATTCTCAAAGATCACTGCCCTGGGAGGAACGTTTCACCAGGTTTGGCAGAACGCAGCTTCTTTTTAAACACCTCAGCTTCTCAGTAAGCAGCTAAACAGAGTTTAGTTATGTACGTCACCTGTGGAAACCATCATAGGTGCATCTGCTTTTACAAGAAGTGGCTTTCGCCCACTTGCAGAAGGACCATCATTCTTAACAAGACTATTTGATACTCTATTAAGTTAAACATGCTCTTAAAAGATACAATACTGCTCTGCAGTAAACATAGTAAGAAAATGCCTCATTGTTTCCACTTGCTTGACCTTTGCATCTGTATTCATGATGTTATGCACCACTTCATTAGTTAGCATTCCCTAACGTCACAATAATAATAAAAAAAAAAACGTTACTACTGTAGCTTCAAAACATTTTCAAAATTCAAAAAGTCAAGTTCCCATCATTTTTGTAAAATCATAAAGTGGAACATCTTATTGCTTTTGTAGACTTTGCATAAACATGAAAAAGCAGTTTTAAAAAATAGACTGAATGAGAATGTTCAGAAATAATATGAATGTAAACGTTAACATTTTTGTTAGCTGGGATTTTTATTGCATACACTGGGATCCACTCTAGATCACTTCAAATTCTCAGCGTATTGGATGCATTTCAGGGTTTGATTTTGGGTTTTATTAGCATTACTTGGCCTATATCCCCATACTGCTAGCCTCATTACCAGACTGAAGCACTAGCGGTTTACTGGAGGTAAACATAATAACTGTCTCCAATGAGCTTAATTTATTGCAATGAGATTCATGGGCAAAAACAATATATCTGTTGTGCATTCATAAAACGCTTACGCTTCACCCTATAAAAAGCTCTGTAGGCTACTGTTTTAGCATTTGTCACAGACTTAGTGACTGCTTTGACTCATTCAGGAAGCATCTCTCTCTGTTAAGCAGGATAAAGCTGTTGTTATTCCTCCCTCAGGCAGCGTGGTCTTAGAGTTAATAGTGAATCTATGATTCAGCGCTCATCATGCCTAAGGAGTGATATTATGCTTCATTCTTTCACTCCCTTTGTCTTTCTGTTAATGTTTTTCACTGTTTACTTAGATTCAGACAATGGGGCTGACATTGACAACACAACAACTTGTTTCCGTGGACGTGGAGAGGGTTATCGTGGAACAGTTGGCATCACCCCTGAGGGAGTGACCTGTCAGAGATGGGATGCCCAGTTTCCCCATCGACACTCTTATACCCCACAGAATTACCATTGCAAGTAAGTAATATGCATTAACTGTTTTAGTTCAAATATTAACTAGACTTTTTTGTTTCTTGCACAGAATATAATAGGGAGTTTGGTATTACAGCAGTTATTTTTGTAGATATGTAAGTAACCAGTTCTGATGTCCAGTTTAACGATTAGATCTCTTATACTTCAAGGCCCGGTTTCACAAACAGGGCTTAGCTTAAGCCAGGACTAGGCATTAGTTAAATTAAGATATTTAAGCAACTTTTACAAAAATGCCTTATGAGAAAATATTACAGGTGAGCATCTTAACACAGAACAATGACACTGACGTGTTTTAAGCTGTCAGAGCAAGATCTTTTCATCTGAGACAGATCAAACATGCAATTTAGTCTGGGACTAGCTTAAGCCTTGTCTGTGAAACTGGGGGCAAATAATTTAAGTTTCAAGTAAGAAAATTCTCCTAAAACATTTGTGTGAAGTATTGATGTTTAGTTTCATTACTTCATGAACATGTGCAGCCAAACTTTGATAAAAAAGCATTTAGGTATCAGATAAAAAATGGTTGAAAAAATACCATGAATGTACATTTAAGAGGAACCTGACTCAAAAAGGAACAAAATAAACATGTTGCATTAAAAACAAAGCAAAAGAATATAATAAAACAAACTTTTTATGATGAACAATATCGCCTGATAAATATCAAATTAAACACAAAATAAAATCTGAATTTGTACTGTACTTGTAACCAGTTCTGATATATTGTGCAGAAATACACATGCTCACCAGGTATGCTGGTTTTATTCTGTCATCACTAGGAAAATCTAACCTAAATGTTTCTTCTCCTAGACTCTTATCTGTCATCATACAAAAAAACTGCTGATAATTCTTCCAAACCTATAGCTTTTAGATCGGTCTCTGTCTGTTCAGCATATGCTCTGTAACACTAACATGTGTGATGTATATATATATATATATATATATATATTATAGTGGAGTATCAAATCTGCTTTGCAGGGATCTCCGAGAGAACTACTGCAGGAATCCTGATGGTCGTCATCTCCCATGGTGTTTCACGACTGACCCCAATGTACCTGTGGCATTCTGCACCAACATCCCTCGCTGCGGTGTTACACTATCTGAACCTGAAGGTAAGGTATTCGCATGATATTTTTTCTGATATTTATTCAAAATTTTGGCATTCCTAACATACATTTGTTTTATGCACACAGACGTGCGCAAACACAGACCTTGAGAAATGTTTTAACCATTAAACCTCATTGCTCTTCATAACAGCTCAGATTTATTACAGCATATGTTCTTAAATAAGGGTAAAACAATATATGTAGACCACTTTTTTCATGTCATCAGTGTCTGTTTGTTGCACACAGTCGGGCATTGGGAAATACACTGTCTTACACAGGGCTACCTTGTTTTGAATTCAGTAAAGGTACCGTGGAAAGCATTGCCTTATTGGGTAGTTAATGTGCACATGTTGTTCTTAACTGTATTTGTCATGCACGAGATCGCATTGTTGTACTTTAGTTCTGCCCATTAATTCTTGCAGACTAATTTGACCTTAGGGGCATTAATATACATATAATTCTATGTCAAATATCAGCATCCTTGATATTTGAATTCATTTGAACATTTCAGTGCACACAGAAGTGAATTGTTTCAAATATTAACCATCTGGTAAAAGCACTGTGGCAGCTGTAGCTTCCTGGTATGAGTATTTCAAGCCATGCCCTTGACTGGAGACATGAAGTGAACTGCCTCATGAAGTTCTGTGACACGTCTGACCCTGGCTTTGCCTCCTCTCTGTCTAGATGTGTATTTCTGTACAGAGAGCCAAAATTGCAGTACACCAGGCGAGTTTATAGACAGCGACTATAAGACCTACAGTATTACCCTCATTTGCTTTTCAGAAACATGTTTATAATCTACTGGCTTGATCTTGTTTTCCATGATGTTATGGCTGGCATTCTTCCAACTGTGTTTCTCTGGCTGGGTAAAAAAAAACAGACTATGACTTTTGAAGTCGTGCCTCGTTTGCATATCAAAACGACCCTCAAAAAACTTCCTTGCCTTTGTTCTTATTAATCCTCCCCAGCAAGACATAATATCTATGTCATTTCTTTTCATGATGCTCAAGAATTTTGTAGCTCTTTCTCCCTTTTCACTCTCTTTCATTTGCTCTTTCTTGGCTGTTTTGGCATCGGTATACGGTGGTCCCCCTAGTCCGATCTCCACTGCCACTAATGGGGGTTGTTTGAAACATGTGCAGGGAGCAGGAGCTGCAGTGTGGGAATGAGACAGCATGAGTCAAGCATTAATCACTGCTGACAGCTTCGTGTGACTGGCAGGGCCCAGGAGACGCTTCATAGAAGGACTCGCACAAGTGCTGATGTTAAGATCGATTTAGCCGGTGTTCCAATTGAGGCCGTTGGGATGATCGTTCGACTATTGTGGTGCACTGGGAGTCCTGCTGTGTTTCCATAAGCAGTGTGTTTCCACAAACCTGCTGTGTTTCTTTAAGCACTTTGACTTGCAGGGTTTGATCATAATTTGGAGGCATTTAGGTTAACAGCATTGATTAAAAGCAAAGTTCTCACTGGGATCATTAAAGCGTCTATATTTAATCATGTTGCACTGCACTCACCTTCCCCTTTGTGCATGTTTAGAGGTTGCCAAGCATATTACTGCTTGTACGTAGGGTTAGGATTAGGTTAGGGGACTTAAACCATGGCACAATTTTTTTTAATCAAAAGATCACCTGATCACCTTATGACATTTTGTGTATGTACCTTCTTTCTTTTGTCATAAAAATAGCTTGCTGCCATGGCATAAAAAACAACTAAATGAATATACTTTGCTGTATTATAATATAAAATTATAATATGTATATATATATATATGTGTGTGTGTGTGTGTGTGTAAAAAAATTACTAAAATAAAAAGTATGTATGTATAAACATTTCATAGCAAGTTTTGCATCGGCAAGCACACCCTCTTTATAATATCTGATTTATTAAAAATATCAAATGTTTTTTGCTTGGCTATGTTGTTTCAGAGTGTTATAGAGGCGTTGGTGACGCATACAATGGAAAACAGGCAAAAACACGATCTGGCTTCCCATGTGCTCCATGGAAAGACCACAGTGAAAGGTAAGAACTGACCATCTATGTGTAGACTGTAAAACTGTCTGTCCGTATTCATTTGAGAGTAAGTGTTTTTTTAAGAGTAACTAAGATTTTTTTTTTGATCACTTGAGCTTTAAACTGAATAAATAAAATGCAAAGATTCAGAGATGAATTGATTGTTTTACAGTCCTTCAGTATGGGCACACATTTAGTTTTCTTCTACGAATTTTCCATATTAAGCAGAACCATCATTTATATCGGTACAGCGCATAGATTCAGTCATGGACATTCACTCGGTTTCCATAGAAACCAAACTAGGTCCACATCTTGCTATGCAGGATCTCAAGGACAATCCCATGATGCCTTTGTCCTGCTTCGTAAGGTGAACAAACTGCATTTAGTCATTAGGTTCAAGGGTCAATCACAGCAAGTTGTCGTTAAATTGGTGAGAGTGAATAAATGGGACAGATGCTTTGTGAAATATCTCTTTTTTTATATATATGTAAGCACATGGGGATATTAAATATACATTCACAGTTTCTTACAGCCATAATAGACTGTTAAATAGCAAGGTTTTATATTTGTTCCTGCCAGGTGTGGTCTGTTTCTTCTAATGTAGTTATGGTTAATGTGCATTGGCACATTATCAGTGAGCGTGCATGTGTAAGTCTCAGAGGAGTCAAGCAATCGTTTCCGCAAAAGGTCTGTGTTGTTTCTGCCATCCACACTCACCCTGAGATGTGTGGCGTTAAATAACTTCCCTGTTTTATGAACAAGTTCCAGGTCAAAGGTCGACCTTTCCAGAACCCCGCCAGCTCATTGATGCAATACTGAGGGATTGTCAGGTTGTGTTTGTCTTCGTTGAGAAAATAAGACCCTCACGGTTTTCTGAGGAAGAAAAACACGTTTTAGTGCTCTAATTGATGGTAAATGTGGAGCAGTCGGAGTGACTCAATTCTCTAAAAATTGCAGGCAGGCCAACCCAGCTGGAACGGGATTCTTTAGAGCCACCCTCTGACCCCTTTCCTCGCCCTAACCCTTCTCCATGAACACATCAAAGCCAATCAGCTCCTTTATTTGGCCCACAGCCTGTGAGCCACCATGGCCGGGTTGCAAAGGTCATTGTCGGACGAGCATTAGGCGTAGATTGTTTACATTGTATGAACCCTAGAGTAGCACGGCTAGAAAATCATTGGTGTCATGCATGTGCTCCTTGTTGTAGCACTTTTGGTCTCTGGTGAATGTTTGGAGAATTGTAGCATCTGCAGATCTGCCTGAATCTGAGTGATAATGTGGAAAAGCTTGGGGAAACATGTCATGAGTAATGCACAAGCTAAATACTTCACCTTTCCTCTTGAGAGGTGCTCCACACAGCTGGGGCTTAAGATGAACTTATGAGAAGAAGATGTTCCCTTGGACTCTTTTCTTAAATGGATTTAGATGTATTGTTGTGTTACAAACGCTGGATAGACTGTTTGATGCATGATAAACTACCCTGGATTTGTCTGAATGATGCACCTGTTTTGAATGTATTTATTAATATGTTAATTTTCACTGCTGCACATCTTCTGTAATGACGAGATTTGTTTTCGTTCTCAGTAACGAAAGAGATGTGGACTTGCTGATGGCTGAACAGGCGGAAAACTTCTGCAGAAACCCAGATAAGGACAAACATGGCCCGTGGTGTTATACCAACAGCTCATCTATCCCCTGGGATTACTGCTCTCTCAAACCCTGTGAGTGAGCAGCATGTTGTCTGGGCTAACATTACAACCTGATGAGACCTTTGGGTTCCCTAAAATACTACTTGAAACATGATTCTATATCTTATTAATTTAGAACCAACTATGTCACCACACTATAACCTGAGGTGCATGGTTAAAAAAGTATAAAAAAAGAGAAAAAAGGATAAATGGAAAAACATTTAAAGGATACATTTTGATAATGAAATTAATATATTATATATATATATATATATATATATATATATATCTTTTTGCATTTCTGATGTTATAACTCAATTGTGATATTATATAACACAATTCTGAGTATATATATAAACATCAGAAATGCATGACATAAACATTTTTTAACTCTTTTTAACTGATAAAGTCCAGTTCTAAGGAGAAAAAGGAGCGTATTACTGATATGCTTTTAGATTTGCAAATTTATAGTTGTGAGAAAAAAAGTCTAGTTTAAATCTCTCTATTACTTATTGAGACTTCTTGACCTAACTCAAAATAGCAAGTTTATGTCATGCAATTCATTTTTTTTTTACTGTTTTTATTCAGTGTCAGAAATTGACTTCAACAGACAACAGATCTGCTGCTTAATATTTTCAGAATTCTTTGATTAATAAAAATTTCTAAAACACTATTTGAAATATAAATATTTTATTTAACATTATAAATGTCTTTATTGCCATTTTTTAACACTTTGATGTATTATAACTTTTAAAACATATTGTAATGGTGCTTTTATTCACTGAATCACTTAAAGCGCTTCTGGAATTAAGAATTCAGTCACTCAATTGTTCGTAGCTGTTAACAGCTCTCACACACTTGTATTGGAAGTTTTATACTTAAGCACCAAGCAATGTCACTAACTTTCATTTGCGCCCATCTATCCTTACTTATTTTAAAGTATGACTGTTGATTTCTTTATACATTACGGACAATAACCGTATTGACCATTATGTACCAACATATGCTTTCCTGTTAACATCATTGACACCGCAGACTTGAGCATGTAGGCCATGTGTTACGAATCTACATACGGCACATCAATCACTCACACACACATGCGCACACTTTCCACAGAGGTTTTAGTTTAATTAAAGAGTGTAAAGTCCAGGTGGCTCGGACTGTCAGCACTCCCTCTGTCTTTGTCACACACACACTCGAATGTATAAGTTAAGCTTCATAGCTACGCAGGTCTAACTGGTCCCACATGCTGGACTAATACTAGTCCTACGCTAAAGACCTCACACACACTTTAACTCAAATTGTACTCTAAACAGCCATCACTGTTGACCACATCTTTTTTTTTTTTTCTCATGTCGGTTCATTGCTTATAACAAAAATAAGCTTTCTTTCCTTTTCCTTCCTTTTTAGGTGAGCCCTCACATAACAATCTGCCACAAAAAGGTAATCATGTCTTTCAAATTTTGTTAAGCTGTGCAGAGTTCCAGCTGATATTCTTTTGCTTCAGATTACACCAAAAGGTTATTTCACATGCTTTTTTGTGTTCTGATAAACTTCTGCATCACACCTCATTTTGCCTCTTCATTTCTCTTTACAGATGAGGAAACAAAAACCTCATGTTTTGTTCATAAGCAGGTGAGAATCGTCGGTGGTGGGCCTGTTCAGATTAAAGAAGGCAGCTGGATGGTCAGCATACAGAGAGGGTAAGCAATTTGCAAAATATGTGGATAATATTGTTAAAAATATAATTAACAAACATTATTTTTGGTGCACTAAGAATAGGTAACTCAAGACTTTCCCATGTGAATTTATAGGTATTTGTGAAAGGTGAAGAATTACCTGTATGTAATTTTAGTAAGACTTATTTGACAATGAAGTATATTTATTTGTGATTTACTGCTTTTAAATTATTTTATTCCACAGTGTTACTCAAAATTTTCATTTTAAAATTACTTTTTATTATTATTTTATTACTATTATTTTTAATTAATTTGTTTTGTAAATATATCAAACCAAACAGGCATATATAATTGCTTATGTTTTAATTGTTTAATGAAAAATTATTTTCAAAAATGTATATAATATTTTATATATAATCTACTTAAAATCTACTACTCTTGAGACTGCCATGTAAATATCATTTGCTACTGATGTGACTTAAATAAAAAAGGCAATATATTTATAGTTATAAATAATTTTACACAGTGTTTGCATTTCCCAACTCCAATAGAGGTATACGCACTGTCTGTTTTCCTAAAAAGCCCATAGCAGGCAGATCGACTGTAAAATGTCCTCCAAATAAAGTGCAGTTGTCCATGAAGTCAGTGTTCATACAGCTCCTCAGAAGTAAAACCCTGTGCTGTCATGTTTTATAATGTGAGAGAATCATGTTGGAGATGCGTCACTGTCTCCTGTCTCCCTGTCTCTTCAGGAGCACTCACTGGTGCGGAGGTTCTCTGGTCAGGGAGGAGTGGGTGCTGACAGACAGACATTGCTTCTCGTCATGGTAATTATCTCCAGCCTTGCTGCACAGTCACCATCATGCCCTGGCCATGACCTCTGGATTCTCAGGGTCAAGGGGTCAGTGATCAGCGGGCTTCCATATTTTGTCTTGAACATGTAACCCAACAAATCAAAGCTGCTGATGTTTTAGAACATGCATTTTATAGCATGAAACATCCACATATCCACAACTTGAAATTATATTTTTATGATATGCTCCCCAGTGTGCCTGACCTATCAGAGTACAGAGTTTGGCTTGGTATATCCCATTTGAATGAGTCGGGTGAGAATGACTTCCACAGACAAGAGAGGAGAATCTCGCACGTCATCTGTGGCCCGGAAGGCTCTAGTCTCGCCCTGCTCCGTCTGACTCAGTAAGAACTGCCGATTAATCAATATGTATATTATTAATATATTCCATCTCTGATCTTATTTCTTTGTTGTTGATGAAATGACCTCTCTGTTCCTCTTTCACACAGACCTGCACTCCCAAGAGAGCGTGTCAGAATTATTCAGCTGCCTGTGGCGGACTGCAACATTCAGGAGGACACCATATGCTCTGTGTACGGCTGGGGTGAGACCAAAGGTGGGTTCAACTTAAGAGCCAGTCATCAGAGACTCTGCACCACCTGACAGCTTTACAGGCACACAACATGGCTTCAATTGATCATAAAATTTGGTTTGGTTTGATTACTTAAACTTGTGTGTACACCAAGAAACAGCACTAGAATACATTTACAAATGAGAGCAGGGTAGGAAATTAACCAGGGCTTGAGGGAAAAAAGTCTCACAAATGGTCCAAACATTTAAAACGTGAGAGAAAAAAAAGCTCTAGTTTTGTTGTGAGGCAACGATAACAAACAGCTTCCACAATAATTCATGTTGATGATGAAAGCATTTTGGAAGTGTTTTGCGGTTTGGAACTACATAGCGTAACAGTGTGCAAGCAGGAGGGAAGGCACACAAATCTGAGTTCATATTCAAGTAAATGTGCCAAATATAGTCGCTAATAGAGTTTTCTGGCTTTCTCAGGCACTGGACATGAAGGAACGTTGAAAAGAGTTCATCTGCCCATAGTGAGCAATGAACGATGCCAGCAGCTTCACAAAGGGACAATTCCGATCACCAGTTCAAAACTCTGTGCTGGTGGCAGGAGAGATGAAGGAGTGTGTGAGGTGAGTTTATTCACTAGATTTACTCTCTACAGCAGTGCTTTTCAAACTTGTTCCTCGTTTTGTATGTCTCCCTAATTTGAACACCTGATTCAGATCATCAGCTCATTGCACTTTTACCTGTTATACTTTAGATGCATTTCTAAATAATTTGTCCCTTTGTTTTGTGTATTTTTCATGCTCATAGAAAGACTATGGCGGCCCTCTAGTATGCCAAGAGAGTAACAGTAAAGTCATTGTCGGGGTGAGCATAAACGGCAGAGGATGTGCCCGACACAACCGACCAGCCATTTTTGTGAACGTGGCCTTCTATACTGGATGGATTCACAAAGTGTTCAGAAATTATCCAAACTCAGAACTAAACAACTGATGGATAATAAGCAGGATTGAACAAACAATCTGAGAACAAATATTCAGAATCTCCATAAATCTGACAGTTCATTTCTTGATTTAAGGGTCACCTGAACAACTCTTGTTGAAAAAAAGTTCTTGGGAACTTTTCCCAGCTTGGCCGAGAAACATATACTCAGAAACTACTCAAAGAGCTATAACTACAGCTGAAACTGTTGCTCTGAATTTCAGCAATTTGTACACCTAATAATGCCAGAATCGCAGAGCAAGGAAGTCTCTAAAGGCTACATTCGCAGCTAGCCATACGGAAAGATAAAGACTACTGGACCGAAGTGCGGACGAGCAGTCAGAATCCGTTTCAAGAATCAATAGCAATTCCTGGCCACCAACCAAAAACCTCAAGTCCTCGAAGAGAAATCTTGCTGCAGTGCGCTACAAAGCATTATTATGTACATTCAACCCACACATTACCCATCAAACTGACAATCTGGACTTCAGTTGGGATATTGGATTCGGAGACCTAACCCAAGTTTGAGTCTGGATTCATACCAGGACTTGATATATGGATACAAACTCAGATCCCAACAGGAATCGTCCGCTCCCTCCTTTAAAAGCGTTCAAAGCTGACCGACGTACACGTTTCGGCCGCTCCTCATCGAGAAAGAGGGCTGTTATGATTATAAGCGCTTGTTGATATAAAACGCTCATTAACAGTGTCATTCAAAGTGCCCCTCCATAAAGTTTTAGCTGTTAGCTGAATGTAGAACACCTTATGGGTAAAAAGTATTCACAGAAGGCTTTTTTTTTGCGTTTGTGCTCCTGATAATACTTGAAAACACACATGAGAGAGGTCACTGTGTCCCTCAATAACACCTCCTCGTGTCGCCATTACAGATTGTAATTTGGTCAGCCTAGGTGTTTATATAGTCAGAGGTGTCCCATCCATTTCCAGTGTTGATATTTTGTCCGCTAGCCTGAACAGAGATGACATGACCTGCTTGTAGTGACATGCAGCAAAAAATCGTAGTTGTCATAACATATCAGCATCTGAGGTTCCCATACACTCTGTTTGGTTTAGAGTGGAATTCAGAGGAGGATTTGGAAATGTGTGTTGTAAATACTGTGGTCATGGGAGTGGGGTAATCACTCCCAGTTCTTTTGTAGGTCTCATAGACCTTTATAAGAGGTTGGCCTCCTCCATTCCAGTGTCCTCATTGGGTGGGTTTATATATATATATATTTGTAAATATATCTGTATTAATTCCGAATGCACATTTTGTCAGTTGTGAAACTCTAGAGCGAGTGTGATGTTTTACAGTATGTCGGTGCATGTGTGTGTGTGTGTGTGTGTGTGTGTAATGCTGCAAAGATGCATCGAGGCCGAAATGTGCATCTCTGCAGGACAGAGAGCAAAGCAAGCGCACATCGGAAATATGCCGATGATCAGTGCCGGTGTAAGATAAATCCGAGTGATTTTCTCTCTTGTGTGGTCTTGGATCGCTCATTCCACGAGCGCCTCATTCCCTCGCACTGGCCTGCCTCCAAAAACAATCAGCTTGGGAAATTACCTCCAAAAATCATGTCGGCTTAAACAAATAGCTTTCTGAGTGATGGCTCGTAAGTGTTTGTATTCCAACCACTCCCGATGCTAATTATGTTGGTTAAAATGAAGGATGAGTTTAATTTGTAAGAGTCCTGAGGCACAAGTCCTTATGTAAGGATATTGTTGAACACATTGAGATTAGTGTTACTAAAGCACAAGACAAGGCAAAAGAGCCCTTCAGTGTTACCTCATTTGGCTTTAACATTTATCAAAACAAATGTTTTTGTGTAATTTTTTTTTCTTTACTTTGGATCAATACGAAACCTGTGTTTGAGGAAACCTAGAAGCTGCTGGATGATTTAGTGGCTTGTTCTGAACTTTTTGGTAAGACACACTGAGGGGCGATTTCATGCACATTTATTTTTTGGTGCGAAACCTGCGTAGCGTAATCATATTTAACCAGGCGATAAAGTCATTGTCAGTATTTTCAGTGCACACACCAGGCTAATAATGGAGTGTGTATTATTCACAAAAATTCACTAATATTTGCCTGCAGCAGTTAACGTCCAGGTACTGCAGTTACCTGAAATGTAATTTCATTTCAATTTCATACAGATTTCGTTTGCACTGTTACTTCATTTACTTAATGTCTTTTTGAATCAGGAGCTAAAGCTTGTGAAAAAATGCTTTGTTAAATCATAATTATGACCAAAAAATATATATATTTATGAAATTTAAAAAAACTAAAATATGACAAATACTTGATGATTATGAGATCAAATGTAGGAACTGTAATTCAAACTGTATTTGTAGTTTAAATTACATAATAGTTGATAAAAAAAAGACGTAATTAAAACATTAAAAGACAATAATGAGATGATTATGACAGGAAATGCCAGTTCTGAGTCAAAAAAAAAGATAAATGATGACAGAAAGTCATAATTATGAGATTGAGCATATTTGAGTCACATTTGAGATACTCTAAATTATAACAGGAAATGTAATTTGTGAAAAATGTGAATTTTTGCTAAATCATTATAAGAATGTGATAGTCATAACCATATATATTTGAGATAAAATAGAGATATATTTGAAAAAGTAGAATATATTTCAGATCAAGTTGAAATGGACATAAAAATGTTATGTAATTTATGACATTAAAAGGTAATAATAAAAAGTATGACTTTTTTTGGGGTAAATTTTTGTTGACTTTTATCTCGTATTGACTTTTTATGTTATAATGTTGAATTTTAGACTTTTTTTTATCTCATAAATATTTGTTTTTCCTTTTTATGTCAGAAGTCCTGAGTATGATTTACTAAAGCATATACTTATGTGGCAGAAATTGGCTTTACATTAGGCAACATATGCAAAAAAACAAAAAACATGTGCACTTCAACTCTGAATTCTCCTGTAGTGTCTGAAAAGCCCTGTGGCGCACCAGAGTTCATGTGTGTTCGATCTATTGCTCCTCTCTCTGATGTTTATATGTGAGAAAGACGGCAGGTGAATGTATAGTGAGCTGCTACAGACAATGTAAAGTTGTAAAATGTCTTTGTACAGTGTGTTTAATGTCTCACCTATTCATGTACAGTAATATTCATACTCAATGTATTATTCACCTCTTATACCAACATCAGTATTTATCAACTTGTGCCTGTGTTTGTGTTTATTAAAATATATATCTATGTGCCTTTACTTCAGTATATCTTGCAAGTATTTCTCCAATAGCAATAATAAAGACAAAGCAAGTGAGAAAATAATAATAATAAAGAAAATTTGCCCACACATCACTGAAAATGGAAGGATCTTGCTGACGGAAATGTTTGTGTATGTCTCCCAAGTGCTTTAGATATGAAATTTACTTCACCATTTAGCAGATGCCCTGTCATCAAAACCATTTTACAGTATACTGAATCCACAGATGGTCCAGAACAGCCTGGGGTAAAGCACACCGAATTGAGATTTGTTTTACCCTTGAGCTTTTGGATCCCCGTTTAAATCACACGATGCAAAAGTTCAAATTGTCACACAGAAAAGTATTTCAAGAGTCTGTGCTGACCCCTCTCTCTTTGTCCATATACTATCTTTCAACGTGAAATTCGGATGCCCTCTTCTGGAGGGTTATCTTCAACAGGATATGTAGGAGAAATTATTTTCTTTAACCCTGCATGATCTGTTTACATTTTCAGTGGTGCTTCATAATGCGAAATTAGAATTAAGCCTCACTGTGTGACTTGTTAATGAACTAAATTATCCTAGAATATCACAGAGACTCTTTTTTTTGACTTGGACTAGTAGACAACTACCCAGAAAACCCATTTTTCTCCCATTTGGGTCATAGACACAAAAACGTACTTAATAAATAAATAATTTGTTAGCCAGTAGAGGGCAGTGTTGTTCGACACTCTGTGTTTCTGCTGAAAGCCTTATAAGTATATATTTTGGATTTGTAATTATCATTGAACTTTAAGAATCCAAAGACCCCTTTTTTATAGTATTGCATTTTACTTTACCCTATTTTATACTAAAGCAGAGTAGCTTGTATAAAGATAAACGCCTCCTTTTCACTTGAGCTTCCTCTGTAGCCAAAATGTGATCGTTTCAGTAAAACACATTAACTGAATCCATTCATATTCCTTTTACTACAACTACACAAGTAGCTACGTGCAAACAAAAAATGTGACACGATGCATTTTGCTAATGTTGTTTATCGGTTCATTTTATAACTTCAGACGTTTAGCTTGCAGTCAAAGAAGAAAACAGAACCACAATTACAAGGAAGGGTTTTTTAGGGTTTATTTTGAGGTGCTGAATGTACCATTTCCTGAGAGTTAACGCCAACTGCACCCGGGGGTCGAATAAAAACACTTTTAAAAGCGCTGACCTGTTTCCTCAGCCTGTTTGCTCATAAAGCGAAGGTGTTAAGCACCGTTTTTATGGAGAGGGACGGGCCGGTTAAGGCGGAAAGTGGCTTTCGGGAAGACACTCTCCACAGGGAAGCGGCAATAGATTAGAGAGGTGCGTGCAGTCACCTTTTGTTCAGCACATCCAGGCCCGGTTTTACCGAGTTAACCTGGAGCTTTACAGGCCTTCGAGGCCGGACACTGCAGGGAAAGCGGCAAAACTAATTAGCAGAACGGCGGGACGCACCGGTGTCGTGGGTGTAGTGTCAGTCTACGACCGCTGGGTGGCGTTGAAGCTACACCAATGGTGATGAGGCGGTTCTAACTTATCCGCTAATGCAATAAAGCTATCTGAATGATTAGTTTTGAACAGCTTGGTTCTTCTCTCTCTCTCTTTGTTAAACCCAAGCAATTTATGTTTCCAGCCAGCCAGCAGTGGAAAGGAGTTATGTGCTTTGATCTCTCTCTCCTCCGTTCAGTGCGAAGGTTGACGCTGTGTTTGTTATGCTGAGGCTCTGTGGTGTGAGTCGTGTTGGCCTTGGCTGGGTTTTAATCAGCGGTCTGAGCTCAGGGACAGCAGCCAGTACCCTGGCTGAAGGTGGACGGATGAGTTAAATACAAGCTACACAGCTCAGCTGGATCACATAAGACAGGAGATCTTCACACAAGGACGAAGGGATCAGCTTATAGCAGTGGCAATGCTTTGCTCTCAGGATTACAGCAGACTATTAGTCAAATATGTTATTTGTGTGAAATATGATTTCAGTTCAAACCAAGCGTTTTCTATTTGCACATTTAAGTGTAATTAATTCCTGTAATGGCAAAGATGAACTGTCAGCAACCATTAGGCGACATCAGTCTTCAATGTCGTGATTCTTCAGAAATCATTAGAATATGGCAATTTCATGTATGCGTATGTACAATATAATAAAACAGAATACAGAATCTCTACCATTATGTGGCATACTTTGAGGGAAACGGTATAATCAATGAGAAATAAAGTAGAACGGGACTTGGTTTAATCCACTGGAAGACTGGATTATGATTGGCAGGTGGTTTAATGAAAAGGTTTGAAAAATAATTGAGCATGGTGATCCAAACAGGAAAACAAAATATTATCCTTTGCATAGCACAGAAAGTCAAACAGGTTTTAGACGTCATGAGAGTAAGTTAAATTACTCATCAACAATTATTTTGTTCATTGTTTAGTTGAACAATGCCTTTAATAAAGAAAATATGGTCCATTCTGATGTTACATTGACCATGAATGCATTCTAATTCCGAATTTTAGACAAATGATATCATAGTCGTCATCTTCATGCCCATTAATATTGTTCACATAATACCATTATGTATCATTATTGTCATTGTAATTAAAGTAATAATCATCATCACCGTTGTCACTGCCACCATATTGTGCTCTTCCGCTGTATATAATGTCCTGGCAGTCCTAATGGAAAGTAGAGGACGGAGATTCTACTTCCTGATTGGCTGGCAGCTGGCAGTAAGATGCAGTTCAGATGCAATCAATCTCGTTGTCCATATTTTCTTTTGTGCTTTAATAACCTCCTGACACTCGTTGTAGACCGTGTCATATATTAGCTGATTAGTCTGAGACAATGTGTCATTGTTGTCTCAAGAAGGTCGTAAATTGCGGCCCACTGCTTGTGTCGCAGTGTGTGGCCCTGTGATCGTGCAGCAAATCAACTAAAGTCATTAGTCCAGCATGGAAGTCTCCAAGCAAACTCTGGAAGCTATGAGGAATCCATGAGGAACTTCTGAAACTTTCCGCTGCACAGAGGTCAGTTCAAGGGTCAGTTCAGTTCAGAGGTCAAATATTCCTCTAATAAAACAATGGTTCTTTTAAGAGCTGTTCACTGAAGATTCTCTTTAAGGAACCCATAAATGGCTCTTCTATGGCAAATCCTCTTATTGTAAACTTCATTAAGTGTCGGATTATGTACACATTTTGTTCTTTTCTTTCTTTTCTGTACAAAGTCGCTCTGACATACAACATAACACATTGATGTTTTATAAAAGTGTTGAACTTTATTCAGTGTATATGCCAGCTCAGCTGCAGGCGGTATTGGTGGGAGGAGCTTTGAGAGAGAATTTGATTGGACATCATCAGTGCAGTGCAGGATGAGTCATCAATGATTTTGTCTTGTTTTCACTGAAATTTGCTGAAAGTCTATTTTTTACACAATCACAGAGCGTTTCAAACCCTTTGATCACCAACGACCCGAAATTATGACTTTTTTTCGAAGGACCCATTTTTATTGAAGGCTAATTTATTTTTTAAATATAGTTGTATTATTTTGGAAGCCCAGTTCCAACATGGAATTAAAGAAGAAATAAAGTATTTGAGATATTTTATCTCACAATGCTTTTTTCCAATAACTTAAAAAAAAATGCTATTTACCTTTTTTTTTATTTTTTTTATTATTTATTTTTACGTTTCAATTTTACAAATTATATTGTTTTGCAAATAATTAAAACATAATCAAAAAATTCTTTATTTGGTTGGCATGTTTTTTTTATATCCCTTATTTAAATTAGATATATAATTTTTAAAAATAAAGTTATTTATTTACTGAATTGTTTATTATTTAATGCAGTTGTTTAACGTTTCATAATTGCATTAATAATATTTCTACACAAGTTCAGATCCTCTAGTATCCCTTTGCATTGTAATCTTACTATGGCTACTACCCATCTACCTGCTGTTTGGTTAGTTATTTTATGCTTTCAAACCAAGCTGAAAGTATATAATTTGCCTCTGTAGTGTATATTATTATACAGTGCATACACACTTTTCAGAATGTTTTTGCAGCCTGGGGCTGAATGATCAGCTCGCAAGTCGACTACACAATTGCTCGACATATTGAACGATTGTACTTTCATCTCTCACAGTCTCATGTTCATTCACATCAAATTGAATATGCTGTCTGCTTTGTGTATACAGTCTGGCTTGACATAAATATAACACGCTTTGCTCCTCGGTTCCTCGTGTGATGCTTTCCCACATCCTCCTTTAAGACATTAGTGACCTTTCTTCCAATTTCCCATCATCCCGCGCTGGGAGTAGACATGCAGACTCTGCCTTCCAGCTGAAGTCAGTGAGAATTCACTCCTCGGTCTCTGTTTGCTTCTGCCTGTCCGATGCTCTGAGGTGTAAAATAATAACAGATATGTGCCGTCTAAGGTTGAAAACATCCACGTTGATATTGAGCGGAGGAAAATCAATATGTGTCGAGCACAACTATCTCAACCCGAGACCCCGGGCTGGCTTTTGAAGGTGTTGTGGGCGCCTAGGCGGAGGATGAATGTCAGTCAGCAATCGGTCGTCATGGAGACTCAAGGGCCAGGTGGCAGGTGTCCTGAGGTCATCATGCAGCCAATCAGGGCTTAATGATGTGTGAATGAGACTGACCGAGTCATCGCTCTATGAGCAGAGAGAAAAGGTCTGCATCCGCTGCATCAACATGTGGAAAATAGCAGTGAACTGTGGAAATGAAAGTTTAACCAAATGTAGACATCTGTAGTCCGGCTTTCTGAATACACCGTGGTACCAATATAGCAGGGAATTCATCTGTCAGACATGTTGAAATGCCAGCTGTTATGAATGTCCTGTGGCCTGAATCATAATTTATGACCTGTCAGTCTGTGCGCTGAGTAGAATGTATTGCTGTGAAGACACACAACGCAAAATGGCAGCCTAGGTAGAAATGGTTTTAAAATGAGCGCAAGATTGTGTGTGAATGAACGTTTATCTTTAACGTTTGTCAAGATTCAGAATCATGGGTGATTACAGTCTGGAATTATTAAGTATTAGAAGTACGGTAAGTAATACAGTAAGTGGCATATTGCCACAACCTTAAACTGATCATGACAAAAGATACATGTACCCTAATCTGGCACGCTATAGGTTATAGTACACACACACAAAATGTTGTAGAAATTGCTATGCAAGCATGCTACAAAGAAGCAGTGAGTATTGAAGTTTAATTAAAGGTGAAATTTTGAAGTACAGTAGTCAACTTTTGAAATCTTTCCAAACCAAAATGCATATTTGAACAACATTGATGATTCTGTTTTGATCTACAGAAAAACAGAATAGTACATTCTTGTAAAATGTACTCCAATAATCTACATTTTATTTACTGCTTTAAAAAATATATATTTACGTCAATATGTGCATGGATTTTTGATAAGAAGAAAGTTCTATTGCTAAGATTGTTTTATTTAAAATTATGCTATATGAACAAGTGCAATAACATTTATTTTGCAAACACTTTTGCATGTAGCAGTAAAAACAGTTCTTATATATATATCTTATATATATATGTGTGTGTGATGTCAAATGATTAATATAAAAAAAAAATTGTACTGTGGATATTTATTATATATATTTTAACACATGTATGCATATATTTAAGAAAAATGTTACATTTATAAATGAAATATATTTCTATATAATATAAACTACAAAGATATCTACATGTAAATATTTTTCTAAATGTATACTGTATGATGTGCATTTACATATACATAATAAATATACACAGTGCACACATATATTGTGTAAACAATTTTTTGGGATGTGATTAATTGCAATTAATTGTTTGACAGCACAATATACAGTATATCCACTATAAAGTATATACACTATACTGCAAAAACGTATTGAAATTATGTCATTTTCTAACCTTTGTTAGCACAATGTATAGCTCTATTTAGTGCTAATTAATTCTGCTATATCTGATTCATTCATTGTTTTTTTATTTTAGAAATGCTGCTTTATTATCACATCTGTAAAAAGTCAAAGAACAAAGAGAGAGTCAAATACCTCCCATAATTCCTCTGGTTAACCTAACAACCCCAAAGGCCAGACCACTAAATATTCATATCTAGCTTAGAATAATGCAATTTATTTATTATGGGGAGCAAATTTATTTGACCTATGTCAAAGATGTAATATCCTCAAATTCTTGACCTTTCTTTATTGGCACTGTTTCCTTATTCACTGTAAACATCAATGCATACGAATCAAAGAACTCAATAGCCCTAAATGATGTAACAATTTGCCAGCGTTCTAAAAGGAAATATAATAACGCCTTCTTGTGCTCTTATTCAGAAGCTTTTAAATGAGATTCAGAATGAAGAGGGCAATAAAGGTGCTACCAGCAAGGACAGGTAGGACAGATGAATGAATGTAATGTTAAATGTAAAGGACAATGGCAGACAGCTTGCGATCTGATCTTTTTATGTTGTCTTTAAACACCTGTACAGCTATCAAACTGACACAAATGAAGGTCTTCTACACAAGAAACACTAAATGACATTGTAAATAAAATGAACTGTCCTTGTGACTCAGCTGTCAGCAGTAGAAAGTAGCTTTTGACAATACAGAAGGTGAAAATGACAGATGAGCAATAATGAATGCAAAAACATTAAAAGATTACATAATGAAAGAAACCAACATAGAAAGTGGCATTTCTTTTCAGGGATGAAGTAGAAAGAAAAACTTCTAACTGCCCTACAACCTTTTCTCTGATCTCTCAGACCAATGGCTGTCCAAGGCTTTTTCGGGGCTGTACTGTATGTATGTGTGTCTGCCAGCAGTCTGTTGAAGCGTGACCAGCTAAACTAGTTGAGTTAATTACCCGTTGCATATGGTTTCCATACACCTCATTAGATGCATTAGGAAAAAGATGGCACATAACAGTTGAAGGTTTCATAAAATCAAACTTAACCCTATATGTTTTCCAAAATGTAAGTTTCAGATCTTTGTGTAGGCCTAAATGTTTTATTAATTAGCTTGTTTTTTGACTTCGTAAAGTTTAACCCAAAACAAACAACAGTACTGTACTGTACAAGTCTCTTATTGGCATTTTTTTCACAATTCTATTTAGCATGAATGTGTGTGTTCTGATTAATTCAAAACCCTCATTCACTTCGCAGAAAAATGCAGCTCTGATTAAATGATAAATGTTTATTTATAAATACACAGGCCTATTGAAAGCAAGCTGTGATATATTCTTTCCATGAATTAATCAATTACATCATATATCATTTATATTTATTTATATACTGTCTTCCTAAGAAGCTTCCAAGTAGGCTAGCTTTTTGTTTAAAGCTTATAGCTAACAGTAGTTCTCACTACTTTAAATTAGCTCATAGCTTTGCACTCTACAGTATCAAACTGGTATGCAGTTACAAAACAAAACCTAATTTATGTCAGCTGGAATTGTTGCCTAATCGTGAGGAGCTGACAGAAAAATATGTCTTGGCTCATTAGGATTCTGAGCTCAAAGAAAATATTTTGGTATTACAGAAAGGGCCCCATCTCGTTAAGCATTTTTATATGACGTTATTAGCCCGCACCAATTCTCTCAGTACTGATTTGTCCCCTTGCTGCCCCACTGTGAGCTCTAATCACCCATGGTCTCTAAACCCAGAGCTCCTGGCTGTCCGAACGCCAACCCTGCTCTCCTGCTCTGAAGGGAGCACTTACTCAGCTATAATTATGGTAAGAGTCCTACAGCATTGCTCTCTTCCATGCTCTCCAGCAGAGGCCTCGGGGCACAATGAAGTCAGATTGTTCGGAAACAGCGAGGAGATGCAGAATTCCCGGCTGGATCGCTGGCAAGAGGCTAACTAGCTCTGACAGTGGTGGGGTCATCTCTGAGGCCTGGCCGTCAGCTGGTGCCACACCTAATGCAACCTGAACACTATGGGAACGGGAGAGTAGACTGCAGAAATGCACTCTTTGGCTGTCATCAGCGTGCATGGACGAGTGAGGAGAGTTTATGCATGAACGTGGGATTGGTATGGATAAAACAAGTGTGTACATGTGTGTGAATTTGGC
Organism: Enteromius unitaeniatus; assembly: GCA_032359435.1. Lineage (NCBI taxonomy): Eukaryota > Metazoa > Chordata > Actinopteri > Cypriniformes > Cyprinidae > Enteromius > Enteromius unitaeniatus. The sequence goes on along the minus strand of JAUMHI010000063.1, from coordinate 15,577,591 downwards.
CATCTCTTATATAAGCGGGCTGTAACCAGAATCCAGTATGGCAAAAACAATTTAAATTAAATTTACAGTTAACTACCGTAATTGGATTAACTTATATAACGTTAAAGTGCCCCTATTATGGATTATAAAAGGTTCATATTTTGGTTCTGGGAGTCCCAAAGAACAGGTATCTTCTCTTTCTTTTGAGAGACAATAACTTTACACATGGTACACTTTCAGATCAATAAGCAGCAGCTTTTAAATATGAACATATATAGAATGTTCTCAATGTCATTCACACAAACACTGAACACCATCATGGTGAGACCCGTTAAACTGAAATCTGAAAAAAACATTAAATTAACAATATTAATTTTCACTGTACACATAGTCTACCGTTAACCATTTAACAGGTTTTTACTGTAGCATATTCACAGTTTTTTACAGTGTACAGCAGTCAACATTTGAAGAGGATCATAAAAGTTCCTCAAAGTTGTCCTAAGACAAGAACAGGTATTGTTTTTGATTTTAGGACAACTTTGATGAAAGGTTTTGATCCACCTCGAATGTTGACTACTGTATAGATGGCCCATGGCATTGTAGGACATGAAGGACACGAAAGATACTGACTCTGTCTCTATAGCTACTCTGATTCATCCTTGGTTCAGGTGCCTGAGAGCCGTACGCATTAATATATTGATGTAAACTCTAACCCTAGGAAACAAACTGAAAACATCTTTGGAGGTTTGTCTTAAATGCTGCAATGCAGTTCACATTCTGTATGGAAAGCACATTATTTGTTCATATTTTTTTATACTTGAATCACATGTGTTTCATGCTGAGTATTTTGGGGTGTTGTCATACAAGGCTAACGATGACATGCAGAGATGAGGTGCTTATTTTTATTCCTATGGAGATGGCAGGACGAGCATCGTGAACTGCTCATTGACTCTCTATGGTCTCCTTCAGTGTTCTGTGCAAACAAAAGCTTATAATGATGCTTGAAATTACAACAAAAATATAATACTTTTGTATTCTGTGTAGGCCGAGGCTGTTAGTAGATTAAAAATGAATCATGATTGATCTTTGTGATGGAGTCATTTGAAAGTAGTAGATGTTGCCAGATGTTACACTCATCAAAAGGATTTTCAGACCACTGAAGCAAGGAAAGTCAAGGAAACTTTTTTTTGTCAGGAAAGTCAAGGAAACTTTTTTTTTGTCAGGAAAGTCAAGGAAACTGACTACAATTAATCCACCTTTCAACAAGCTTTGTGCCTATTTAACTGAGCCTGGGACCCAAGGTTCGAGCTACAGTAGATACAAAAAGCACACTGTGTTATGTATTATAAAATACAATTGTATTCAGATGCAATCACAGTGACCTTCAGCAGTTCTTAATCATAAGGTGAAACTGTGCAAAGAAACGTTTTCTACCCAGAAACAGATGCACCGAGTCTCCTATTCAAGAAATGTCGTTGCATTCAAGATCACTTTATGTAATATCCTCTCATTACATCCACTCTTATGAAGTAGATGTTTCCAAGCAAGGTTTATTCATGAGCCTGTATACCACTGACCCATTGTGACTATCTCTCTCGCAACCTGTTTCGTCTGAGTGACAGTTGCATCACCCAGCATCCATCTGCTGTATAGCTGTACCACTGCTGGAGCTGACCTCAGCAGCGCCTGTAATCATCGGACGAGGCGTTCGCTTTCTAGATGAAGTAATGCGCTTATAGAGTAGGGGAGGCCAGATTAACCCACCTCTTCCTAAAACATCTTTGATTTCAGCATGGCAACATGCGTGATGGTGCATTTAACATGTATAATCACACGTGTAAGCTGAAATTGCATGCATACGGATGCTCTTCAGGCGGTTGTTGCATTATGCATTAGCACGTAATTCCAGGCTGTAACAATACTTCATGTATGCAAAACATGCAACTGATTTTCCAAGAGAAGAAATTATTAGTTGATTTGAATTTCGAGCGGATTTACTTCAACCGGGTTTCTACATTTACATTTTTTTCATTAAAACAAGTGGTGCTTTCAGAGTTTCAGATGCCGTTTTCATGTATATTTAGGTGATTGCAAATTGTTTGTCGTTACTTTATATCGACTCCTTCTGCAGGTTACATTGTTACGCCAGTAGGGGGTGAAATGCGACTGTGTTTATAAGTGAGTCATTTGATTCATGCGTTGAACCGAATCTTTCAAAATTGCTGTTATATTTTCCAGAAACGTAACCACTTTAGAGTAATTTACCTTGATTCGTTCAACCGATTTGTTCAAAAGCATTGATTCACAGGACCGCCTAATGAGTGAGTCATACGAATCATTCAGAGAAATGAATCATCCAGGAATCAGTTCCTATGTGGCTTTGTTTGGATATTTGCGTTGGCAATATTGCATTTGACAATGTAAGCAAGCAACTTTTTTTCTCTTAGTTGGTTTACAATGTCACTCGTTTTTGTGTTGTTGTTTTTTCCCCCCCCAAAATATCAGCTTGCTTAGGCTACTTATCGGCGGTAGTAAACAACACCCGCTGAAAAAACAGCATGCTGGTTAGGGGGGCACTTTTATATAAAAGTGTAACAGTTACCGTCATGGAGAGAGGTGTGTAGGGGAGTAAATTGTTGATATTGCCACATGGTTGTTAAGCATTACGTATTAGGTTCGTCATGAATTTGAGTTGCTGTTCTTTAGCCTATAATCTGCGACCTTTTTTAACTTTGAGCACATTCTTCGTTGTCAGACTTTATTTTTTATTTAAAATAAGCTTATCTAAATCTAATGTTAATGAACAGCTACTGAATGCAGATTTCAGTCTTGGTTGACTGAAGATAGGGTAGGTAATAAATCTAAACAGGACTGATGGTTTCCCTCAGAGTCACACTGGATCTTGATGATGGGCCCCAAATAAGCTTTACTCTATTTCAGAAAGCATTCTCTCAGAGCTGGGATGGTTTAACTACAGCTGCCAGGAATGAGAGTTTTATGAAGTCTCAATAGAGCTCCAGGAAGGAGAGAAGCCAACAAACCTAAATTACTCCTTTGTTAATTCCTCTGCCCGTCTGTCATACACCCCTAGTGATTTGAGAAACAATAGCTCCAAAGCAACCGCAGCCATTTCCAATACCGTGTCAGGTTTCAAACACACCTGCAGCAAGTTATAATATTGCGTTTCACGCTAATCACATTTGTCATCTTTTCCCCAGCACTTTGTTCTGTGACTGAGCCACTAGCTTTGCTCATCACCGGATGTGTGAGAGCTAGTTTTGACATGTTGTGGTCATTGTGCCTTCTGTGAGTTTGAGAAGAAGATATTGAATAAGTCTAATGGGTGCTAACAAACGCTCAAGTGTGTTATTGCAGTAAAACTATACACCTCTGCTGCTTGGAAATGCTCTTAGAGATATCTGAGCGATTGATAAAATGCTTTTAACTGAGCAGAGCAGCGATAAGTATGGACTCAAATTATATTAAAGCATCAGTGTTCTTACTCTTGAATGCTTTTTCTGATGTCCGTTTCAGTCACTGTATACCGCATGAGGACATGCACAAGATTATCTGATATAGCTATCTTTATGAGAAGGTTGTATATATAATGCATTATAAAGTAGAGCATAATCAGGGTTGGAGAGTAACTCAAAGAACCGTGCTAACTTGAATTCATCCCGGAAATGTACACACCCTCAGGCCATGTGAGATGTAGATGATTTTGCCTTCATCTGAACAGATTTGGAGAGATTTAGCATTATATTACTTGCTCATCAAAGGATCCTCTGCAGTGAATGGGTGCCGTCAGATTAAGAGTCCAAACATCTGCTGGTGAAAACATTACAATAATCCATGTCGATCAATTCATGTTTTGTGAAGTGAAAAGCCATGTGTTTGTAAAAAACAAATCCACAATTAAGGTGTAAGAAGTCCATAATCTGTTGTCCTTTCACATCAAAATCCAACAACATGTTTGAAGGTAAAAAAATACCTTGATGGATTTGTTTATTGCGAACATGCAGCTTTATAAGATGCTAAGTGATGGACTGAAGTCGTGTGGATTACTTGTATCTAGATTATTGTAATGTTTTTAGCTGTTTGGACTCTTATTCTGGTGGCACCCATTCACAACAATTAAAGCTACATTTTTCCAAGCTCATCTTTATCTCTGATGACTTCAATTTTAATTTGTGGGTGAACTATTTATTTAAAAACAGCTCCATTAAAAGCAAACAAACAAAAAAGCACAGTAGTTAATGGTCAGTATTATAACTTCTTTTAAATGTCGATAGTTTGAGAAAATATCAGTGTAACTCCCTTAACACTGCGCCTAATGTGCCTTATAATACACACTGCAATCTGTTTTCTCATAAATAATGGATGTTGATGAAAATGCGATGTAAATAAAAATGTTGCTGCTAATAATTTAATCTGAATATTAATAGAGGAAATAGAAGCCGGATGAAATGAATGACGTTTATGTGCCAGTCTTTTTGATTGACAGAGGAATGTTTACATGAGGCATTTTTCTTTGATCTTCAGCCTCTTAAAGATGTTTTCCGTTCCTCTGCTCAGTGAAGCGTGAGCAGCACATTTTCAGCCAATGAATGCAAAGCGAGTATGTGTGTAATCAAGTCTGTCAAGTATCTCAGCATCCTTCTCAGCTTGAATCACACGAAAACAACATCACTAAAATCAGACACTAATCAAGGCCTCAAAAGCCAGATGAGATAATCCTCCAGTGAGTGGCTGTCTTGAATCACCCTTTTCCAGAATATCAAAGCATCAAACGAGCGGTTTTATGCCATTATTAAGCTGTTGTTTGGGTTCATCGGACCTTGTCTGTTTCAGTGTTGAATTGCTGCATTTCTCATGATATATGTGTGCTTGTGCTGTAGTCAGGGTTGGAATAATAGCACACAATAGGTAGTGTATTGTGTAATCTGTTGTAAAAGACATTTTTAAAAGTAACCTTCCTGACTGTAGTATTGTAATTATATTCGTTTTTTAGAACTGTGTGTTGTATTTTTAATTTGTTTCATTTTTTGATTGATTCCATCATATACTGTAGGTTAAATCTAACAAAATTGGTCCAAAATATTCAGGTTAATAAAAAAAAATTAAATGAAAGATAAAAATAATGCATGCAAATATTATATGATTACATTATTGTATTATTGGCCTTTTATTATTATATTATTTTACATTTAAATTATTATTAAATGTTTTTTTAACTGTTTCATTTTCATAATATTATACCCCTACATTTTCACTACTCTTATACATCTAGGCATTTATACTTATACATTTAATTAGATTTTCATTCATAAATATAATTTGTTTCTTGAAGTAAATATAAAAATGTGTGTGTGTGTCTATATATATATATATATAATGCATATCAAATCAGAATTCTCGGTTACATACTTTTGGGAGTTTTTTCGGCTAGTACTGATAGGAATAAATCTGAGTTCAACATCAGACAGCTCAGGTAGACAGGGAAAATAAGTGTAGATGATCTTCTCTTGCCTGTGAGCGTGTGACCTTTGCCGAGTTCCAAATGCACTCGGTAATGCACCAATACCTTGTCAGCCCTTACAAACCATCACTCTTTCAATCACATCTCTTTCTCAAATCACATTCCCTCACCCAAAAACACACAGCGAGGACAAACGCAGCGGCTCCTGCACTCGGCGGTGTGCCCAGACTTTAGATGCCGCTCTAGATTACCAGAGCTGCAGATCTTCCCGAGTCTGGGGAGCTGAAGCCTGACGATGCGACCTGTCACGGTACTTCTTTTTTCATCACGTCCCTCCAGGCTCCAGATCGATGGCTGCACTAAGTCACTGTGGCGATTGCCGGCTGGATATTGATCATTTATTATTTAATCTAAGCCTCATGCAGAGGACAGACAGGGAGAGTGTGTGGGATGAGACCCCGCACAGGGCCTGATATCGCTTCCAGTTACAGTAAACATGCAGCTAATGGACTTTATCACCATTAATAGCGCTTAGACCAGACATGATTTTGGTAATGAGTGTGTCCTCAGCGTTACTCAGTGGTTAGAGCAGCCATTTAGGCAATGGTTAGACTGTTTAATGGTCATGCAGCACGATAAGCTGACCAGGACCCGTGTGGATCTTATTACACGGCTACTCAACAAATAAACAACTGCGCAGGCATTAAATATTGATTTAAGTTCATTTTAACTGGTATTTGTTAAAAAGCCTATTAATGTACCAGAGAATCACCAACCAGACGAATATAGGGAAGTTCTCTGAGGTAGTTCTTGCTATAGTGATAGGTCTTCCAGAGTAAGTATTCCAGAGCCAAGTATGGAGCCATTCATAAGTACAGAACAGATACTTAAAAATTACAGATGCAGGATAGTGTATGGGTCATTCACACAGAAAACATTTTTCCATTCCAATCCACTACTTCACCATTGCTTTTTTATGTAAATTCACGCTATACAGACATGTATGACTGTAACACTTGTGTCTCGTGTAAATAAGCCTACTCAGTAATGTCAAATTATGATTACGTTATTACGTTACATTATGATTAGTAGATTACGTAACTCACGTTACTAGTCATGCATTACATAAATTGACATAGCCTTTATTACTTGAAAAACTATGAAATATGTTGTGTGCCTTATTCTGTGTAAGAAGCCAAATGAACTCACATAAGGATTTATTTCAAACACACAATTGATGTATTTAATTTAATTTAATTTAATGAAGTCAATTCATAATTCATTTTCATTTTTTCCATTTTTTTATATTTAATTTAATTTAATTTAATTTAATTTGTGGTGTAAACAGTAAAACTGCGGGGGGGGGGTTATAGTTAAGATAATACATGACAATAACATAAGACACACATTTTCAATACTAAGCAGTAAAATGAACTGTTTTGTACAGCTAAAAATATCTGGATGCGGATAAGACTGGAAGCAAGACCCATAGACTTTACAAATAGCCACGACCATTTTTACTTCAAGAAAAAGGTGGTAATCTCACACCTCTACAGGATACCAAAGAACCGCAGCTAAATGCATTTGCTTTTTAACAAACGTTAAGAGAGATCGCTCAAGCACCAATTTTTAAAGGTGACTGACAGACTAATTGCAGATTTTAGAGGGACTTAAGGGGGCTGCAGTGCCTGTGTAATGAAGATTTGATCAGCATTCTCAAAGAACGGCACGTTCTTGATATGTGGCACCATGGAGGGATGGTGTAATGAAGTTCAGTTATTAATTTATTCCCCAAGAACACATCATGCTTTGAGAACAGCATTTTTCTGTATCATATTCTAGGGCAAACTAATACTTTCTAGTTGCCCAGAAAGTGACTTGATTCCTCAGGGAGCCAGTGCTTGCATGTACTGTCAATGGTCTTTACGGTTTTGGAAGTTCCACAACTTTTTTTATGATCCAGTTTATATTTATAAGTTTATATATCTTCCTGCAGAAATCATATTCATAATAATAAAAGAGACAAACATCACTATCCATGACTATTTAACACAGATTCAACAAGTTGACTAGTCATCTATTCTTAGCAACCCCTGAAATGTTAGTTCTGTACATGACATGCTTCTGCTCTGAAGGGCGTGTAAAATAATCAAACAGGATTTCTATTGTTTTATGTGTTGTTTAAGGACAGATTTATCTAAAATAGATGACACCAACATAATAAGCAAAGCATGTTCTTGTGAAGACGGAGAGAGAATTCATTTGTCTGTAGGGGGCTTCATTAAAGCATCACTGTAGACTTATATCTTTTGTGAAATACAGCACATTGATTTGTGCAGAAGGTCTTGTAAGGAAAAAGCGATGAGCCGAGACTAATGATCTTACATGATCATTGACTTCATCGCTGTAACTTTTGACTGCGTTCGTCTTGTCCCGTTTCCTGCCGTTTCACTGCGTGAGTCTGGTTGTTGGAGTGACTGTGTTGTTGATCAGGTTCCAGTGCTCCTGTAGGGACGTGCGTGTTCAGTACGTCACCTTGTCTCCTGTCTCCCCGAGGGCTCAGAGAGATGGCGCATATGGCCGTCCTGCTCTCCCCGCTGTCAGACTGAAGCACCACTCCCTCTATCATCACCTCGCTCGTCTTCTTTAGTCTCTAATCCGCTGTCAAAACTCACCGTCCTCTTTCTGCTCTGATGCCTCAGACCATCAAACATTCATACTGTACTTTGAGAAGCAATCTACTGACCTTTTCTTATCAAACTTGCCTATCTAGGAAACTTGTAGCCATTAAACATTTCCGCTGTTGTTTTTTTAGTTATATTTTTGTTATTTTCACCTTAATGGGACAAGAAAGTATTGACCAGATGGATTCAAGTAAAATTCGAAGTGGTCCAATCGCTATAGTGTCTATTTCCAAACAGTTTCTAAATCCAATTGGATGTTGTATGTTTTAATAAGAAGGATAAGAATAATAGCAATAAACAAATCATGTTCTTTTGGAGATAGTGCATTCATTTGTCTGTAAGGAGTTTGTTAAAGCATAACTTTAATCTTTTGTAAAATACAGCACATTGCTTTGTGATTTTGTTACAAAAGTTACAAAAAAGATACATTATGATACATAATGACAAACCAGTCATTGTGTATCTATTTTTCAAAATTGAGATGCATCATAAACTTTCCATTTATGTATGGTTTGTTAGAATAGGACAATATTTGGCCGAGATACAACTGTTTGAATACCTGGAATCTGAGGGCGCAAAAATCTAAATACTGAGAAAATTTGCCCAAATGAAGTTATTAGCAATTCATTTTACTAATCAAAAATCGTTTTAACAGATTCACAGTAGGAAATGTATAAAATATCTTCACTTAACCAGTTTCTTATTGTCTCTTTTTCTTTGAAACGTGACAGAATAGTCAATTAAATGATCAACTGTATATCTGTCTGTCTATCTATCTGTCTATATATACAAGCAGACTGTGGATTATATAATTTATTATTATTATTATTCATTATTGTTATGATGTTTTTTGTATTTCAAAGGACAGTCGAGAGGTTTTTATTAGATAAAACAGAAGCAAGCAGGAATTCAAATGAAATCCTGCCGCTTTATTTATTCATTCAGAGCCTGATGGAAATTTGAAGGGACTGCAAAGCACAAAAAGTTGCTTAGACGCACCTTTGCTTATACCTTTATTTCTGCACTGATAATATCTTTAAAATACAGGAACTTCATTCTGAGCATCCTGACCTCTGCTAAAGAGCAGAATGTTTTCCCAGGCGGCTTTGACAGATTCCAATTTCCAGGTTCTTTTATAAATTCTCAATTGTTTCTCTTTGTGTTTTCTTTTGTGTAATCCTAACGGAAGATTTTTTCACCTTTCTCTTATTTTAGAGCATCTCTCTCTCTCTGTATCTCTCTCTTCTTTCATGGCTGGGGGGTTTGTCTCTTACTGTGTAAATATTTATCTATGGGATCTGGAGCTTTTGCTGCCCCTCCCTTGCTCCCTCTCTTTTCTCCCTCTCCGTGTCTGTAGCTGTGCATATGAATTCTTACTCCTCCGGCACTGCTGTATCTGTCTCCATTTTATGCACACCACTCAGAAGGGTGTATCCACCCCATTCTTTCTTCCTCCTCCTTCCTTTTTTCTTCCTATCCCTATAGAAAACAGGCAAACTCCAGGCCCTGTCGAATTCCAAGCGCATCAGCTGGGCCTTTGGGACGTCGGGCCACCCTTCACTACCTTCTTACCTCTGTATTTTCATCTCAAAGTGTCCCATTGGGGATGCGTCCTTTCTCTATGGCTCAGTGTTGTACTATTCTTGGAAAAAACCTCAGCAACTGCAGGGACTTGTCATTTGCTGTAGGGGGCCGCACGTCCTGGGGTGCGTAATCGCTTCAGTAGTGCTGCACACATCCTCTTTGAGGCCCTTCCCTCACTGCTATTTATGGTGGGGTGTCTGTTGGGGCTGGCGAGAGTTGTTGATTGACTAGTGCGGTAATTTGAGGAGTATTTGTAGGGCAGGAGAGTTGCTCTTTTCCTGAGAGAAAGAGAGAGAGACAGATGAAACAGGAAAGAGCAGCACACGAATGGGGCAGAGAGAAAGAGCGATGTTGAATGCCAAATGACATTACGTGAAATGTATGAATTTGTTACATACTTCCTCCTTCACAGATGCACAGATCTGAGTTGACAGAAATAAATGGGGCAATGTAATAAATGTGAAAATACACACTGTTTTGACAGCATAGCCAGAAGCCCTGTAATTTTTGCAGGATATCTGCAGGGATAAATGACTTAACACAGAAAAATGAAGAGGTCTTGATTTATGAATTATTAATAATTATAGTTACAGTACATTGATTATGATTATTATTAAACATGACAATGGTTAATTGACAATGGTTGTTATTAGTTTATATATATATATATATATTCTAAAATAAATATTTAAAAAAATGAAGTCAGAATTTCTGGGTTATTTTATTTTTATTTTATTTTATTGGAAAGGCAATGCAAAAAAAAAAGGTATCTATATATATCCTCTTCTGTTCAATTTTAAATAATATATAATAAATAAAAAATATTTGAAAGGCAATGTTCCTCTCCTGTTAAATTTGGATATTTGCTTTGTTTGTTGTTGTTTTTTTTTTTTTAATGTGTAAATGTTTCTATATGCATTACAGTCTCTTTATTGGCTTAATCTGTTAGATTTGGAGTTTGCTGTCCTCCTTTCCATTTGTGCATGTGATTAAGGCAGGCTTTACACAGATGCTGACCTTTCAGTAGTAAATGTAAATGGATTCCATTGAGCAAAGTCGGAAAGGAAAGGGGGAGAGGGAGCTTTTTAATTAGTGTCTGTACACCTTTAGTTCATTCATACCTCCTATGAAGTATATGTTCTATCCTCAAACCCTGTTTACCTCTACATTTTTTGTTTTGTGTGTGAGCAAGGATAAAGGGAAGGTCACACTAGATTTAGTGTTCCATTTACCTTTATTTATATGTATATGATAGCAGGAAACTGGAAATGCAAGCATATGCAGCACATATAGAAAACTATGTAACCCTACAAAGCCTACTGAAACAGATTTGATGCACAACACAATCTGAAATTTGCTGAAAACCATGTTGTGTACAGTCTGTACACACATTCTCATGTCTGATTAATAGTTACTTAGTATACTTCTTAGGGGTGGGAGAAAAAAATCGATTCTCCCATAAATCTTGATTCTTTCTTGAACGATGCTGAGTTTTTTCCCCGCATTAAGCGTGGGAGGCTACATAGCACAGACTTTGCACCATGACACAGTGCTTTGTGTTTATTTTAAATAATCAGTTGTTTTAAAAAGTAGCCAAAAAGTCAGTTTTGTGCAAAATAAATTTGATTTTAAAATGTATATGAAAAAAGCCATGTGTAGTAATATTGAAAACTCTGAATGTGATATTTTTCCGGTTAAGCTAGTCACAGACTAAAATGAAGGTTTGAGATGGCAGTACTGACACCGATATTTAAACTATAAATAAAAGCAAAAAAACTAAAGAAGATACATTTGCACAGCAGAAAAATTAATTGGGGAAAAAATGTAGAATCATTTTGGAATCAGATCATGCGTTACAATACTCGTAGCACCAAAATTTGTAAAAAAAATAAATAAATAAAATAAAATCACAGTACATATCGTGTTAGCACTCAAGTATTGTGTTAGTTTGGAATTGGGAGGTAGGTGTATCGTCCTATCCTTAATAATTTTAGCGATAGTATACTGTTTTTTTAGGATTACATAATTATCCATACATTATTTTTTAGAAATATCTTTGTAAAATGTGATACATCAGGCTTTTATCACTACATTACATTATGGGCCAGGATTACATTATGGTATTAAGCCAGGACTAGACCTTTGCTAATTTAGGACGTTTAAGAATTTTAGAAACATGTCTTACAAAAATGCATTATCTGTGAGCATTTTAAGACCAAACAATGACAATAATGTATTTTAAG
>JAUMHI010000063.1:15516860-15552211 GCA_032359435.1 Enteromius unitaeniatus | reverse complement strand
ACAAGCAAGACTCCTAAGAGATTGAGGTGTTTTGTTGTTGAATGTATTAATGAACAGAGCAGTAGTCATTTACCCCCTTTGCAAATCGCCTTTCCTAACAATGTGCTATTTAACAAGTTTCACTATGAATATAAATAAAAAAGATCCTCTGAGAGTGCCTCTGAAAAGAGGGGCGGGGTCAGCGGAGCTCGTGAAGATTTAAAGGGGAAGTGCACTGAACAGAGTGATTTCTAAAGAGCTGTTTTTGAGAGGGTCAAATTTGCGTTTTTTAAACTATCTTTGAGAAATTTTAAAGCAGTCTATATTACAAACTTTCCATTAAGATCCTAAAGAATCATTTTAGCTTGTGGAAAATTGGCATTGTATGTCTCCTTTAACCGTTTTGGACTGTTTTGCTATTGTTTTTTTATTAATTTTTTTTGTGACAAGTAAGTTAAAAGTTTAATATACTGCTTCAGAACACGTTTACACAGCTATGAGCTTTAGCAACAATTTCCATGCAAGCAGCACTTTCACACACCCACAGATGCTGTAATGGCAGTAATGATATCAGATGCCATGCTTTCAGATAGATGATACATTATGCAGTGCGACATATCTCTATTGTGGATTTGCATGTGTCAGACCTGCTTTAACAGACAGTTCCCATCCTCTCGCCCCCCTCAGCGCTGTCCTGCTGACCCAATGGCTCTCTCGTCTCTCCTCGAGGGCAAACATGGACTTTTATATGTGCCATATCCTTCCCAGCAGCCAAAGTTAGTCTCATAGACATGATGTCATTTTGGGCACATGACCCGAGAAGACCTTTCCCATCTTCCTCTATCTGTCTCTGCCCACTTCCTTCCCATTTGTCCCGCTTTCCACATGAAATCTGTCACATGTTTGTCTTAGAGGTCACTGGGTTTGTATCTTCCCAAAGGTTTGGTGTTACGGAGTCACCAAGGCAACTCAGGGACACGTCTGCAGTCCCTCATCCTCCAGCGCAGACTTTTATTTCTTGTCACTGGCGGGCTCTATTTCAGAGCAGAGACTTGAACAGCCCTGATTCACTGTATTGATCGCTCAGAACCAAAGGCTGTTCTATAAAGTCTCTTTTGTCCCACTGACCAGGTTGCCAGCAGTCTGAATCTCTTCTCTGACAGACTCTCTGACTTATGCAGCACGGCTGAACATTTATGCTAATGTAGTCAGGCCCCCGTGAAAACCGCAGGCTGTCCTGCTAAAACGTCCTCCATGTACTTACAAGGTGAAACTGGGGATGTCATTTAGCTGAGAGGGAAGAAAATATTTAAAATTTAAAGTATGAAATTTGGAAATGTGAAATATTTAAAGCAAACAAAATAGTGAAATGTACAGTGCTTTGCAGACTGAGATAAACTTGTTGGAGGGGCTCAACACTGAAAAAAGGATTTTCGTACTTAGACTTTTTGTCTTGTTTCTGGCCAAAATATCTCAAAAAGGATTTTCCAGATAAGTAAAAATGATTGTGTTGTTTTCAGATAAAACAAGTCAAAATTAAGTTAGAGCAAGCAAATTATTAAAATTATTTTATTTTACTTTAATTAAAAAAGTAAAACCATTTTTACTTTTCTAGAAATTCCTGTTGGAGTATGGGCATGTTTGCTTTAGTGATTTTAAATATCAACATCATTTGGCAAAAATAGCTTGGTGCACCTTTAACAGTATTTATGTATTTTTTTTTTTTTAAGTAAGCCTGATTGATTGAGCTTGAAAATAATTATTGCAGTCAGCACTCTCTTATTTGGAATGTTTTCTTTCGAATATTAACATTCATAATGCGCAAGCATAATAATAAGGTTATTTTAGAGCTTTCTCAGAGTTTGTTAACCGAGAAGATTAGGTTAATGGAAGGTTTAGAAAAGTGTGTTTTTGTGGTTGTTGTTGTTTTGTTTAGTTTGTTTTATGAATATGATTTATTTTAAACCAAAACTGAATGTGAGGTGTGTGGTGTTCAGATGGGTTAGACTTTGTGCACAGTCAGGTTGTGAGCTATGTTCTGGGTCGTGGCATTGAAGTATCGTTCTGCTCCAGGCTGTGAGCCAACACTAACTCTTTCCTAAGTTTGTCTCTCTTTCGCTCTCTCCGAATGATAAATAAGACATACTATACCAACTTAAATCCATTATGTTAGTGCATTGCTGTAGTTTTATTCTCCGTTTTCTTGTAGTCTGCAGGTTCCTTGTATAACTCAACCATCGAAGGTTTGAAACATTTAGGCTACCTTTTCCTTCATTTATGGATGTGATCAACCAAATAGCAAACAACAAAAGTAACTAACACTATAACATGGAGCGCATTTAACTCAAAACAACGTCTGAAAAATGTATGTGCTGTTCCTTATTTGCAAGTATAGCTTTGGATAATAACAATATATTAGTAATTTGTTTAACACAGACATTGTTGGCTTTTCTGCTTTCCATCTGTCTCTTTTTGGGCCATGATACAGCTTCTGTTTTTTTGCCTGGCAGAGTCTCTTCTGTCTGATCAGGCTGTATGTCATACTCATGTTTGAATAGTTATTAACATCAAAGCTTCATCTTCTCCTTGGGAATGGTTGTTTGTCTTTGTGTCATTTTGGCATCCGAATTATAGTAAATTCAAATTTATAGATTTGATTTAGCAACTATGCATACAACTGCCAAATTAAACTCTACAGCATTTCAGCAACTTCTCTTTTGAGGTCTGAGGGACAGTCTGTCTCATAAATAAAGAAAAGGGACATCAAACTGTTAGAGCATGGCATTACAGTTATGCTGCTTATCTTTATGTGTGTGCATCGTGGTAACATTATTTGTAGTGTTTCTCTGTTCCTAATTGGTCTGTCAGAACAATTTCCGAGCTGCTTTACTGTTGCCACTTCTTTGTATTGGTACTTTAACACAATAGAATATCAAACATGTTTTGTTTCTTCAGTCATATAAAAACATTTTTAGCTCCGGACTCCCACACACAGATGTTTCTAACAGTTGGAGCTGACCAAAAGAGGGAGTAGACCGATGAATAATCATGAAATCACAGAATAATGGACACATATTGATATTTGTGAACAATTGGTAATGCTTACAAAGTCAAGATATGGTAAATCAAGCTGTTCTGTCCAGTTTTTTAAGATATGTGTTCAGTAGTATGAATAGAGGACTTGAATTTTAGCTGGAAGCAACATTTTAATGATAGATTTGTTTATTACAAACATGTAGCTTTTCACAAGACATTATTTGATGGGCTGGAGTCGTGTGAATTATTTTTATTTTTCAGTGAACTATTCCTTTAATATCAAAGATGGAAATTTAAATATATGTTCTTCTAAGCTACATAGATTTATGAGGTTCATCAAAGAACGTGCTTGAAGACAACATGGAATAAAAATTCAACAAAAGTTAAAATAAAATGAGTTCATGTCATTCTAAAGAGGAAAACAAAAGTTTCCGCATAATCCTTCATAAAAATCTAACAGCTTTGTTGCCTTTGAAATTACTTTTCGGCTGATGTAACCAAAGCCAATAATATCTTAGCCTACTTTTGACAAACCAATCTAAACCTGATGGGGGGGAAACATGCTCCGTCTTTTATTATTTCTCACTGAATGGTGTGTCACTTGGAAAATTAAATGTGTTGAAAGTCAACATGAAATCTTAGTCTGTTTACTTTCTGAATACCCCATTATTCCAAATAAATAAGGTTTTATTTGTAATATTTAATCAAAATTAACTTTCTCCACATTTAAAGCACCTGTTACCTATTTCATGTGTTCAAACGCAGACGTGTTTAGAAAAAGTGAAGGAGTGTATTTCATCTTCTCATAAACTGTGAGTACAAAAGTATTTTTCTCGTACTCTCATGCACACAGACTAACATGGTCACGCTCGTTGTAATTAGCACCCTTTGAGTAATGGGCTGATTCAGCCTGGAGGTGTTGTGCCAAATCAGCACTCAGATAAGTTTCAGCTCCTTCAGGAACGTCTGTTTGTAATGGCTTGCCAACAAACACACACACACACACAAGCACTGTTCCTGCCCTTTAGTAGTGCTGAAGGTGTAATGATTTTGTTGTGAAGCACATACACTGTGTGTGTGTGTGTGTGTGTGTGTGTGGACTGTATCCACCAACACCCTTAGGGACTGCAAAATATAAATTAGCAGTAAAACAAGAAAAGATCAGAGCATCCAAATCCTAACCTAATGTGCACTGTCAGTAAAACCACCAGCTCTTGATCCCAAGCTGCTTGTATCTGTTGAAGAAACGGAAAACGCGTATGAGGGCTTTGCATAACTGAGTTTGAGGCTGTCATTTAATTGAGTGTGATTAATTTTTTTTTTTTTAAAGTGTGGTTAAAAAATGAATGTAATTAATCATGGTAGTTGACCCATGCAAGCAATTCAAGCTTGAAGTACAACCAACATTTGAAAAATAATACATACTACATATTCTGAAAAGTGTTTAACCCTTTAAAGACAGCAAAATTAATTCTAAAGCCCTTTATAATTATTACATTTTATTTGTCTTATAGTTTAAACTTAAGAGAAAAAATAAATAAATAAAAACTAGTGCAGTTATATGTTTACAATGTAATGAAAACAAATCTATTAAAAAAAAATAGTTAACACAACAATTAACATTTGTTGAAATTTTACATGGACCATACAAAATATAGATACGTTTGTTTCTTCTTTAGAACAGATTTGGATAAATTTATCATTAAGTCACTTACTTAATGGATCCTCTGCAGTGAATGGGTGCCGTCAAAATGAGAATGTTAACAGCTGATATAATCATCAGAATAAACCACAGGTAATCCATATATAATAAGTATGATAATTTGCATATTATCTCATGATTCACAGAAGATTACTATTTCAGAATTCTAAATTTTTTTGGATTTTGAACACCCTCATATTAAAGACCTGTTTTTTTTTTACGTTTCCATGTGCTACAAAATTTAAAAGACCTTATTTTGGGGACTTTTCTCAGCAATTGCTGATATTCAACTAATTTAATTATTTCAATTGATTAATTTGCATATTGATTTGATTAAGACTTCAGTCCCACTTTATATTGTGTCCCTAATACCTTTGTTCTTACATAGTAACGTGTACATAGTATGTAACCACAGTGTAAGTACACGTTGATTCATAGTATCTACAACTCTAATATTTCTGCATCTACACACATAGCTACACTCTCAGAATGGTGTGTGTAAGTAGTAACAGGACATTGGTAACAACACTTTTACATAAGTAGTCATGTAACAGAAATTATATAACTACATTTTGTAACAACGACATGTATATGAGTAATTGGAACAAGGGTGGAGATGGGTAAGTTAGGGGATATGTAAAGGGGGAAGAGTTGGTGGGCTTGACACATCACTCAAAACACAGACAAATGTGATTTGTGTTTTGGCGCTCAGGGTGTGTACAGGTGTGCATTGCTCTTTGTAATTGCGTTTGTGTTCCTGTGCTTTGTTGACTGAGTAAACGTCTTTCAGATGCAGTATTGGCAGCTCCGTCCTTGTGACAGTAAGGACACAACGTTAATCCTTTGTGCGACGACAGAAATTGAGATTCCTCTCTTTGCTGTTTGTTTGTCTTTGATATTCTCTCAGAGTCCAGCTCATTTGCAAGCTTTGAAAAATCATCATCTTTATTGATGTCCAGACTGCAGTCAGAGACCACGTACATTTCTATAAATAAACAAAGCCAATGTTTTCAGATCATTATTTGAATAACTGTATGAATGTTGTTTTAGAGTTTGGTAATTACATTCTCTCCTCAATCTTTTTTTAAATTTGTTCTTCATTCATTCAATATTGAGTCATTACAAATGCTAAATAATGAAAGTTTTTGTGTGTTTCTTAAAAGAAATAGGCACATATGAACATTGCAATTTGCAAACAAGTTGGCAATAGCACACTGCAGATATCTGCTTTATAAGCGAACTACTTAATATGTAAACAAGAAGTTATCAGCTCAATCAGCTGTTTGCTGCGCAATATCGTCTTCAGAATTGGAAGTGATTCATTTCTGATTTTGAACGCAAAATTGCATAGCTCCTCCGTTATCTACGGCTCTGTGCATCAACTGTCGCACATTTTAAAAACAGCTAATTGAGATTTACCGCTAATCAAAGAGCCGGCGTTACTGATGAAATGCGCTAACTGGTAGTATATATATATATATATATATATATATATTATATAGACAGACAGAAATGATCTATATCTAAATACATGAATCATTTTAGGCTGAATTAACAGAAAACCATAAAAAAAAAACCTCTCGCCAGAACATTTCAGTAGTATCGGTACACTGCTCTCGATGCTTTGGCTATCTCTCATTCATGTTAAATTAATTCTGGACCACATTGTGCATAAATAAGTTCCGCTTTCCAACATTAGGCTGTGGGGTACACGGCTGGCTGACTAACCCTTAAGGCCGAGGGTGGTTTCCATGCCAACGGGGGCTTTGCATAGGCAAAGCCAAGGTCACAGCGCCTGGAGAAATGGTAGATTAAATTGTGCAGTGGTCAGCGCTTTAATTCAGTTAATCTGTGTGGAATGGATGGGCGTATGTGTGTGTGACGAGGGATAAGATTTAAGGTTAAGAGGGCACACAGCGGGGCTCTCAAACATTGGACGGATACATATTTTGCCCATCGACTCTTTGGCCCCAAATCCCGTGCCAACATTATTTCCTGCCCACAGCCCGTAATTAATAAAGCCTGAAAACATACAGCCTGAAAAATGCATTACACATGGCTATTGTATAACAAAATAAATTACTATTAGTGCTAATGTGGTTAAAGTGACAGAATAAGATGGCACACAAAAGAAATATCGACGTTTGGGGTTTATTATGGCTCGGGAGAAACATTACAGCTACCGTATTTAATGAGATTTGTGCGTTTCCTAAGCTGTTTTTCTATTCCAACTGTTTCAGAGCACTTGCAAGCTCTTTGGGGGCTAATCGTAAACCACAATGTCATAGCTGGTAGTTTTATTACTCATTTTGTTAAATAAAAGCTGAGATATTTACCTTGTTAAATCCAACAGGAGGCGTTGGCTTTGATAAGTAAAGCTCTCGTTTGCCACCGGGCCTTTTGAGGGACTTCAATGAGAATCCGAATGTACGCCGCTCGTCTTTTCGACTCCCCGTTCGCGCTGATGCAATCGCGGGCCAAATTGCTTCATTTGAAACGGGTTTAATCTTTCCTCTCGCATTACCGTCAGATTCGGCTGATAACGTTTGGTCATTGTCGATTTGGACACAGCCCGCGTAAATTAGGTCATACCTTGTTTGCTGCACGTCTCCCTGTCTGGCTGACAAATTGATTTATTTCCTTTTGTAGCTGACGTGGGCTGCCAGATGGCTTGTAACGGACGGTTCACCTGAACTGGGGCTTCTCATAACCGGAGCGAAATGGTTGAGGCATGAGTGGGGGCTGGACCCTGGGCGAGGCCCTTGAACGGATGCATTAGGACTGAATGAAGCATTGATGGAGATGGAGGTTGAGCTGACTGACAGCCTTGGCCCAGTCGTGCCGCCACTCTGGTGAAGTACCAGCACTGTCAAGTGGAAAATAGAACACACACTTGAGAGCGTCTGCTTTTAAGCGGCACCGCCGGAATGCCGGGAGTTTCAGCAGAGCAGGGGCTGTGTAGAAATGTGTGCTTGAGTGCTACCTTTTTTTTTTTTTTTTTTTTTACAGACTGTATCGCACCTCTCATCTGAAAACATTGCATATAATAGGGCTTCGGCTTGGAGTTGCATGTCATCCCAGAGAACAGGTTCAAAATACAACTCCTCCTCAGTCTTTTTGCCGCTCATATTTTGGTTACAGATTGCTTATGTGAGCGATTTCTGAGATAACATTCTGTGTGGCAGTCTTCAAAGTTGTAGTGGCGTTCACACGCTGCAGTAGCTGATATGGATTGTTTAAATGACTTTCTGGAAAACTTCTGATTTGTCAGTCATAGCATTCTGTGGACAAATCATTCTGTATGACCTCTAAACCATATACCTGACCAACCAGTTTATCTGTGCTTAACTCTGCAGCCCTTTTGAGTCAATGTGAGTTCAAAATATTTTTTGATGCACAATTCAGCAAAAAGTAATATTGTGAATTGTTTTTTTTTTTATTTGAAATAACTGCTTTCTAGTCACATGATCCTTCAGAAATCATTCTAATAATTTGATTTGCTGCTGAAAAAAATTATATATATACAGTGAGGTCAATAAGTATTTGATCTGTGATTTGATATGCGACCCTGTGATTTTGCCAGTTCTCTTAGAAATCATGGAGGGGTCTGCAATTTTCAACATAGGTGCATTTCCACTGTGAGAGACAGAATCTAAAAAGAAAAATCTGTTAAAAAAACATATAATGTGTTTTTACAATGTATTTGGGAATTACTGTGTCAAATAAGTATTTGATCACAAAAAAAAAATTATATTTGGTACAGAAGCCTTTGTTAACAATTACAGAGGTCAAACGGTTTCTGTAGTTCTTCACCAGGTTTGCACACACTCCTCCATACAAATCTTCTCTAGATCTGTCCGGTTTCGAAACACAGAGTTTTACCTCCCTCCAAAGATTTTCAATTGGATTTATGTCTGGAGGCTGGCTAGGCCACTCCAAAATCTTTATATGCTTCTTATGGAGCCACTCCTTGGTTTTCGCCCAACATGTCACAATACATGGCCCCGATCATCCTCTTCTTGATACAGTGCAGTGGTCCTGTCCCCTGTGCAGAAAAACACCCCCAGAGCATGATGCTTCCAGCCCCATGCTTCACTATAGGTATCATATTATTGGGATGATACTCATCATTCTTCTTCCTCAAACACAGCAAATGGCGATAAGAACAAAAAGTTCTACTTTGGTCTCATCTGACCACAGGACTTTCTCCCATAACTCCTCTGGATTATCCAGATGGGCCTGGACATGGGCTGACTCAAGCAGGGGAACCTTCTGTGCGATTTTAAATGACGCAACGTCTTAGTGTATTACTGATAGTAGCCTAGAAAACGAGGGACCCAGCTCCCAAGGCATTGACCAGCTCCACTATTCTGGGTTTGTGTTCATGGTGTGTGTGTGCATGGTTGATCACTTCTCATTGCTGTGTGTGTGCACTTGGATGGGTTAAATGCAGAGCACAAATTCCAAGTATGAGAAAACATACCTGGCTACTTGTCTCGTCCTTTCCTATTTGGACTTTGGCTGATTGTGGGGTGCACAATATCTTTATGACAGCTAATGACCTCAAACAGGTACTACTACTTTAGAATCATGAGAAGAGTGTAGCTGGACTATTTAAAAGCAAAATAAGAGGTCTTTGAGGGTCAGAAATCTGGCTGATAAGCAAGTGATCAAATACTTATTTGATCAGTTGATATGTAACATTCTAACTCCTGATAACTCCTGAAGGCTTCAGCCTAGTCCTGGACTAAAATATAAATCTGAGCTGTTTCAAGAAACTTTCACTAACTTTCACTTTCTTAAGATTCACACCAGTAATGTTTTTAATATGAGTTAAATGTCCTGATTGAACTATAAACTAATCCTGGCTTAGGCTAAGGCCTGTCTGTGAAACTGGGCCTATACGGCTTTATCATACCTTTTTGATCAATTTAAAGCATGCCTGCTAATCAAAGTATTAATTTAAACTAATTTCTTTGATATAATAGTTGTAAGAATTTTTCACAATATTGCTGTATTTAAAAAACAAACAAAAAAAAAAAACAGGTAAGCATAAGAAAAGCTACCAACCCCAAACCTTGAATGACAGTACACATATAAATTTGTTTCAAATATATGATGCATACTATATTTAAGAGTGCTGTATAATGCTGTTCATAGACATCTTGATTTATTGCTTTTCTACCTACTTCCATATTGCGTGTAACTGACACACATGAACACAGCTGAAGACAATTGAGGCTTCTCTACAGAATCCTATAAAATGAGGTCAGATTATTACCAGAGCAGCATTTTGTTATTAGGAAGTTTCTCTTGGAATACTGGGTTGGCGTGTGAGCTGCTTAGGTGTTAGATTCTGAAATGACTTTCATGATGGAAGAACTCTTTCCCTTTTTAGTTGTTGTTGAGATTGCAGGTTGGCAGGTGTCCTGTGTTTGGTGTCGTGCAGCTGAAGGTGAACAATCCAGGCACTTCATTAGAGTGTCTCAGGGTCTGATTGTTTTAAAGGTCAGGTAAAGAGGGAAGCCTTGCAGGGTTGGTTGATCTCTCGCTTTCTTCTTCTCTGATCTCAGGTGTTGCCATGGAAAAATCTTCTCGCAGACACTCTTGGGCAAAGGTCAGACCTGAATCACTGACTGTTATCGTATCTGAGATGAGCTCTTAAAAAAACACCTGCAGAGACGAAGCATGATGTGCTGCTGTACTTCAAATTAGCATTCCACCCTCACACTTACGGTTGGCCAAATTATAAACCCACACCGTGAGTCTGACTGTGCCATAAGATGTCTTGGTTTTTTATTAATAACATCCAATTTTCCAATTCATCCAATTCCATTTTTAATTTTTTTTTGAGAAAAAATTGTAGGCAAAATTTTATCTTGGTTTCAGTTAAAAATATACCAATTTTTAATAAAGAAATAAATTAATAAAAAATATTTCGAATAAATTTAATAAAATATAATAATAAAAAAAAAGTAAAAAAATAAATAAATAATTAGATATATCACATTTTCTAAAATATATGAAGGGTTCATTTTATTTTGCATGCATTATTATCAGTAGTAGTACTATAGCAGTATTTTTATGGTTGAGAATATATGGTAGTATATTCGGTTGAGAATATATGGATAAAGAAAACCCTTTTTGGTTATTCTGGAAGATGGGAGATATTAGCGTTGTTTTATTGCAGTATTTTATCTTAATGGAAATGTTCTTGACATTCTCTTCATTTTATTTTCTGGCCATGAATATTCAGGTATTCAAGAAGAACTTCAGTTTTTTTTTTCTGAGTTATACACTATTGTCTTCAGTGTGACCTTCTGTTCCTCACACTCTCCTGTTTAATGACATTACTAACTAGGTTTTTTTTTTTCTCCTTGCACTTGTTTCAAAGTTGTTAAATAGCCTGGCTGATGTGATTTGGCCGTGGCACGTACGTTCGCCCTGCTCTGAGACGTGCCGGATACTGCAGTGTAGAGGACCTGCCGTCAGTTACGTACAACTTTAAACCCGTTTCCCAGGCAACCAACATGCCTGCAAATCGACGGCAACTTCCTTTGTCAAGTCCTTTTGTTAGAGGAGTCACGATTGTAGAGAGAAGGGGCCAAGAATAAAAAAAACAAACAAACAAAAAAAAGTGAAGAATTAAAATTGGATTCATAGGTGAGGTCTCTGACTTGATAGATGTATTAGCGACAGATGAGTCATCTGAAACAGTGTTATACAGTACATCCCGACTGAAATGACCTCTTTTCACAAAGAGTCACAGCACTGGATCTTTGTGAGATCTTTTGGAGAGCCTCAAAAGAGTAATTGACTCAAAAATGAAATGCTGTCGTTATTTACCCACCCTTTTGTTATTGTGTATGCTGTTTTGTCATAGAACACAAAAGAAGAAATCGAAGCATCTTTATGCAACTCGCTCTTAACAAAAGAACACAAGAACACCGTAAGTGTGAGCTTTTTTTAAGTCTTCTGGTCACAAAATTGTGTGGTGAACAGGACATTTTTATTCACTGTTAAGTTTCCTTTCGATTCTCATTCACAAATGAATGGTTTCTGGTTTACATACAGCCTCATTCAAATTAGTATGACTCGCTGCATTTTCTTTCATTTATTTGTCATTTTGCCACATTAATACTTTAGTGTGAAAGAATCTATCTAGTCCAATATCAGACTAACAGTTTGGACAGGCAGAAAGAGATTGAAGCTGGACTACTGTAGCTTGATTATAATTGCACTTGTGAACTAACTTGGTCAGCATGAAATTAAAATGTCTTTTTTTTTTTTTTTTTAAACAGAATATTGCAGTGTTATTTGCACATAAATTGCACATAATGTTTCTTTGTTTTTTTATGACAGATTCATGCATTCATAACTTAATAATAGGCTCTTCCAGAGGCCTGTCACTCACATGAGATTGATTCAGTGAATTCAGTCATCATTATTATTTTTTTCATCATTCGAGAAGCTTTTTCACTTGGATATGTTTCATAGTTGAGAAGATTTCCAATATCCAATTCATGATAACTTGCTTTAAGATCATTAGCAAATATTAACAACTTTATAAGTTATAATACGCTTCCATTTATTATATTCTGAACTGTGATTGTTGCTCTAGATCAGTGGTTTTCAAACCTGTCCTACAAGTACCCCTGCCCTGCACATTTTGTATGTCTCCTTTGTCAGACACACCCAATTCAGGTCTTGCAGTCTTGACTAACAAGCTGATGAGTTAAATCATGTGTGTCTGATAAGGAAGGCATGCAAAATGTACAGGGCAGGTGTGCATGTAGGCCCACTGCTCTAGATAAATTGTTTGTACTTCTCATCTTTTGACTCAATTTGTATAAGTGTCTGCTAAATGTCATAATATATAGTAGGGTACAAAGGGGACTAAAGGTGCCCCAGGGTAAAAGGCGACTTTGATAATATTTCCATCTGAACCACTAGATGGGACAAACCATGGCGTATTACTTTCTAAACCAAACCACGTTTCCCAAGATTCGTGTGTATGTTTTTCTGATCTTTGATGCAATCACTAGTCGATTTTGTACTTGCTTGATCTAATATTTTCTGTTTTGGAAAATGCTGTAGATTTGAGAAATGAGAATCGATAAAATTAATTCATATATCTTGAGACCAAGGTCTTCTTTTATATTTCAGTCTTGTTTCATGTAATTAAAGACACAGTTTATAAATGATAAAGGAATATGTAAAAGTATTGTATTTGGGGTAGAAAAATACACCCCTGCTGTTGGGGCTGCCTCACAAATTTCTAAGATATAAAAAAAATAAATAAATAAACAAATTGAATGATTTATTTTCACACAAAATCTGTTGCTCCATTTATGTCCAGTACAACGTATAATTTTTTTTCTGCAATTATACATTTTAGTCGCAGTGAATATAACTTTTTTTTTAAGGTGGGCCTTCAGCCTTGTTGTACCCTTTAATATTATAAATATAATATAAATGTAAAGTATAGCATGTAAGATATGGATTTTTATGGCATTTTTATTTTGCCACTTTGGAATTTAATAAGCAATATACACTCAAATGGAAAACGGAACCATGTAGATTCTTCAAAATTCTCCTTTAGTGTTAATGATCAAAAACAGAGAGAGTAAGTTAGTAATGATTTAGTTCAAATTTTCAGCTGGTTTATTTCAAAAAAATTCTTTGTCTTAAAATAACGGCACACTAACACTTGTATTCTTGTATTTTTACCCTCTTTGCATCGATGCGGCCTAAGAGGGTGCAAGCTTTGCCCTGCTACTGTAGTGTTGCTTTGTGCAGTAAGCGCTGACTCACTGTTTGCTTGTTCAGTGGGAGGTTTTTGGTTCTGTGTGGGGGAAGGCCAGAGATCGGGTCTCCAAGGCGGGAGGGGGATGTGGTCTTACGCAATCAAACACCGCCTCTCACTCCTCACCAGCTTTAGTGAACATTATCAACATCATCCACAGTTTGCCGCGGGGCAAGTGTTGTTTCCAGGCTTATGCTGTCTGGGTGGGTTTGTACAAATACAATATTAATATCCAATACCCAGTGTCTCCCTCAGCTGTACTCTATCATGTCAAAGTTTTACAGTTCATGTTCCAGAAGTTCAGAAACTCTCAAATCACGAGTGGATGGGTCACAGATGAACTTCAATCTGGCAATATTTTAGGATGTTGGCTTATTGGTTTGGTTTCTCAGCTGTTTGGAAATTAAGATTTTAAGAAGATTTTAAGAAATTAAGAAAAAAATAACGCTCTATTATTATTTTAAATTTTAAAACCTAGACTTAACCTAACCAAAGCAAATATGAGATAAAATACATTTACTTGAGCATTAATTTTCCCTTGTTTTGTTTTTTTTAGTTTACTTTGTCAGAAAAGACATTTGTATTGAGCAGTTTATGTGACATAAAATATTGATGATATAAAAAAAAATAAAATAATAATAATAATAATAATATATATATTTTATAGTATTGTGCAGGGAATTGCCAACATTATCTCGCGCCCATATTTTACAAGGTGGCTACTTTTTTATTTTTATTTTTTTTATTTATTTATTTTTTTTGTATGGCTTCACTGATTTTGTATGATTTGTCCAAACCCCAGTGGTATGTTTGGGGCATGGTTAGGTGTGGGTCATTCATACAAATTCATACGAATTGGTATCACAGAATCCTTGCGTATTAGTCACCTCTTAAAGTATGTACGAATTGCCTTGAGATCAGGCTGGAATTGCTTGAAAAGAAGTCTTTATTGCATACTGCATATTGTCAGTGATTGTAACTTCTGTGAAAAGGAATAAAAGCATTTGACGTTTTGCAAAAAAAAAAAAAAAGTAGGCTGAGACATATTTTTCCAAGCAGCCTAGGTTGGTAGTATGGCTTCAGCTTCCTCTCACCTGGAGAGCACAACTCGCTTTGCATCAATCCTCCTAATGTGATCCTAAATTAACATCTTGCGTTCCAATCCTCAGCCAAAACGAGAACTGTAAGCTCTGGAGGAGTTCCTTGTGCACATTACCGGATTTGGCCTGGTTTTCGGGTGGTTAATTATATAATTTTAATTGCGCAATCTGCTTTTTCCACTTTCTTTGTCTTTCCCCCTTCTGTCTCCCATTTCCGTTCAGTGGCATATTGCTCAAGGATCCGCAGTGATGCAAGACTAGAGAAATCTATGTTCCCAGACTTAAGGTCGACGAAGACGCAGTGCACCTGGGTGATAAGGGGAAGGTTTCTGACAGCCCCTGGTGTGGACTTCACGCCGGCGTCGCGGTTCTGAGTGAACGTTTCAGTGGTGCCAGGTGGCGCCCGAGGTCACCATTTTCCACAAAGGCGCTGATGATGCCACCTCTGGTCTGAAGCAGAAGGAAATGAACTCCAGCCAGTGGGGAGACTCGACTCTGATTTGCCTCCTGCTGAAGCATTACACCCTCCAGCATGATGTGCTCTGCCTTTATATAACCCTGGCCCTTAGACGCTTGCACTCGAACAAAATCGACCGACTCTCACGAGGGGATATGGCACAGAAAGGTCTCTCCCTTTGGTTTGTGTGAGAACTGTGTCACTTGTTTAAAAGAGATTGCGAAATCGTGACTCGTTTTAATCTGAAGGCAGGGAGGGAATATTTAACTGCTCCCTGCTTGCTTCTTTGTATGACTCTAGTATATTTGGCTCCTTTTCAGAATCTCTCTCTTTTTCACCCGCTGCAGATTTAATTTCTTTCAGGGCTAAAGCTGTTCCATTTTCCCATTAAGTTTCCTCTTTGTACACTCAATTGTCAGCTCGTTCAACTTCTTACCTACCTGCGCACTGTGAAATGCACTGCCCCAAGAAATGCAGATTAATTTACAATGAGATTTGTATTTCAAACCATGACAATGAAGGCATTAGCCTTTTAGCTGGGTGATATTATACAAGCCTATGGCATACTAAACTTACTCATTCACCGGTTTATGCCGTTTAAGAGAGAAGGTTTGCAAATGAATATGCATATGTCTATATTCCTTCCCTTTGAGGAAATAACGAGCGTCAGAATGAGAGCAGACGAGCGAGTTAGCGTGCGTCATCATGCATGTGTTTCAACCTACTCGCTTCTTATGAAATTGCAACAGGATGCAGCCGTTTACTGATCTGCTTGTATCAGTACAAATTTACTCATCTCTGAGAGCCTGGTCTCATTTCACCATGTCTTTTGTCAATGAATCAAAATGGATGCCTGGAGCTAAATGTAAAACCACACTGGCTCCATTCCCACACGTTTCACTTCAGTATGAGCTCTTATAAGTGGATTAGCCCAATATATACATACCCAAACCCCAAGACAGAGAATTTAGTATTTCACACCGTCTTAACAGAAGACCCACCAAGGACCGTAAATGAATGCTAATGAGATTATTTAAATGACATCATTTTCAAACCTCAAGGTCAGTGATTGACAGAGAATTTTCTTTTACAGCCTTTTCTAATTATCATTTGTTGCATCGTAAGCTGCACTTTTTAGCTTTAGGCTATGCATTTTGAAAAGAGGCATTATGTTGATGTTTTTACAGTGCATACCAGGCAGTGTACAGATTGCTAGCTAATTGCTTACTGTAGTTTGTGCGGTATATGCTTTACTTCTTCCCTTTAAATCATATGCCAAACAGTATAACGGATGTAAAGATGTAAATCAGAGGGGCTTGCGTCAACCTGAAGGGGTTTATTTTCAGAAAATGTTGGCTGACTGTAGACTACCTCAATTACACAATTACTTACCATATAAATAAATAAATGGACATTAAATATTGATTTGAGCTGAATTTTTTTTACTACGCGAGAAGAAAGAGTCCAGGGATTGGTACAAAAAAACATGAAACTAGCACAGTTTACTGTGTACAATTTGTGAGTGCCAGTCACTTATTACATTATGATGATTTTTTGGAAAGCTGCACGAAACGCTGAAAAAACTACAGTTGAACTCTCATCCTAACAGGAACTCAAACCTTTTTGTTACTGCTAGTCAGAAGCAAGTCTTTCACCAAGTCTAAGCGATGGAAAAATTGTTTGGCTGGGCCAGACATTATTTTACATAACCTCTGAGAAGCTCTTAAATCATAAATATCAACCATGACTGACTTTCTCCTCATTCACCGTCCTTCTCTTAAGATTTTACCCCGTTTCCAAGGGAATTCAGAAATGGCGGGTTCAATTTAGCACACTCGTTTTGTGCCTCTGTTCGTCCTCCCCTGAGATTCGGAGACACCATCACAAAAAGTCTGTTAAGAGTCCTGCATTTGTGATGGAAATCAGATTTCCCACCAAAAAACTAGTTTGCAGATGTTTACCATTTAAATGCTAATTTGTGGGTCTACAAAATGCTGACAGTCTGTGGAGAAGTCTGATTCTGAGTGAGTTGTTTTGGGTTTATGGCTGATCTGCTGTCAGGTTGAAATTACAAGGATAATTTAGATTTTCCTTCAATTATATCGTCAGGTGAAGTGTGTCAAAAGTAGTGTTTTCAAACAGGTTTGACCCTGAACGCTCCTTCCATCTTCTATTGGTTAGTCCCATCCAAAACCCAATCCAAGATTTTGATAATATTTGAAGGAATAGTGCATCCAAAATGAAAATTTGTTGAAAATTTACTCACCTTAAGGGTGATTTGAGATGTAGATGGGTTTGTTTCTTCATCAGAACAGATTTGGAAAAACATTACAATAATCCACAAGAAATCCACACAATTCCAATCCATTAATTAATGTCTTGCAAAGTGAAAAACTATATGTTTGTTAGAAACAAATCCATCATGAATTTTTTTTTTTATTTGCTGTTTCCCCATCCATGGAACGTTATTATGGATTATGGACTGACAGTTTGCTCAGTTTGCTCAGTTTAAAAAACCTGAATGATAGATGGAACCCATCCACTACTAAGAATCAATTGGTGATGTGATGTAATGCTAAATTTCTCCAAATCGGTTCTTAAGAAGAAACAAACTCATCTATGTCTTGGATGACCTAAGAGTTGAGTATATTTGTAGGTCTGGGTAAGCTGTTTCTTTGTGTTGTTTTCTTAATCTTTAGTTGTTTTATAATTGAACAGAGGCAGCCTCTGTTTTGGATGGTCTGGAGTGTCTTGCCAAACTGAAAGAAACTTGCATGTATATCCAATAAAAAAATAAGGTTTTATTCTTTTCTTTTATCTTTTTGTCCTCATTTCTCAATGAAGATGAGGAATGCAGCCATGGACCCCCATGGCTGATTAGGGAATAATGTTGGAGCCGATTGTTTATGGCAGATTTTATTGAAGCTGGTTATTGGATGTGTTTTATTGATGGCTCTGTTCAGGGAATCCCAGATAATGAATGATTTATGCACATCTACATAATTCAGTTCTTCACACATGCTGAAACTTCATATCACATGCAGAATCTGCGTATACTCATTGTAAAAAGTGTTTCTGCTTTGGCTATGGCCTTACTCCTTTATGTATCAAAGGCTGATGAGAAAGGATGCCACATGCCAGAGACTGAATCCAACCGGCCCCGAATTCCATTTTCTTCTGGCTTTCATTATGTGTTCTGTCTTTCTCAAAACTGGAGTTGAAGGAACTCCACTGTCGTGTTGTTCCAAACCCATATGACTTCCTTTCATCCATTTTTTTGAATGGTCATTAAATGATTTTTTTCTGTAAAACAGCATGAACAGTCTGTCAAGCCCCAAAAAGCTGAACAATGGAGCGCCATAAAATCCACATGACTGTCTAGTTTTCTGAAATATGTTTATAGACCTTATGTGTGAGAGAAACTAGTTCTACAGCAATTTTTAGAATTTCCCTTTGAACTGCAATCTTTGCAGAAAGATTTTAAAATGAACGATGTACAAATTAAATCACCTTCATGCAATGTTGAAAAGGGGCTGGGCTACATATAAATATTATGTATTTTTATATGTCTATGGTATATTATGTATGTGGGTCCAAGACAATTTTATATCCATAGAAAGCACATAAGTAAAGAAAGCCATAAGTAAAGTTGCCTACTTTCAAGGTCTCAAATAAGTTTTTTGAGAATAAAATGTGAAAATTTGGCTGAAAATAACACAATGTCTATGTAAAAGTTCAAATAATATATATATATATAATTTTAGTTTTTTTTGTTGCACAGAAAAACAAAAAAAACACAAAATTGCAATTAAATTAAACAGAAAACTTTGTAATTTGGTGTGAAACAACAACAATTTAAAGCAGTTTTGAATCTATTGTTTTAATGCTTAAACTTTTTTCATCTTTGAACCATGTGTCTATGGTTTTTCATAAATACACCACAACTGCTTTTAACAATGAAAATAACAGTGAAAGACATGTTTCTTTAGCACCAAGAGACATATTAGAATGATTTCAAAAGAATCATGTGACACTGAAGATTGGAGTAAGAATACATAATATATGCAAATATGAAGTAGACCAAATAAAAGTTTTCATCAAATAAAAGTAGACTTATTTCAGTTTGAGTTTTTTCTCAGCAAATATTGATAAGCAGATATTTTTTGTTATTTCAGAGAATAAATAATTATATCGTGTAATGAATTTGTTTACATTTTGTAATCAATTGACAGCCTTAGGGAAAACATTGAGATTGCATTCATCCCTTTTTTTAATCAAAGCACGAAGAGAGAAAATAATGTCACAATTAGCATTTTGATTGAAATTGTGGATAGAAATGTTTGAACTTCCTGCGTGCTTTACTAATGCACTGTTTGATTTAACAGTATAAACATTTTGTAGACTGTTCTATTAACTGTGTCTGACACCCGTAAAATGTCCGTCACCATCTTCCTCTGTCGTAGTTACGAAAGATTTTACTCCAAACTTCCCTTTTACATCCTGTATTCTCCCTGTATGTTTCCTCTTGAGAAGACTAGCTTTGTCAGGAGACTGGTTATCGCAGCATGTTTGATTTGTCTGTCTCTTATCTGAGCGTAACGATAAGGAAAGGCATCCACCAGAATGCAGGATATATCAGGACAGGCTGAAAGACTGCTTTTCCTCTTTTCCAGTCTGTCTTCGGAAACGCTATCCGACGCCATGAATACCGATCGGCTGTTGAAAGTTTTGTGTCTGTTTTGTTCGGTTAAATCAGCATACATGTTATTCCTGTGATTAATTTGTGCAAAGCAGCTCTACTTTCCGTCTTGCTGGTCTTCATCGTTACGCCCCTACAGCACTTGAGAAAAGTGCTGGAGAAAATCACTGCTTGTTCCACCCTATAAGCAGGCAATTGTGCATTAATGCATCGTTTCAGTCTCTGGGACGGATTGCCCTTCACCTTTTCGTGTCTGTAAATGCCTGAGCGTGTAAGATAGCGAAAGAATCTTAATTTATGCAACCAGCAGCCAGGGTGACAGATTAAAGGAGCCATTTGCATGAACTGTAGAACTCTACAAATGATCATGTGGCAATGATTTAGGACTATTCACAAGAGGGAGAACAATTATTTCGGATTTTATTGACTGATGAGAAAGAAATGGCATTGATTTCAAATGTGATATGGTTTATATTCTCTCTGTCATGTTGTATTGGGTATTGGAAGCTGTGTTTCTGGTATAGGGCCACTGTTGTTGAGCTTTTTTTTTTTTTTGTAATTTTTTGCTCTGTTGGGTCTGTTGTGATTCTTAATCGAACCTTAGTCGGGTGTATGAAGTGTACAGCAGGATTTGCAGCCTATTGAAAGCAGCTGCCTCTGCATTCTATTGATTTATTGATTAGTTCAATTCAAGTCATGTGATGCAATAATATACAGAGTATGCAGCAATATGTTCTATTCATTAAGTAAAACTAAAACCCAAAAAGAAGCATATACCAACCAAAAAAATGAAACAAACAAACAAAAAAACGTCTAGTTGCCCTTAGTTGCCTGCTTTTAAGGTTACATTTGTTAACATTGGTTAACTACACTGTAAAAAAATAATATTGAAAAATTCAAGGCAACACATTGCATTCAGATTTTTATGTTTTCCCAACGATAAATCCCCAGTGTTAAATGAACACTCCCAAGTGTCACTATAGAGTGTTAATGTCACGACGCAGATCGCGCTCTCGCTTCCTTGTGAGCAGGCAGGACTCGGAGGCAGGAATTCAAATATAAACTTGGACATTTATTAATAACATATAATAATATGTTATTATTCTAAGGAGCGGCTTCCAGACGCTAGATACAACAACAACAAAAAAAGTCCTGAGCTCGCCAGGTGACGTAGGTGCTATCCTGAGCCGACCAAACAGTTCATTCGTCTTCCAAGGCGGAGCAGCCCACCTGGATGGGATCAACGGAGTCAACACCCTCCAGGGCGGGGATGACCATGCCCTCCAGGGCGGAGCAGGAGGCAGAGTAGCCCACCAGAGCAGAGCAGGCAGCGGAGACATCCTCTTGGGCGAAGAAGGTGGCGCAGAAGCCCACCGGGGCGGAGCAGGCAGTGGAGACAACCATCGGAGCAGACCAGACGGCGGGAGCAGCTCACCTGGGCCAACTAGGCAGAGATGATGCTTCCCATGAGCCGATCAAACAGTCCCAATGTCCACCAAGGCGGAGCAGGTGGCAGAGTTGAATTTAGTACCAGAGCATGCAAAGCTGTTACTGCTGCAGAATATTCTGACATATCAAAACATATTGGATTAAACAGAAAACATGTGTTGTAGAGAGCTCTTAAATGCAAGACAAGCATTCAATCTACGTCAGAGCGTCAAGAGCATCCAAACATCTCTGTACAGCGTCATTGGCAGAGCGGCCAGGGCGTATTTTGACGCTCTCGCCGGCAGCGGTGTGAACGCACAGTAACGATTAAGCAAGCAAATTGCAATGTTTGAGGTGTTTTATAAGGTTCGATGTATTTCCTCCTTTTCACATAAAACTTTGATGACACCGCTTGCAGATGGGTTTTTGGTGATCAATGATGTTGCGCTTGTCATCAGCCTCAAAAACAAAATACTTCCACACGTGGCTCTTTCCTCCTTTCTTTTCAACGAGCAGATTCAGAGCCGCCTCGTCAGTAGCACCGCCGGTCGCAGTGCACACCTTTCGGGTAGCGCAGCAAGAACCGGATTCACCCATTGCTCGGTACTACCGGTACTTCAGAAAACCTGGTACTGTAACATTTCAAATTTTTTTGTACCATCTTGGTACCGAAGTACCGGGTCTTTTGACAACACTAATCAGAACAGTTAAACAAATGAATTAATGTTTACAAAATGTATTATAATGATAGCTTTAACAAGATTAAATTATTACTAACCTAACCTATGATTAATAATAGAGCAAACATTATAATACTTTCTCGTTTGCCATCAGCATTCAGCAAATACGCATTTATATATTTAAACAAATCTTTGAATGGCTACTGAACATTCAAGTTCACAAACTTAGTCGAATCTAGTTGAGATCTCGTGACTAAGTCTGTGTGCTGTATGTATTATGAGTGTTACTTTGGCTTTATTTGAAAAATATATTCCCAATGCACACAAACTACCCAAAATGCCCTGTTGGTTACCTACCTATCAATAATACCTAGTATTTATTTATTTTTTAATTATGATTTCCTTTAATTTGTATTAAATATAAATTTATTTGTGAAAAAATACTTTGTCTTATGTTTATATTACACATTTATATTTTAATCCATTTTCAAATAAAAAAATAAAAAAAAAGTTATATTGGCCTAATATCAGCTATCGGCTACCCTGCTTTTCAAGATATCGGCATCAGCCTTCAAAAAACCCATATCAGTCTGCCACTATTAAAAATGTATTTAAAATAAATGTGATGGAGGAGAAGGTCATTATTATTTCTCACAATCATTCTTGGCCTGACCAACTCAGAAATACTCATGCATGTCATCACGTCTTTGTTACACCATAAAATCTAACATTTGTCTTGTAAATCTGTATTGAGGACAAACAGTAAATCACATTAGTAAATTGTGATCTTGTGATTGAATGAGTGCGAAATCACAGTTTATCATGAAAGTGTCATTGTTATGACTGTCACAACAATGGAAGTGAAAAGCACATACTCGCCTTCTGTAAATGGGCAATTTTGTGTAATTAGGACGGTGAGGTTGGCAGTGAAAAAGTATCAGTGCTAGCACAAAATACTTGAAAATTCTGATTGAAAAATGATCCAATTACACAGGGCATACAGAGTTCATTCTGGAGCATTATGATCACCGAAAGTTCTCACTTTGTGTCAGTTTAGCGAGTGTGTAAATGCTGGGTGCCAGCCTGAAGGCATCCCTGTCAAAATCTCTCTCTGGGTTCAACACGTCTCAGCTATTAGCTTCAGCACCATACATTCAGCCTGTGACGGCCCACAGATGGCCCCTAATTAGCTGGCAAATTAAAAGCGGTGGATAGAAGCTGGAGAAAAGGCCCATGGCCGCATCGAAGGGTCTTTCGGAGGACCCTGGGAATGGTCATTCAGCTAATGCATCATTTATGTGGAGGATGGTGTGAACACATTGGCTGCAGGATCCTCTCTGAGGTCTCAGAGGAAGGGACTCTAGATGTTTATAGTAGGATTTCTTCCTCTTGCTTTTTTCTTTAGAGTCAGTCCAGGGTATTTAACCAACAATGAAAATTCAGGCCATTTTATGTCAAGTTTATATAAGTACAAGTTATGTAAAGCTATGTGATCAATTTATGGACAACTGAAATTTAGTTTGCAGGAACTGATTTTAATTTTTATTTATTTTTTATATTTAGAATTATTATTAGTATCATTATTATTGTTATTATTATTTTTATTCATTTATGTAAAAATAAAATTATTTAACAAATAATCATTTAAACAATGGCATCCATTTGTTTAAATATTTAGCATATAAAAGTATTATTTTTTACTAAATATACTAAAAATGTATTTAGTAAAATTTATTTAATTGAAAAAAATAGAAAAATTTACTAAATAAACAAAAAAAATACATATAGTTATTTTGTGTGTGTTCAAACAATTAGATGTAAGTATGCCAACTGTTTTAAAAATATTTAGCTTTATATTCTGTTTTTTTCTTCTTTTCTCTATGAACCATAGAAGTACATAATATAACCGCTGAATGGATGATCCGTTGACTGTATCTGCATCAGAATGATTTTACCGGGACATCGCCTCCCGACGCAAATACCTAAACACCAGTGCTTTATCCGACGTGCACCACTGTTTCATCCTTGTTTTTGGTTTGTTTGATATCAGAATACTTTGTTGTGTGTTTTCTGGGCTTTTTCAGAGAGTGCTATCATGCAAATGTGTTATTTGGTGTTTGTTTTCATGCACAAATGATATACTTTACTTTCACTTTGAGCTCATTCAAATTTCCATTCCA
Source organism: Enteromius unitaeniatus (assembly GCA_032359435.1). Taxonomy (NCBI): domain Eukaryota; kingdom Metazoa; phylum Chordata; class Actinopteri; order Cypriniformes; family Cyprinidae; genus Enteromius; species Enteromius unitaeniatus. The sequence goes on along the minus strand of JAUMHI010000063.1, from coordinate 15,528,144 downwards.
TTTCCATTTCCATTCAAAAGATCAAAACCTATGTTTATTGGTTGAATGTAAGATGGTTTGCACCAATCTGTGCATGGGGGTGGGATTAAGAGTCAGTAATTGTTCCTGTTCAGAGGCTCAGAGGAACGAAATGCATTGGATTCCTCTGACGAATCAATTTTGTCAAAATGCAATGACGTAATCACGACCACTACGGAGCCTCTGAATATCCAAATGAGACACATAAAATATCTACGAAAAGCAAGAATTTTCATTTCGTGCCATTTTTTAAAGCAATCAGATAGGATTAGCGTTTCAAAAGTTATTAAACATTTAAGCTATTTTTTAGCTGCGGGTGGCTGTCTTAGTTTTGAAGGTTATATTAAATTACAGTTAGTCCTAACTTTACCAACTATTTGTAACTTATATAGTTTTAGAATAATTGTAAATATGTAAATACTTCTAAAGAGAAAAAAAAAAATTAAACAACAGCAACAAGAAGACAGTAGAGTAAAAACAAAGTGCACAAAGCAGATTAATCTGTTATTTTACATTTCCTGAGATCAGTGTGTACATCGCCTGGGTAATGAGTCCATCACCGTGTCAGAATCTTGACAACCGTCCATCGCTAGTGACCTTGATGCTGTCGCACAGACCGGACAACTGTTATAAATCAATCAGAGCTGATGTATTCATCTATTACACCTGTCAGGCGGCACATCCACGCTCACTGCGCATGAAAAAGCAGATGTGAGTTATGACACTGCAGTTTAGGGGAGCATAGATCAAGATGATGACACAGGTGAGGCTTGCAAAGTGTGCTTTGAAGGTAGAAAATAAAAAAAAATAAAAAAAGGAAATGTGCTTTGTCACACCAGTGTCTTGGCGGGCTTGATATTGTTCTGTACCTGACTTCATGCATAAAGTCATATTCCAGCCACTAATACTTAAAAGATTGAATCATTCTTACCCTGAAAATGTTGTAGACGTTTGTTTGGCAGAGCAAGGATCATGTGCATTTAGCCAAATTTACATTTTTAATGCAGTTTTCACAAAATACAAGGAACACAAATGGTACATTTTGAGTAAGACATAACCTGCAGTTCTTTCAACGAATGAGTCATCCGAGTTGAGTTCAACTGATTCTTTTGATGATTTTGTGTTGTATTCGTTGACTGATTCATTAAGAACCAAATGAATTAAGTAATTCTTTTAGCATTTAATCATCACATTATACGTTATTTGTTTTGGATGCTTTTTTGCATTGTTTAAAAAAAGTATTAAAATTAGTGCTGTCAAACAATTAATTGCATCCAAAATAAAGGTTTTTGGTTACATAATTCATGTATGTGTACTGTGTTTGTTCATTATGTGTATATATAAACAAACACATTATATATTTGACAAATATTTACATTTATATAATTGTACTGTATATAGTATATATGCATTATTATATTTAATACATAACATATTTATGCATGTGTTTATATTTATATATGCATAATAAATAAACAAAGTACACACTCATTTGGGTGTTAATAATCGTAATTAATTGTTTGACAGCTCTAATTAAAATATGTACCATTATTGGAGGGCTAAAAACAAATATATGTCTGAAAGATGGTGGTGATTCCTTTCTACCTTGGATTGCTTTAAAGTTAAAGTCAAATATTCAAATTATGCACCGGTAATTGCTGCCTAAGATTTCTGAGATACTTCGAATTATTTCTAAATCAATTAATCCATTTGATGCTAATGAGTCTGACATTTTTGCATGGTTGCATTTATGGACTGTAATGAAGAACCTGAAATGAATGCCAGTCAATTACCTGTCAAATATGTCAGTCAGTGAGCTATTTAAAGATTGTAGTCTGGAGTATCTGACCTGCGAGCCCTGATTACTGTTGCGTAGGATTCTACATAGAAGAGTCAGAGTTGTCAAGTAAACTGCTTTCCCTTTGAACCTTACAGACTGACACCTTTACACCTGGCATTAACATGCAGATTCAGTGATAGGATAGCACTTTGAATGCATTAAATATTTAAATGTATTATGTGTGATGATCTAATTGTGATTACTGAAGTCACATTAAAGCAGATTGGGGTTAATCTGTCCCACATCATGTTCAGTATAGGGTAGCAAAGGAAACTTTCCATGGAAATATTCAGAATTTGAAACTTGCCAGGAATTTATGGGAATTCATTTGAAAAAAATGTATCATATACAAACATAAAAATTAAACATTTAGTTTCATCATTGTTAATAAATAGGCATATTAGAATTGTTTCTGAAGAATCATGTGACACTGGTGATTGAAGTAATGATGTTCAAAATTCAGCAGAAACACGTGCTTTAAAGAATGCACTTTTTTGTTCAATGTGGAAGTAAGTCTATGGGTGAGGTTTCCATTTCGTTATACCCTGTAGATAAATAAAGAGAACAACAATGGTAAAATAGTTTGCACTACAAACCAGTGTGTTCATAATTAAAACAACAGTAAAATAATATGTCATGATTTTCAATATGAAGCAGCAAAGTTAACTTTACAGCTAAAAATAGCTGGACACAAATTAGACCGGAAGCTATACCCATAGAAATTACAAATGGCCACACCCCTTTTTACATTAAAAAAAACATTATTTGGATATCTGTCACAATTGAGACCACGGGAAACGTGCAGATCCATTTGCAGACATTTATTAAAACACACACAGACTCAGAGTTACAGGCAGAGTCAATCAGCGGCAAACAGGGACATCAGAGGCAACGGCAAATAGAATAATCAAAAGTTTGTGCCGTAAGTCAGGCGATGAGGCTAACAGTGTCCAGAGGAGCGAGGCAAGAGCGAGAGTCCGAGAGCAGGCTTGGGTCGTACATCCAACATTGACGAGCGACTGACAAAAGGATATCTGAGGTATTTATACATGAGACATAGGGCGGAGAAACAATGAAACACCTAGACAACAAACAAGAGGGGCGGAGACATGGCATCTCCAGCTGAACATGACAATATCACAACATAAAACCTTTTTTTTTTATTGTAATACAGCGCAATACAACTGTTTTGCTCTGTATTTTTGATCAAATACATGAAGGTTTGATGAGCAAAAATTTTGCAAAGTTTTAAAACATTAAAATTTGTAATGTGTCCAAACTTTTGACCAGTACAGTGGCTAGCACAACTAGCTAAAGCAAGCACATGCCTCATAAATTAGTAATGGAAAGTGCTAAATATATAGATTTGCTGGCTAGCTAGCTACTGTATATACCCTTTTATATTTTATTATATATATATATATATTAGTGGTGGCCCGTTATCTGCGTTAATGTGTTTTTTTGTAATGTAATGTAATACTGTGTTATATAACACCTGGGTATTTACTTGAATCCCATTTCTCAAATGTATTTAGAATATCAAAACTTAGATGTAACCTTTGGACTCAAATGCAGCAAATGTGTGACTCTGAGAAAATGAAGGGGAATCCCTTTTTTAGGTGATCAGAGGGGATTGTGTGTGGGGGAGGGTCATTTTTAGACTTATTTTATTATTAGCTCACCTAAATGTTCAGTCAGTGTATTTGTACAATTTAACAATGGCTTAGCCTAATATAGTAGCCCAGCATATTACACACAGCACAATAATGTTTGAAGTACCAAGATGGACATTTTGATATTTTGTGTGCGTGATTTAAGAAATGGTCTGTGTATGAAATGAAGTGCATGTGGGGGGCGTAGCCTTGATAACCCTGCTGTGTGCATATGATTGAGCAATATTTTTTTATAGAGAAATGAAACTTAAATTGCATTAAATCTAGTTTTTCTAACCAAGATTATGCTGCAAGATTTTTTTATCAGCTACATTTAAATTCTTAGTTCCTGCGGTTTTGCTCATTTCCAGTTTAATTTCCTGTTAATTCCCATGGAAAGTTTCCAGTCTTGAAAATTCCCTACAGTTGCACTACAGTTAATTCTCAGATATTTAACAGACTGTAATAAAAGAAAACTATTTTGTAGATGTGTTTTTTTGAGAGGAGTCTCTTATTTTCAGACTACAGTTATTTGATAAAAAAAACTAATATTGTGATTATCTATATTTGTAAATATGATTACAACTTTTACATATCTCTTTCCCCACTTTTTCTTTACTTCTATCCTTTAATGTTACAAAAGTAGATTAATGCAATAAACAATTACTTTTAATCTGTCAGAATGATGTAAAGCATTTTTAAATGTCTTTTTTTAATGTAATGTTTTCCATTTTGCACCAAAAATGTGACCAGTGTAAATTGAATAAATATTTTAATGCTAAGCTTTGAACACATTCTGTTTCAAAAGTAAAACTATTATATTTCATGAATACCCCAAAAATGAAAATTGAAAAATAAGTCATTGATTACTCACGCTCATGTTTTTCCAAACATTTAAGACCTTTGTTTATTTTTGGAATACAAATTAAGATGTTGTTGATGAATCCGAGTGATTGAACCACTGATGTCACATGGACTATCATGGACTATTGATGTCCTTACTACCTTTCTGGGTCTTGAATGCACTTTCAGATTTCATTTTGCGTTCTGAAGTTTGACTGTAAATTTTTGGGTCAACTGTTCCTTTAATAATGTACTTTGAACAAAATCATATTAACTGGTGATTGCCTGTGCTGAAATGCCAAGAGAGCCATCATTTTCTGATCTGCTGTTCTTATTTCTCTTTCTTTACTGCAATTCAGCAAAACGATGTAATGAACCCTTTGGCCTGAAATAGTCTCTTAGCTTATTTTGAAATCAAAAGAAATTAAGTTTATCATTTAAACCTTAAGTATTCCACAGAGATACTCACTCCTTCCAGGAAATCTATCCCATGAAAAGTGTTAAAGGGAATTAGAAGGCACATTTAGATATTGCTGGGGTAAACTTTTCAGTTTCATTCTGAGCGTTTACATTTCAGGGCATGTTCACATTTGGCAAGCTTGGTTAGATTAAATTGAGCTGGGTGTTTTTTTGTTTGTTTGTTTTTGTGGTCTAATCAGGTAGTGACTGCATCCATATTTCTTTTTGTTTTGTATCTTTAAAGGGTTAGTTCACCCCAGAATGAAAATTCTGTCATTAATTACTGAACCACATGCCATTCCAAACCTGTTAGACCTTTGTTCATCTCCAGAACACAAATTAAGATATTTTTTTTATGAAATCATAGAGCTATCTGACCCTCCACAGATAGCAATACAACTAAAATGACCCAGATCCAGAAATATAGTAAAAACATCTGTAAAACAGTCCATGTGAGATCAGTGGTCAACTTCAGTTTAGTGACACTACAAGACTGTTTTTTTTTTGCAAAAACATAATTTAGTCCACCATTCTTCTCCCCTGAGTTACTACTTCTGCCATTTTAAATATTACTTAAAGGAACACTTTTTTTTTTTTTTTTTTTTTTTTAAATAGACTCATTGTCCAACTCACCTAGAATTAAACAGTTGAGTTGTACCAAAACTGAAGTTGAGCCACTGATGTCAAATCAATGATGAGTGTTTTACTGATGAATTTATTAGTGTTACGTTTCTGGACCTGGGATCATTTCAGTTGTTGCTGTCTATGGAGGGGTCAGAGGCAGTAGTTCTCATCTTAATTTGTGTGGGAAGAGGAGTGAGTAATTAATGACAGAACTTTTAGTTTTGGGTGAACTAACCATATAAGTTTATGCTCAAAAATTTGAGTGTTTTTTTTTTTTTAAGGTCCGGACCTAAAGAAAAGTGTAAACCCCCTTTAGAGTCTGTTTTGCTGCACATGTGCATTTTACTAAAATATTTCACTACAACCGGTCTGTGATATAAAGCCCTCAAGGCTTTTAACACATACATAAACGGCCCTTCCTGACATGTTAACATTTTGACATTTAAGTAAACCAAATGCTCAAGGCATATTACAACAAGCATCTGTGAATATTGGCTGACTGTTTTATAAGGTTCAGGATCGGTTTCATGATGGGTGGTAAAAACCTTTTTATACGGGGGAAAAAGGAAGAAAATGCTAAGCCACAGCTGTGTAATTATCTAAAATGTCCTTAAACCGACATTTCTGAAAGGGTGTTCAGAATCGATTTAAATCTCATCCAGGCGAGAGAAAGGCACAGAGTCACAGCACATTACGGAGCTTTTATGTGGTCTTTGATGCAGCTTTGCGTATTCGTAATTTGGTGTCACACTGGAGAGGAGGAGACCTCTGACTGTGACCGAAACCGTCAGTGGTCCTAGAGGAAAGGGGATGCCGTTTATGCTTGCATTCCAGTGGGAAAATAAAGCAGGTCTTGCCATCGAACCCAGATGTGGTTCTCCCCCTCGGTTGCGCTTCTGGCACCGCTTTATTGAAGGAAGTCCATTTCAGCAAGTCAAGCTTATCTGCCGCGACTCATTGTTTTGATTAGAAATATGATTGAGGGATAGGGATGACAGTACGGAGATAAAGAAAGGAATAACCCAGAGGAAATTATGATGGAGGATGCTGAGAGAGAGAGTTTTGTATGCATGGAAGTAGAAGGAAGGAACGTGCTGAATAGATGACCAAAAGAAGAGAGATAAAAGGGACATAAAGAGCAGTGCTTTGGGCTTTTTTAGACACTGTGGTCACATGGTCTTTGTGAAACAAAACTCTGTATAATGCTCTATTCATTAGAGATAATACATTCCAGTGGCAGGTCTTGCTCCAGCACTTGAAAGACTTGAAGTTAACAGAATTCTGTTGGCTCTCTGAGGACAAGGCTTGGGTTCACATTAATATATTTTCTAAAATTAGTTTAAGGTAAAATCTAATTTTATCACTCGTTTACTGTAGTAAACTGTACTGTATTTACTTTAAATTAATTTAGTAATTTTCTAAATCTATTTAGTATTTTTCCCATCTTTTTATAATTTATTTTAATTGGTTATTTTTATATTTTATAAAAAAAGTAGTTTTACATTTTATTTATTTATTGTATTTTAATATACTTTATATTCACTTTATTATTCTATTGAAAAATATTTAATATTTAAATAATTTAATTACATTTTTGTATTGAATTTTAATAATTTCTTTATTTTGCTTTTCTCTTTATGACTGATTATGTGCTACTATGCTTGATTCATTGAGTGCTAAAATATCACTTATAATACTCAGAGCTCATTTAAAGAAAGTCATCTTGTACACCCACAAAATACAAATCAAACCCTTTTTTTTTCCCCGTGAGTTGTCAAACTCTGCTGGCTCACGCTTCAGTGTTGTGCTGCAGAGTATTAATCAATACTTCATATGTTCATTTCCATTCACACTTTTGATTGACTCTCGCCTGTGAGAGCCAGACTCATCCAGAGGCATTCTGGAGCTAAGCCTGAATGAGCTGGAGCGGACTGAATCTGAACCGGGCCCGGTCTAAACAGGGTATGTGTGTGTGCCCAGGCTGCGTCTCGCATCCTGCCTGGTGCCAGCACCCCATAATGCACTTTTTATAGGCGCCTCCTGATTTCCTGGATGGAGTGAGTATCTCTGTGGAATATCAATGACTCTGTGCTGAAACGGCGCAGTCAGTGGGGATGGACCACACTGGCCCATAGAATGTGTATGCTAGTCTATGAATGTTTCATCATCTCTGTACTTTTATTCTTATGTCTGTCGTTGTCCTCCAAAGTGTTTTATTGATTTCATAAAAGAACATACAGCCTTTCCAACATGAGACTTTAATGTTGCTGCCATGAGCGTTTTTTTTTTTTTAACAAACCTGAGGGTGTATATTGACAAAATGTATGCTTTTTACTTTTGATGTAGGGATGTTGAATGTGTAGGTCTGAGATGGCAGAACTAAAAAGCAAAATATTCCTGCAAGTCTGTGTGAGCTATACCCAGCAGAGATGGCACCATGAATAGCAATTTTTAGCAGGCCAGAGGTTCCTCTCAATCAAACTTGACTCTTTCCCATCGTTACATACTGTATGAAGAATCTATGTTTGAATCTTCCTACCAAAAGCCTCTTTTTATTTAACAGATGCGGTATGAATGCATTTAAAACTTTATTTCTTTTAAAAACTCTTTCAAACGCAATTGAATGTTTCATTTTGTTCTAAATGGCTTAGGGTAATTGCAACCGGTCAGAAAGCTTCACAAATTTGCATTCATTAGCATGACTCCTGTTTATCATAAATGATAAAGCCATAGCCATTTTAATGGGTTGTGTAGGTCATATAATGTTTTATTGGACTTTATGTATTTATTATTGTACTTTTCAGTTGCAATACAAATAAATACTGTTATGTTTTTACATACACTGAGCCAGAAATTGCCACAATTGTGAACACTGTTGCATAAGAGTATGTAAAATTAATTAATTGTATGTAGACATTAATTTTATTTTTATTAAAATGGGTGTGTTAAAGTGTTAAGCATGAAAGAATGAATCAGGAATAAATATTTTAACCATTTAGTTGACCTAATTTAATCGCGTATTGTTAAATTAGATTTGAAGTGTTCTTTGCAGGGAGGGTTTGAGAACAGAGCCATGCTCGTGCTGGGTGGAAAGTGGGCACTTGTAATTCAATGATGTGTTGGTGTGCTGGGGACTAAAGCTGGCCAAGCCTGCAGGAAGTGAATTATAACCTCTCAATTAAATCTGGGCATCTATGAAATATTGAATTGGAAACTCTTGAAGATTCCAGTCACGCCGTGGTGCTGCATAAAAGCTGACTGACTGCCTCCCCGGGCCTGTCAGAGGCAAGGCTGGGGCTGATCAGCTTGGTTTTTGCACGCTCAGACACACACATATATGAGAGTGAGAGTAATTTATACAAGCTTATACAAGAAAATCTCTCCCTCACTCATTTCAATTGTAATTCTTCTGTGCTTGGTTTTATGCTTAGCTCTGAAGTTAAACTACAGACTAAAAAGAAGACTAAGTTTAATTTTAGGTTAGTCCTGTTGGGCTGGAATCTCCAACTTTTAGAAACATGATGACAGACTGAATAGAAAGTTTATTTTTAAACTTATGTACTTTATTTATACTTATATATAGAAAGAAAGAAATTAAAATGTCATGCTTGATAAAATTACAGAAATCATTATAATAATATAACATTTTTTGAAACTATGAAAAAAAAAATGTATATGTGTTATAATAGTCTAAAATATGTTTATATTTTGTATTATATTTATTATTAATGGATATGATGCAAACCAGCTATTCATAAAGTCCTGATCATCAGAAATCATTAATATCCTAAATATGTTTAGAATTAATATTTATTATGAATAGATATGACACAAACCAGCTAATCACAAAAAAAAAACAGATATGACCAAATGCATTTCATACATTTGCTAATGCTCACAGATTTTTAGTGCTATTGATTTACCAAAATTATGTCATTAACTCTTTTTGCTTTGTTTCAAAAGTTGCATATTAACTCGATTTGAGTTATTGTGATAAACTAATATGATTTAATATTTAATGTGTTTAATATTTGATTCAGCATATGAAAACGCATATGAAAAGGATATAAAATGTTCTGCATTATCAGAATGACTGAAGTAGCTAATTTCACGTAAATGGGGAATATTTTTAAGAAAAGTTGTGGAACGGACCACTTTTTCTTTCTCAAACAAAATATATAGAAACGTTTATAGCAAATCGTACCAGTTAAGAGTTCCACTGGTTTTTATGCCACGCTAACATAAGAGCCATGAGAAAATTATATTCAGCTTTATGTCCATAGACATTTTTATGGGTGTGTCCTAGCTGCAGAATGAGTCTGCTTAGTCGTCTTGTCTTGTTGCAGAAATTACAGCCAATAAAATGGAAAATGGTGAAAAAGGCATCATTTTTTCTGTGCTATTCTAATAGAGTGGTTTTATATAGCTCGGCATCCAGAGGCTTGCTAGCTGTTGATTCATAGATAATAAAGCTTTAAGAATTTCACCCCATCTGTGAAGGTATGAATTATTTATCTTGCGATGTAAATGTGGCATATCACCAGAATACTCAGGCACACCGGGGACCAATTGTATAGAAAGTGTCTCCTTCAAACAGCTTTTAAATGACTCCTGGACAATATGGCGTAGGAAAACCTGCGAGTTACAAAAGCATCTAAAAGAAGATTTCCAGGCATAAATACTTTTCTTGGATGGTGACATGAAAGGAAGCACCATCCCTTGAGATTCCTTGTTTAAAATGTGTGTAGATCTTAGTGGTTTGTCAATACTTGCAGACCATCTGTGGCGGGAAAACATGCCGAGATGCTGGGTTGATCTCCAGGGCACTATTCCTCCTGTTAGAGCTTATAGTCTTGTACAAGCCATACATTAAACAAGCATGTCCTTCTCTGAACAGCCTCTCATGGCAATAAAGGAATCACTGTGTGTTTTGCTAGGAGGCTGTGTTGGCTGTACACGTTGGTGCCATAATGCCTCAATGGCCGGTTTTATGATCGTCCATCAGCGTGGGCCAATGGAGCGTGTAACGTGGGTGTGATCTCCGCGGTATCTCACTCAAACATTCTCCCTGTGAGATTCTTTTACTCCATTTGATAAGCGTCTCCACCGGGGCTCCCTGCTCACGCTTGCACCTGCAATTTGCATCTTTTGTGCTTCTCATTAGCTGCCGCTATCACATTAAGCGGGTATTGTGAACACAGAGCTGTAAAATAAAACAGCTTCTTGTTCATTCAGGTTTTGCATCACAACCCATCCCTGATCTGCTACACATTTTAAATAAATTGTTTGTCTTGAATTATCAACTTTGAAAGGTTTTGACCCACTTCAAATGTTGACTACTGTGTGTACACTAGGGATGTAATGGTATTGTAAATACCATTATACCATCAAATTTTTAAGATACTAACGTGGTCGCATGACTCGATAAAATGATAGGTCTTCTGAGATAGGTTTGCTCAGGCGAATGGAGCGAACGGGAGGTAGCGGAAACTACAATTCCCATCAGCTCAGGCATGGCCATCATTCTTTGTGGTCTGTTGTCGCTACAGATCAGTGTTGCCAACTTAGTGACTTTTCATTATATTTAGTGACATTTTTCCCTAAAAGCGACTTGTGACAAATCTAGAGACTTCTTGGACAAACCTCAGCGAGTCTCGGGTAGTGCCGCGCGAGTTCTTGTTTTCACGGCGCGCACACACCTCTCTCTGCGTCTGTTCTGTTCAATGCACGGCTGAGAGGAGCAGAGCTTTCAGTGAAAATAGATATTATGGTGCTTCTAACTCTATTTTACATGCAAATATAGCCAAAATCACAGCATAGCCATTGTCTATATCTTATGTGTACTTGG